>JANVCC010010423.1:47222-60935 GCA_025345505.1 Todiramphus chloris collaris
CATAAATACTTGCTCGATGGACACTTCGGTGTGCAAGTTAGGAGGAACGATCCCCCTTGCACCCGGCGCCGTAATATACATACCTGCTTTATAACCTTTCATGGGTTGTAGAGTTTGTTTTCCGCACGTCAATTTGGCGACACAGGTGGGACCCTCTCTGCTTGGCTGCGGGACCGGCTGAGGGTTGGGACGTCTTTGGCGCGCCCCGAGAATTCTCGGAAGAACTCCCTCTCTCACTCGATCACCGCAGGAGCAGACAAGGACCATCAGCGGACCAGGTATGTTTGGGTAGGAGGGGATACCTGTAAGCCGTAGAGAGACGTCCTACGCGAGGTAAAGAGCATTGCAGCTCGCCCCTGGGTAATAGTGCACTATCGGGAAGTCAATGGTGACTTGGGTTCTCCTGGCCGGGCTGGCCGGAGTGGTTTGGTAATGGTACCGTGTGTGGTTTGAGCTCAATAAAAGTGCGGAGTTCCGATCCGCGGTTCTGTTGTCCCGTGGGGGAGCACGGCCGGAGACGAACGAAGCAATTACGGGTTAGTAGTGGTCGACCTATGTGAGATATTGACACCGATTCTCACAGGTGTAAATGGTATGAGTGTGTAGAGCTAGCTCTGAAGTAAGTGGTCTGTGTGTGGGACGCAGTGCAGCTGCGAAGTGAGTGTGAAGCTATTGTAATGTGTTAGTGATTCCCGGGAAGAAAAACAACAAAACAAACACTGCTAACCGGTTGAGTGAATTGTGTCTTGTTATTGGCTGTACATCAGGAATCAAGCCCAGCCGCCCCCAGCCCCTCTGCTATCTGAGGATCAGCTGGAACGCAAGGGGGTCTGATTTCTGCTAAATTTGGGATTACAAATTGGATAAAAGGAAAGCAAAATAGGGATACAAGACCCCGTTGAATTAATTTAGTGTCTGGTTATTGTTTTGTGTATTATTGTTTTCTGTGTGTTTTGTTTGTTGTATTTTTGATGAAGTTCTGAATTAGCACAGAACTGAGAACTTTTAAGACTGGCCCTGGATCTGTACAGATGCAAATTCAGGGCTAGTTTCAGGTGATTTGGTATAAGGACCTTTTGTTGTTGTATGTGGTGGTTTGGATAATTTGGTTGTGTCTGTTACACATTGTTATTGTAAGAGGTGTGGGATTTCGTAAACACTGCAATGGGTGGGGGACAGAGTCAGGAGATCGTTGTAAAACCCCCTTGGGGTGCATTTTCGCACATTGGAGGCAGCTGGGAGATCAGCCAGGAGGGAACTTGAGCGGTGGCATGGCTGAGGGATATTGCACTGATGTATGGCTACTGTATGGATTGAGTGGGGGGGCTGGGGTGACTGGCAGGAGGTGCCTTGGAATGTGATGCCTTGGTGGAGCTGATGGTGATTTTGGAGGAAAATGAGAAATGAGATGTAGTACATTCAGATATGTTTTTCTGAGTTAGAAATCATCCTGAGTGGCAGAGGATAAGACCCCTTAGTTTTGGCTTTGGAAAAGGACTGTAAGAAGGACAGGGAAGTGTTGAAACCTTTGAAAGGAAAGGGAAAGGAGGAGCCTGGAAAAAGCTATTGCAATAGCAACGGTAGCAGCATTACAAACCCAGCCAGGGCGGGGGGAGGAATGGAATGGAGGACGGAGGTAAAGAATGGGGTAAAGGAAGAAGTTTTTTTTTTTTTTTTTCCCCGGATTACAGAGGGATCAATGTGCACAGTGTAAGGGAAAAGGGCATTGGAGAAATGACTGTCCCGAGAGAAACAGGGGGAGAGGCAGAGGAGCGATGCAGGTTCATTTTGAAGAAGATTGACAGGGACCTGGGGAATCTACCCTAGCAGATCCACTGGTTAAAATAAGGCTAGGGGAACAACAAAGAGACATGGAATTTTTAATTGACACAGGAGCAACATATTCAGTTTTAAATCAAGCCTTGACACCGATAGATGATGACTTTGTAACGGTAAAGGGAGCCATTGGCCAAAGTGAAAAGGAATATTTCTTAAAACCTCTCAAATTCAAATTAGGCAAGCAGTTTGGGATACATAAATTTTTGTATGTGCCAAACTCGCCCAAGCCATTATTAGGGCGAGATTTATTGGAGCACTTGGGAGCAGAAATAAAATTTGAAAAAGGAAAACTAGAATTTAAAATAGGGAATGAACAATTAATTGAAATTCTAAGCTTGACTCTCATTAGCACCCCCATCAAAGCTGGGGTACCTGAGGAAATAAAAGACCAAGTATTTCCAGGAGTATGGGCATCAGAAATACCTGGGAGGGCAAAGACTGCCTCCCTAGTAGTGGTGAAACTCAAACCAGGGACCCAGCCACTAAAAATTAAACAATACCCTCTAAAATTAGAAGACAAAAAAGGAATTAATTGCTAACAGAGTATGAATTGGAATATAACACGCCTATCCTGCCAGTTAAGAAACCAAATGGGAGTTACAGGATAGTGCAGGATCTGAGGGCCATTAACAGGGTAACAGAGGATTTATATCCAGTAGTGGCAAATCCATATACATTATTAATTAAATTAATATCTGAATTGGCTTGGTTTACAGTATTGGATCTGAAGGATGCCTTCCTTTGCTTGCCCCTGAGTTTGGAGAGCCAGCCCTTGTTTGCCTTTGAGTGGGAAAACCCAGATTCTGGGAGAAGAACACAACTCACATGGACAGTATTGCCACAGGGGTTTAAGAACAGCCCCATTCTTTTTGGGCACAAACTAGCCAAAGACCTGGAACGATGGGAACATCCACCTGGAATAGGGGTGGTATTGCAATATGTGGACAACTTATTAGTGGCCACTGAAACAAGGGACATGTGTATGGGATGGACAGTTGGTTTGCTGAATTTTCTTGGACTAAATGGTTATCGAGTCTCTCCCCAGAAAGCCCAGGTGGCTCAGCAGCAAGTAACCTACCTTGGATTTGAGATCACCGCTGGACAACGAACCTTAGGGACTGCAAGGAAGGAAGCCGTTTGCCAGACCCCCAGACCACACACTGCTAAGGAACTCCGTACGTTTTTAGGCATGACAGGGTGGTGCCGTTTGTGGATATACAGCTATGGACTTTTGGTAAAACCACTTTATGAACTTTTAAAAACTAATTCAAAGAGCCTCATTTGGGATGAGGAGGCTGAGCAAGTAAGAACTGATGAGAACTCCTGCTTTAGGGTTACCAAACCCTTCTGGTTATTCTCTTTTGAAAAACAGGGAATAGCCTTGGAAATTCTGGCTCAAAATTTGGGACCGTACCAAAGGGCAGTGGCATATTTCTCTAAACAACTTGATGAAGTTAGTAAAGGATGGCCCAGTTGTTTAAGAGCGGTAGCTGCAGTAGTGCTTAACATCCAAGAAGCACGAAAGTCCACACTGGGCCAGAGGATTACAGTATTGGTGTCCCACACTGTATCTGCAGTATTGGAGGCAAAAGGGGGACACTGGTTGTCACCGCAAAGGTTCCTTAGGTACCAGGCCATTCTGGTGGAGCAGGATGATGTGGAGATCCTGGTTACTAACATTGTCAATCCAGCATCTTTTCTCAGCGGGACCCCCGGGGATCCAGTGATACACGACTGCCTGGAGACCATTGAGGCGGGATATTCCAGCTGACCGGACTTGAAAGAGGAGCCGCTGGAAGATGCTGAAGACTCCTGGTACACCAACAGAACCAGCTTTGTTCAACAAGGCACCCGCAAAGCAGGATATGTGGTAACCACTACAGAACAGGTAATAGAGTCCAGAGCTCTCGCTCCAGACACCTCAGCACAAAAGGCAGAAATAATAGCCTTGACTCGAGTGCTGGAATTGGCAAGAGGAAAAAGGATTAATATTTGGACAGACTCTAAATATGCATTTGGGGTAGTACATGCCCATGGAGCGATCTGGAAGGAAAGGGGACTTTTGTCTACCCAGGGAAAGCATATAAAGCATGCTAAAGAAATTCTTAAACTCCTGGAAGCAGTTCAGTCGCCAGAGAAGGTGGCCATTATGCACTGTAAAGCTCACCAGAAAGGAACAACTGCACAAGATCTCGGCAACTCAATGGCAGACCGAGAGGCAAAAAGAGTGGCTGGAGCTGGTGAGGTGGAGGTGCAATCCTTGATCCCAGACGGTAAAATACAAATTAATGGTGAGCAAAGGAAGATCAGAAGTTAATTGCTGATCTAGGTGGGAACATGGAAAAGGGTAAATGGGTAAAGACTGCGCAAGGTAAGATAATAGTACCGTCGACGTTGTTATGGGCTGTGGTGATGGCAGAGCATAGGAGAAAACACATGGGGGGCAGAGGCATTACAAAAGTATCTGAACCAATGTATAGTTGCTCAAAATTTATATACTACTATGATGCAGGTAACACAAAAGTGTGAAGCCTGTTTACAAAATAGTCCTCACACAGGCTTAAAAGCTCCATCAGGACAGATAGGGAAAGGAAATTACCCAGGACAATAATGGTAAATTGACTTTTAGGAACTCACAAGAAAAGGGGGGTTCTGGTATTTATTAGTTTAAACCGTAGGGCCCTGGATTTGATATTAGCCAACGAATGAGGAGTCTGTACAGTTGTTAACAGGTCCTGCTGTTCCTATGTGAATCAGGAACGTCGGATTGAGATGGACCTGCATAAAATCTGGGATCAAACAAAGATCTTACACATGGTAACACAGGATGATACCTCATGGGGATTTCAGGAGTTATGGGGGAAATTGACTTCGTGGTTACCGAACTTGGCATGGTAAAAACATTGTTTATGATGATAGTGGGGTTGATACTGTTGGGAATATTAATGTACATGTCTTTTAGATGCTTTATGTGTTGGGCTTCAAATTTATTGGACGATTATAGTTGTGGGAAGAAACACCAGTTAAAACACAGAATAGAATCCGGTAAATATTTTCAGAAGGATCTCTCATCACCTAGAGCTATTAGTAAAAGTCTTTACTAAGTTAGAAGAAAAGGGGGGAATTGAAGTGAGGGGGACAGTATTCTGCTTGAAAGGTAATAAAGCAAGTTGAGCAACCATTGTTATCCTGGGGCATCCTGAGATAAACAGGAGACAGGATGCTGAGGCCTTGAGACAAGCTTGATGGGCCTTAGCTCATCTTGCATGGCTTGTAGATAAGGGAAGATTACTCCAAGACAGGGAGGAATAAAGAAAAGCCCCACCCCCAGTCTTGTGATCCCTGACTCATCGCAACTCTGCATCCTGAGACAAAAGGTGAAAAGTACACCTTGAGGAAGACTGAGAGCCTTCCTCCCGAAGACCCCTGCCCACGACCACCAGACGGCATTGCGCAAGCGCCAATGGGAGGAGGCCTATGATAATGAGTTCCCGGAACTGATTGTAATAATCCAACCCCATATCATGAATATGTAACTAACTCTGTTAAATATGCATGATTCCATGTCATAAATACTTGCTCGATGGACACTTCGGTGTGCAAGTTAGGAGGAATGATCCCCCTTGCACCCGGCGCCGTAATAAACATACCTGCTTTATAACCTTCCATGGGTTGTAGAGTTTGTTTTCCGCACGTCAATGGTTGGAGACCTACCCTGTGCCTCACGCTACTGCCCGGAACACCATCCTGGGCCTTGAAAAGCAGGTCCTTTGGAGGCATGGTACACCCGAGAGAATTCAGTCTGACAACGGGACTCATTTCAAGAACAGCCTTATAAACAGCTGGGCTAGGGAACATGGCATTGAATGGGTGTACCATATCCCTTACCATGCACCAGCAGCTGGGAAGGTTGAGCGGTGTAATGGGCTGCTTAAAACCACATTGAAGGCACTGGGCGGGGGGATTTCAAAAATTGGGAGATGTATTTAGCAAAAGCCACCTGGTTAGTGAACACCCGAGGCTCCACCAACCAAGCAGGCCCTGCTCAGTGTGACCCCTTACGAACAACAGACGGGGATAAGGTTCCAGAGGTACACATGAGAGGTATGCTTGGGAAAACTGTTTGGGTAAAGTCTGCCTTGAGCAAAGACAAACCCATCCATGGGGTTGTTTTTGCACAGGGACCAGGTTGCACCTGGTGGGTGATGCAAAAAGTTAGAGAGACCCGATGCATACCTCAAGGGGACTTCATTTTGAGGTGAACCACCCATGGCATTGCACTTGTATCTATATCTGCATGTATATCTATATATAATTAGGGGTAATGCATGTGTGTATATAGTTTAAAGGTTTAAATTTGATGTAACACGTTAGTATGGAAAAATTCGGGGTGGATAATGTTGGGGTTTTGTGGAGTTCTTCTGTTTTCCTTCTTCTCTTAAAGAATTTTTCCATACTTGTTTGTCAAGGAGGTAAATTGCTGTACTTAAGAGAGACAAAAGGACCTGGCCACAGGGGGAGGGGTCCAGCCAGACGAATAAAGGGGGTTGGGTGGAGCCCCTAGGGCCCTTGTTTTGCTCCCTGCATTCGAGGTGAGGACAAGCTGCCCTCGTGGTGGAGAGAACTCATCCCCACTGCATCTCCTGCTCTCCCTGCTGCTTCCCAAGGATCCGGCAGGACACCGAGATCAGCTTGGAGAGAGGTCGTCCCTGCTGCATTTCCTGCTTTTCCTTCTACCCCTGCTGTCTCCCGAGGATCCTGCTGGACACCGGGATCGGCTGCCCAGGGGGGTTTGTGACACAGGGTTTTCATCCGCCATTGCCACGTGAGGCCTGAGCTGTCTCTGGAGCGGTGGGGAGACCATCACGTCCTCCCTGCTCACCGGGAGCCGCCCGAGAGGTTGGGACTGGGTTCCTGGCGCTGTTTGTTGTTACTGCCGTAGTTAGTGCTGTTTGTTTGCCTTGATATATATATATTTAGTAAAGAACGGTTATTCCTATTCCTCATCTTTGCCTGAAAGCCCCTTAATTTCAAAATTATAAGCATTCGGAGGGGAGGCGGTCGCATTTCCATTCCAAGGGGGACTCCTGCCTTCCTTGGCAGACACCTGTCTTTCAAACCAAGACATCATGGCATAGACAGGAGGACTCTTTGCTGGGTTAGAAACTGGCTGGATGGCCGAGCCCAGAGGGTGGTGGTGGTGAATGGAGTAAAACCTAGTTGGCGACCAGTCACAAGCGGTGTCCCTCAGGGCTCAGTTTTGGGACCCGTCTTGTTTAATATATTTCATCAATGACCTGGACGAGGGAATCGAATGTACCCTCAGTAAATTTGCAGATGACACAAAATTAAGCGCAAGTGTCGATCTGCTTGAGGGTAGGAAGGCTCTGCAGCGGGATCTGGACAGGCTGGAGAGATGGGCTGAGCTCAATTGTATGGAGTTTAACAAAGCCATTGCCGGGTCATGCACTTTGGTCACAACAACACCCAGCAACGCTACAGACTTGGGGAGGAGGGGCTGGAGAGCTGCCAGGCTGGAGAGCTGCCTAGCGGAAAAGGACCTGGGGGTGTTGGTAAATAGCTGTCTCAACATGAGCCAGCAGTATGCCCAGGTGGCCAAGAAGGCCAATGGCATCCTGGCCTGTAGCAGAAACGGTGTGACCAGTAGGAGTAGGGAGGTGATCATACCCCTATACTCGGCACTTGTGAGACCGCACCTTGAGTGCTGTGTCCAGTTTGGGTCACCACAGTACAGGAGGGACATCGAGGTGCTGGAGCGAGTGCAGAGGAGGGCAACAAAGCTGGTGAAAGGGCTGGAAAGCATGCCCTATGAAGAGTGTCTGAGGGAACTGGGTTTGTTTAGTCTAGAGAAGAGGAGGCCTGAGAGGAGACCTTATTGCCCTCTACAACTACCTAAAAGGAGGTTGTAGAGAGGCTGGTGTTGGTCTCTTCTCTCAAATTAGTAATGATAGGACGAGGGAAAATGGACTCAAGTTGCATCAGGGGAGGTTTAGATTAGATATTAAGAGGAAATTCTTCACTGAGAGGGTAGTTAGGCACTGGAACAGGCTGCCCAGGGAGGTGGTGGAGTCACCATCCCTGGAGGTGTTTAAAGACCGAATAGATGTGGCTGTTGAGGATATGGTGTAGTGGTTAGAGAAATGCTAGGACAAAGGTTGGACTTGATGACCCTGGAGGTCCTTTCCAACCATAATGATTCTATGATTCTACCTCTGCAAAGTATAAATAATGCCTTTGGAACATTCTAGTTACTTCTGTCAGCCGAACATAAAATGAAGCTCTCAAAGACTTATCAAGATAAAGTATGCTTAGGAAAGGGAGTTAATAATAATAATACTACTACTAATAACAACAATTTAAAATCTGTGAAATAAAAATTAATCATCCCCCTGTAATGAGTAATGTCTTATCCCTTTAATCCCATCTGACATCCAAATTAAAAATTAAATTATTGTGACATCTCAATATGAATATCCCACTATTAACTTATTCTGCATGTGCCCAGAGTTCTCTATTCACCCTTCATTTTCCAGACCTTGAGGACAGCTACACTGACTTCCATGCTACTGTCCTACAAACTGTGCCTCCTCTAAGTAGGTATAAATTAAAAAGAAAAAAAAAAAAAGAAGACAAAAAAAAGTATGTATACATCAAATAACATCTTTAATATGCATCTTTTCCTCTCCAACAGCACAGCTAAAACCCTTTCCAGTCTAGTCATAACCGCACGTAGTCAGAGAACGGGACTCATTTCCGAAACAGCCTCATAGACACCTGGGTCAAGGAGCATGGCATTGAGCGGGGGCATCGTATCCCCTATCACATACCAGCCTCCGGGAAAATCGAATGATACAATGGACTTTTGAAAACTACACGGAAAGCCATGGGGGGGTGGGACCTTCAAACACTGGGACACACATCCAGCAAAACCCACCTGTTCAGTTAACACCAGAGGATCTGCCAATAGAGCTGGCCCTGCCCCATCAAAACTCCACGTGCTGTAGAAGGGGATGAAGTCCCTGCAGCGCACATGAAGAATGTATTAGGGAAGATGGTCTGGGTTATTTCTGCTTCAGGCAAAGGCAAACCCATCCATAGGATTGCTTTTGCTCATAGATCTGGGTACACCTGGTGAGTGATGAGGCAAGACAGAGAAGTCCAATGTGTACCGTAAGGGGATTTGATTTTAGGTGAGAACAGCCAATGAATTAAGTTATACGAATGTTAATTGTTAAATAGCACTGCTGGGCATGAAGTAGACAGTATAGAATAAAGGGTGGATAATGTCCTGGTTTTGGCTTGGTTTCACAAGCAGCTGCCAGCCCAAGTAGCTGGGAGGGACCACAGCCGGGATAAACAACTGAACCAGCCAATGGGATATTTGATACCATTCTGATAGTCATGACGGATATAGAAGGGGAGGGCTGGGGAGGGCGGAGCAGGGAAAGCTGTCTTGGATGCTGGTATCACTTGCCTTATATATTGATTTGTTAGTGTTAGTATTATTGTTATTGTTCTTGATTTATTCACTCTTTGTGTTGTTCTATTAAACTGTCCTTATCTCAATCCATGGGGTTCATGGAGTTTCATCTTTGAAAATTCATGGACCATCGAATGGCTGAAGGAGGGAGTCTTGTGAAGATAAGATGGTCCTGTTTTGGCTAAACCAACAGAAGCAAGCAGCTTTGACACAGATTTTGAAGGTTATATTGTCCGAGTGAAGGCCTTTGCCTAATTATCTGCAAAATGAATAATAAACTGTATACCCCTAAAGATGGTAATGAGTTTAATGAAGTACATGCTAAGCATATATGATTATGTTACTCAACTCTCCACCTAAATAATACTAGACATCACATAGAAGGCATGGACAGATGGGGTATAAAAAGATGGGATATAAAAAGACACAAGGGGAATACTTTGTTGGTGGGGAGAAGACTGAAAAGTCTAGCAGAGATGGTTGACGGGCTGTGCTCCAATTCCTCCATCCAAGACAGGGACACCTTCTTGGTAAGAATTGCATCTTCCCTATATGGTGAAGAATACCCAGGATAGCTTTTGCTAGCATTACTATTATATATTTGCCCTATTGCAAAGACTTGCACCTCTGACAGCATCAGACGTTACCTGGGAATGACTAACCCTCGATTTTTTGCAGTTACTGCATTTATCAATGGCTAGTCCGAATCCATTGTACCTGTCGCTTTAATAAATTAAACCTATCTATTTTTAACTTTGGGAAACTGTATCGGTGAAAGTCCTTAGCAGGGCTCTGAAACAGGAAAGCGCTAACTTTGCAAAACTCCTTCAGTGAAAGTCCTTGGATCTCTGTCAGGAAAACATGAAGATCTTACCCGTAACATGACAAAACCCTGTGATTGATAAGCTTATCAATGAGATAAGATAGATGGCCCTGTCCTGGTTTCAGCTGCGATAGAGCTAATTTTTCTTCCTAGTAGCTAGAATAGTGCCACGTGTTGGATTCAATATGGGAATTGGTATGAGAAGAATGTTGATAATGCACTGGTGGTTTTAGTTGTTGCTAGGAAAGCAAGGACTTCTCAACTTTCCATGTTTTGTTAGTGTGCAGGTGCACAAGAAGTTGGGAAGGAGCATGGCCAAATTAGCCAAAGGGATATTCTATACCATAGGACATCATGCTCAGTATATAAACTGGGGGGAGTTGGCTGGGGCAGGCAGATCGCTGCTCGGGTATGGGTCAGCAGGTGGTGAGCAATTGCATTGTGCATCACTTGTCTTTTCTTGCGTTTTATTTTTCTCTTTTAATTATATTCCTTTTCATTGCTACTATTATTAACATCATATTTAATTATGGAAGCTATTATTATATTATAGTTTAGTTATTAAGCAGTTCTTATCTGAACCCACATGTTTTACTTTATCTTTTCAATTCTCCTCCTCATCCCTGTAGGAGGGGGGAGGAGTGAGCGAGCGAGCGACTGCATGGTGCTTAGTTGCTGGCTGGGGTTAAACCATGACAGGCCCTCATATTTATGTTCTAATTGCCCCCCAAAGACAACTAGTGAAATTTTTAATTGACACAGGAGTTCAAATTTCAATATTTTCAAATTTGGATGCTCAAAGAATTAACATTGTGACGGGCCCACAAAGGGTTAAAATAATAGGATTTACCAGCAAAAGTGAAATATGACACGTAGCTGAAGTAAACTTGTTATTGTAAGGGGAGAAAATAATATTGATGCACCAATTATTAGAAAATTATGATATCATAGGAATAACTGAAGCATAGTGGGGCGACTCACATGACTGGAGGATCACGATGGATGGCTATAATCTGTTTTGTAAAGACAGGCAGGGAAGAAGAGGTGAAGGAGTTGCGCTCTATGTTAAGGAGAACTTTCAATGTATAGAAGTCAACTGCAGCAATTGCGGAAGCCCTATCGAATGAGTCAAGATCAGAGGGGCCATCTCCAGTAGGCATCTGATACCAACCTCCAAACCAAAACAATAAGGCCAATGAAGCAATATTTGGGTCATTTAAGCAAGCTTCGGGTCAACAGAACCTGGTTCTTATGGGTAACTTCAACTACCCAGACATTTGTTGTAAGAACAATACAGCAGCTCACATGTCATCCATCAATTTCCTGAAATGTGCAGAGGACTGCTTACTCATATAAATGTTAGATGTGTCAGCCAGGAATGAGGCACTGCTGGACTTGCTACTCACAAACCAAGAAAACCTGCTTTGCAATATCTTGGTTAGTGATAGCCTTGGCTGCAGTGATGACAATATTGTGGAGTTTGGGATCTGGCTGAGCACACAGAAGGTTAGTACTAAGACAAAGGCTTTAGATTTCAGAAGAGCAAATTTATAATCTCACTCTGAGCTCAGTTGGGAGGGATTCTGTGGGAAGCTTCCATGGAGGATAAAGGAGCTAGCAAGTGCTGGGTGTTTTTCAAGAACGTTCTCCTGGAAGCACAAAACTAGTTCACCCCCTTTAAAAGTAAGGCAAGTAGGTGGAGCAAGAGACCCCCCCCCTTGGCTTAACTGTGAGCTTCTGGGTCTGATCAAAACCAAAAGAGAAACGTAAGCAGAGATGGTGTCCTGGTTTGAGTGAAAACAGAACTAATTCTGTTCAGTAATTTTACTTTTCAGCTCAGTTCTTCTAATTAACTGCACTGTCTGAAGTTAGCAGCCTGTTCTCACAGACAGTGCCTGCTTCTATCAGTGATAACACCTTATGTTTAGAGTTACTACCAAGGATTGGTATGCAGACCAAGGCCACTGCTGGGTCCTGTGTACCACATTGGGGGGTGCATAGGGTGAAAGGCTGCACCTTCAGGGAGGAGCGGACAGGACGGGTGACTCTAAACTGACTAACGAGGTATTCCATCCCATATACGCCATATTTGGTCTAGAGCTGAGGGACCTGAAGGGTCTCTGGGCTCTTCTCTTTCCTCGTGGACTGCTTTGCCAGCTTTTGCTTGGCTTGGCTCGGGTCCTCTTTCGGTTCCTTCCTCGGAGCACCCAAGGAGGACTCTATCCATTCTGCCTTCGATCCGATCTGCATGTTCCTGAACCCAGTACCAGAATCCAGCTCCTGAACACAGCTCCCGTCTGCTGCGGGGCCCAGTCTGGGACTCCCCCGAAGCCTGCACAACATCAGTGGTGACGGTGATGTAATTACCATCAGGGGGGTTGGGTTCGATACTGGTTTTGTAAATATTTGTATATATTCCATTTTTATAATTATTATTTTCCTTTTCATTAAAGCTGTTCTAGTTTCCTTTTCTAATCGCTAAGTCTGTCTCCCTTATTCCCTTTCTCTTCCCCCTGGGGAGGGAGGGGGGTTAACAGAGAGCGTCTGTTATAGGTTTAAGGGGCTGCCCTGACCCTAAACCACGACAGATTTATTGGCGCCCAACGTGGGGCACGATCAGAGCTTTGATTGATTGGCCGAAATAGTTCAAATTCCATTTTACTTCAGGTAGTATCACCTTTTTTTTTCCTGAGTGCTTTTAAGAATTGGAAACTAAAACAGGCTGCCTAAATGATGTCGTTTCTGAGAGCAGTGTCCGTTCATCTCTTTTTAGCATTTCTTTCAGAGTTAAATGCTGTACTGTTCCCTTATGTGCCGTACGCATTATGTTACTCCTTGCTTGTTCTCACCGTTTATCTGAAAGCTCTCGGGCTTGGGCGCTGGGCGAAAGTCTCTGCTTTGCTGTGGTGTTTATCTCTGATTTATGTTGCACTGAAGTGGGCAGCGAGTGCGTCTCGGTACTAGGGGCATTACATAGTGGATTTTATTACTAGGAATACTTTTGGTTTCATCTCGGGAATGTATACTGCTCCGCACTATGCTAATCTGACTACCCGTTTTTAGAACTCCAATTTGTGAGGACTGTGGATGTGGTTATTACCAAAAGATCATATTATTGCTATTAATTTCTAATATCTTCACTGTGTGGCGTCATATTAGTCATCAGTGCAGTAACACAGGTCGGGTAGCAACCAAAAAACGTAGATTGCGTGCTGCTTCCCTGCAACGGTCTGTGATACACTCTGTACGCAGGAAACATGCTGCGACTGTTCAGTCTCCGCAGGCCCCCCCAACGAGCTCTGCTGCTGCGCCAGCTCCAAACCCAAGCACCACGGCTCCTCAGTCTCCGCAGGCCCCCCCAGCGAGCCCTGCTGCTGCTGCTGCTGCTCCTCCTGTTCTCAAAACAAGCGCTGCTGCTGCTCCAACTCCCACAACAAGCACTGGAGATGTTCCAGCTCCAGCAGCAAAGCCGGCAGCTACACCGACAGCTACTGTGTCCACTCCCACTCAAACTGTACCTGTACAAGTTGCTCCTGTGAAGAAAAGAAAA
>JANVCC010010423.1:80935-100398 GCA_025345505.1 Todiramphus chloris collaris
CCAAAACTACACAAGACAGGCTACAGGATTTAGGAGAACCTTGATAAATTTCAAGGCTATGGGAGACAAAACACAACTTACAACTATGTAAGACAAGACACAGTTTACAGTTATGTAAAACAAGCCACAGTTTACAAGGCTACTAAACTAGGATTTATGGTGACATTTCCAACTCAGGCCCGGACAGGCCTGTATCCGGTGGGAGCAGGGATGATGTCCTGGAGGGCCGAGTCCCCAGTATAGCAAAATACATTTGGTACCTTTCCATACCTGACTTGGTGCTTTTATTAGAGCAAAATAGCTTAAGAAATTGGTACAAAGTTTGATGAACAAACAATTCACAGTTTATCACACCTGCACGCTACAGTTGGTGACCCCAAGGTGATACAATTCTACGGGATCGGAGTTGGAGGGAAAAGAAAAAGCAGGGGACTCGCCGCTGTCAGGAGACAGCTGGACCGTAACTGGACATCCAAGAGAGACGTGATAACAGGATCCGGCTGGACCGTAACTGGGCGTTTGAGAGAGACGTGGTAACAGACAAATCAGCGCGCTGGAAGAAAAAGTAAGCGGCGGCGAGGGTCAGAATGGGAGACAATAGTACTAAAGAAGAAGAAAAGGCAAGAGACATTCTGAAGCATATCCTTTCTATGAAAGGGATAAAAGTGGAAAAACGGGCATTAGAGGACATATTGATCTGGGGACAAAAAAGAGGACATTTTAAAGAGGCTAGTGCAGGTTTTGATGTGGATATCTGGAAAGAAATAGGAAAAGACTTATGGGACTCAGTGGCTAATGGGTCTCGGAATGCAGTGGACACGAGCCGCCCCTGGAAGCAGACAGTCGATACTTTAGCAGAGTTAAAGGCGGAGCGTAAGATCGCAGCTGCCGCCGAAGCCGCTTTTCAACCAACTTCATTAGCATGCCCCGCGGACGCACTGAGGTTCTTTGGGAGTGATAATGAGCTCGATTTCGCTAAATTTTCGTCAGTCCCGCCCTACTCTGTGATCCCCTCAGCCCCTACTGAAATGGAAATCGACCCGCCACAGCCTATACCATCAAGCAAGGCAAATTCCCGCCCTGCAAATGACTCTTCTGCAAACCCCCCCTTACCTTCCGCTCCTCAATCCCCTCCGAGGGCCCTTACCCACCCACCACCACCCCCGCCAGCCGCTACCCCCCCACCGCCACCCCCGCCGGCCTCCACTCCCGCACCGCCGCCCCCACCGGACGCGCCGCTTTCCCTCCCCCCCGCCAGAACCCCGCTGCCTCCGCTGCCGCCTGAACAGGAACTCCAAGGGAAAGATCTTCACTACGAGCTCACGCGGCAAGGAGCGCAGCTAAAAGATATATTGCAAATGTTGGATAAGATCTCGGACTCGGACAGATATCGGGACAGATATCGAGGCATGAGACGATTGACTGATCCGCCAGAGATGGGGGTGGGGGAGGAACAAAAGCGGGAAGAATCAAAGGAAGGGGTGGATGGGATCGGGGGAGGCCATAACCCCGTGCAAAGATGGAAAGGTTTTATAAAAAGCGCTTTCGTGGAATGGGTGTTTACACCAGTAACATGGTCTCGAACAGTCACATCAAAGCATGTGGCAGTATCAAGATGCATAATGAAAGCAAGAAAAAGAATTACTGACATAGCAGGAAGGGACCCTGAGCAAATTATCTGGTCATTTGATGCAGAACGGGTTTTACATTTGTTAAAATGGGATGATCAAATACAAATATCTTTAGCAGGGTTCGGGGGAAAAATCGATTGTCATTATCCTAAACACAGAATATTTGCAGCAGCTTTACCCCTGGTGGAAAAATTATGTTATTCGGAATCGCCGGTTGCAGGACGTACAGCGTTTACAGATGCAAGCAAAAAGCAGGGAAGAGCAGGAATAGTGTGGTATGAATCTGGCCAACGGAAGCAAGAATTAGTGATGGGAGAAGGTTCATTGCAGATACTGGAGTTACAAGCAGTACTGAGGGTATTTCAGAAGTGGCCCAAAGAATCTTTAAACATTATTACAGACTCTGCTTATGCTGCAGGAATTTTAGCATGGTTATCTGGAGCTTATTTGAGACATGTGGAAAATAAAAACTTATGGGAAGTGCTGAGAAACCTATGGGAGCTAGTAACATACAGAGAACAGCCTTTCTATGTTATGCATATACGAAGTCATCAGAGTATTGTAGGTTTAGCAGAGGGAAATGAGAGAGTAGATCGCCTAGTAGCACCAGCTTGGGCCACCACATCTCCTACTCCAGATACATTACAACAGGCGATCCGATCTCATGAATTTTTCCACCAGTCTGCGCGGGTGTTAGCAAAGCAATTTTGTCTAAAAATAGGAGATGAACGTGGAATTGTAGTAACTTGTGCTCATTGTCAACAACAAATGTCAGTTATGGACAAAGGGGTAAATCCCAGAGGACTAGGACCGCTGCAATTATGGCAGTCTGATATTACAGAATATGGAGAATTTGGCCATCTAAAGTATGTCCATGTTACAATAGATACTTATTCACAAGCAGTGTGGGCCGCAGCTATGACATCGACAAATGCTGCCTCAGTCATACGTCATTGGCGGTCATGCTTTGCGATCTTGGGTGTTCCTCAGTCAATCAAAACGGACAATGGGTCTGGATATATAGCTAGCAAGACTCAATCATTTCTGCAAATGTGGGGAGATAGGCACGTCACTGGCGTGCCAGGGAATTCTACCGGACAAGCAATCAGTGAATGCACACATAAAACCTTAAAGGCCATGATGAATAAACAAAAACGGGGGAAGTAGGATTAGCACCAGGAGCAAGGTTGGAGAAAGCTGTTTATGTACTAAATTATCTGTCTTTAGCAGAAAAATAGGAATATCCACCGATCATGAAGCATATCTGAGGTTTGGCTGGAGAGCAAGATTGGGGAATAAAACTAAAAGTGTTATGGAAAGATGTAAAGGAAAACTGTTGGAAAGGACCGGTGGAGTTAATAACGTGGGGTCGAGGGTATGCTTGTGTTTCCACAGATACAGGACCACGATGGATACCAGCAAAATGGGTCCGACCAGCAATAAATAAGACGCAAGGAAAGCACAACAGCGATGCCATCAACGTTGTCAGCAATGAGGAAGATCAGAACCTAAATGAGGACGGTGAAGAGTCTAAATAGTATAGTAAGAAAGCAGTAACGAATAGTGCAACATCATCGAATAACAGTAAAACTAGTCTTGAATACGCGTAATAGAATAGGATTCAGAAATAGTATAATTATAACTAAGACTAGTATAAGAATATATAGTAAGAATAATATATAGAAGACTAAGAATAAGAATAAGTAAGAATAGAATAAGTAAGAATAAGAATAAGTAAGACGAATATATAGTAAGAATAGTATCGTCATAAGTGATTTAGAATAGGGATAGTGAGTATGGGAAAACAAAGTGCATTGGGGATAATTGTAGCTATAATAGTTAAGGTTCTTATAAGTTTAGGAATAGAACCATATCATATAGCAACTATACCTGTGAGAACAAGGGCACGTCATATAAAATAAAAAAGGGGGAATTGTAGGGATTGATAGGAGTAGGACAGTGTCCTGGTTTGAGTGAAAACAGAACTAATTCTGTTCAGTAATTTTACTTTTCAGCTCAGTTCTTTTAATTAACTGCACTTTCTGAAGTTAGCAGCCTATTCTCACAGACAATGTCTGCTTCTAGCAGTGATAGCACCTCATGTTTAGAGTTACTACCAAGGATTGGTATGCAGACCGAGGCCACTGCTGGGTCTTTGTACCACATTGAGGGGTGCAGAAAGTGAAAGGCTGCACCTTCAGGGAGGAGTGGACAGGACAGGTAACTCTAAAAACTGACCAACGAGGTATTCCATCCCATATACGCCATATTTGGTCTAGAGCTGAGGGACCTGAAGGGTCTCTGGGCTCTTCTCTCCCCTCTTGGACTGCTTTGCCAGCTTTTGCTTGGCTTGGCTCGGGTCCTCTTTTGGTTCCTTCCTCGGAGCACCCAAGGAGGACTCTGTCCATTCTGACTTCGATCCGATCTGCATGTTCCTGAACCTGGTACCAGAATCCAGCTCCTGAACACAGCTCCCGTCTGCTGCGGCTCCTAGTCTGGGACTTCCCTGGTGCCTCCACAGCATCAGTGGTGACGGTGATGTAATTACCATCGGGGGGTTGGGTTCGATACTGACTTTGTATATATTTGTATATATTCCATTTTTATAATTATTAATTTCCTTTTCATTAAAGCTGTTCTAGTTTGCTTTTCTAATCGCTAAGTCTCTCTCCCTTATTCCCTTTCTCTTTCCCCTCTGGGGAGGGAGGGGGTTTAACAGAGAGCGTCTGTTATAGGTCTAAGGGGCTGCCCTGACCCTAAACCGTGACAGATTTATTGGCGCCCAACGTGGGGCACGATCAGTGCTCTGATAGATTGCCGAAATAGTTCAAATTCCATTTCGCTTGCTTCAGAGGGTATCACCTTTTTTCCTTAGTGTCTTTAATAATTGGAAACTAAAACAGACTGCCTAAATGATGTCATTTCTGAGAGCAGTATCCGTTCATCTCTTTTTAGCATTTCTTTTGGAGTTAAATGCTGTACTGTTCCCTCATGTGCCGTACGTGTTATGTCACTGTTTCCTTGTTTTCACTGTTTATCTGAATGCTCTTGGGCTTGGGCACTGGGCGAAAGCCTCTGATTTCTTGTGGTGTTTATCTCTGATTTCTTGTGGTGTTTATCTCTGATTTATGTTGCACTGAATTGGGCAACAAGTGCATCTCGATACTACTGGCATTACATAGTGGATTTTATTACTAGGAACACTTTTGTTTTCATCTCGGAAATTTATACTGCTCCACACTATGCTAATCTGACTACACCAGTTTTTAGAACTCCAAAGAGTGAGGATTCTGGACATGGTTATTACCAAAAGATCATATTATTGCTATTAATTTCTAATATCTTCACTGTGTGGCGTCAGATTAGTCATCGCTGCAGTAATACAGGTTGGGTAGCCACCAAAAAACGTAGATTGCGTGCAGCTTCCCTGCGACATTCCGTGATACGCTCTGTATGCAGGAAACATGTCGCGACTGTTCCGTCTCCGCAGGCCCCCCCAACAAGCCCTGCTGCTGCGCCAGCTCCAAACCCAAGCACCATGGCTACTCAGTCTCCACAGGCCCCCCCAACGAGCCCTGCTGCTGCTGCTGCTGCTCCTCCTGTTCTCAAAACAAGCGCTGCTGCTGCTCCAACTCCCACAACAAGCACTGGAGATGTTCCAGCTCCAGCAGCAAAGCCGGCAGCTACACCGACAGCTACTGTGTCCACTCCCACTCAAACTGTACCTGTACAAGTTGCTCCTGTGAAGAAAAGAAAACAAACAAAACAGACAAGTCCTGCAACAGATCAGGGAGATGGTCCTTCTCAAGCTGAATCTGAGTATGAGTCAGAACCAGATGCAAAGCCTGATGCCACTGCAACTGGAAAGAAACACCTAACAAAAACAGATCGCCCAGTGTGGTCAGATGACAGTGGAGCAGGTCCTTCTAAAGCAAACCCATCAGATGTGGAGTCATCAGATGCAGAGGGTACCAACAAATCTTTACCTACGAAGGAGCTGAGAAATCTGAGAAAGGACTATAGCCTCCATGAAGGTGAGCCACTGATCACTTGGCTACTCCGATGCTGGGATAATGGTGCCCACACCATCAAACTGAATGGCAGAGAAGCCAGGCAGATGGGATTCCTGGCCAGAGATGGAGGCACTGATCAAGAGCTTGCAAGAAAGAGCAACACTATCAGTCTCTGGAGAAGACTCTTGTCAGCTGTAAAATCCAGGTACCCCTATAAGGAGGACATCGATTGCCGTCCAAGCAAATGGACCACCATGGAGAAAGGTATTAAGTCCTTGAGAGAATTAGCTGTGCGACAGGTGATTTATGGTGATAGGCAAATAGTGAACCCTGATGCAATCCCATGCCAGCGACCCATCTTGCAGAAGTTTGTGCGGAGTGCCCCGTCAGCATATTGCCACACATTGTCAACATTGGTCTGGGAAAAAGATGAAGAGGTACCGACTGTGACAGAAGTGGCCAAGAGAGCACGACAGTATGAAGACAATGTGTCTGGTCCTCTACATGTCCGCGTATCAGCCCTGGAGAGATCAGTTGAAAAACTGGTTGCAAAAATAGACAGAAGGGAGAAAAGATTCTATTCATCCCCTCAGTGGACCTGTGTTGAAGCCACTAGGAGAATGCGCTCTTCTTCGAGACCAGCTAAACAGGAACAATACATGTCACGATGTACCCTGTGGTCTCTTCTCCATGCCTTTGGAGAGAAAATGAGCAGATGGGATGGAAAACCTACCACTGCTCTACAGGCACGAGTACTCTACTTACAAGGTAAAACAAAGAGAAGAGAGAATTCTTCCAGAAGGGAGTCTGCTCCAGTCTGCTATGAGCAGTCCTTTGGTCCAACTACATGGGCCTCAGGTCAAAACGTGAGTAGGGGGAATGAAAATGTGATTCCTGTAATCAATACCAATCCTGTAAATAGTGTGAATCCTGTAAGTAGCGTAAATCCTGTAAATAGTGCAAATCCTGTCAACGGTGTAATTCCTATGATCTGCATGTACCCTGTTAAGCAGATGAACTATGTAAACCCGGTGAACTTCAGAAACCCAGTTACTAATTATGGACAATACCCTTGGAATTAGAGGGGCCCTGCCTCCAGTCAGGTGGAGGAGAGGGACAACAGAGTTTATTGGACTGTGTGGATTCGATGGCCTGGCACGTTAGAACCACAAAAGTATAAAGCCCTTGTAGATACTGGTGCACAGTGCACCCTATTGCCATCGAATCATCAAGGGACTGAATCTGTTACCATTACTGGAGTAACAGCAGGATCTCAAGAACTGACTGTAGTAGAGGCTGAAGTGAGTCTAACTGGGAATAAATGGGAGAAGCACCCTATAGCGACTGGTCCAGATGCTCCGTGCATCCTTGGCATAGACTTCCTCAAGAAAGGGTATTATAAGGACCCAAAAGGGTATCGATGGGTCTTTGGTATAGCAGCTGTAGAGACTGAGGACAAGAAACAGCTGACTGTCCTACCTAACCTTTCAGAGGAGTCTGCCATTGTGGGTAAGATGAGAGTTGAGGATCAAAAGGTGCCAATTGCTACTGGAACGGTGCATCGACGACAATATCGCATCAACTGAGACTCTGTAGCTCCTATTCAGAAGATGATCTGTCAACTAGAGAGTCAAGGGGTGGTCAGCAAAACTCGCTCACACTTTAACAGTCCTATATGGCCAGTGCGGAAATATAATGGGGAATGGAGATTAACAGTGGACTATCGTGGCCTGAATGAGGTTATGCCAGCAATGAGTGCTGCCATACCCAACATGTTGGAACTCCAGTATGAACTGGAGTCAAAGGCCGCTAAGTGGTATGCTACCATTGACATTGCTAATGCATTTTTCTCTATTCCAATAGCACCAGAGTGTAGGCCTCAGTTTGCTTTCACCTGGAGAGGTGTCCAATACACCTGGAATCGACTGCCCCAGGGGTGGAAACACAGCCCTACCATTTGCCATGGACTGATCCACACTGCACTGGAGAAAGGTGGAGCTCCAGAACACCTGCAATACATTGATGACATCATTGTGTGGGGTAATACATCAGAAGAAGTTTTTGAGGAAGGTAAGAAAATAATTGAAATCTTTTTAGACGCTGGTTTTGCTGTAAAAAGAAGCAAGGTCAAGGGACCTGCACGAGAGATCCAGTTTTTGGGAATCAAATGGCAAGATAGGTGTCGCCAGATCCCGATGGATGTGATTAACAGAATAACAACAATGTCCCCACCAACTAACAAAAAGGAAACACAAACCTTCTTAGGTGCTGTAGGTTTCTGGAGAATGCACATTCCTGGTTACAGTCAGATTGTAAAGCCTCTCTATGAAGTGACTCAAAAGAAAAAACAATTTTCATTGGGGTCCTGAACAAAAACAGGCCTTCGAACAGATCAAACGAGAGATCGTACATGCAGTAGCCCTTGGTCCAGTCCGAACAGGACCGGACATTAAAAATGTGCTCTATACTGCAGCTGGGAATAATGGTCCTACCTGGAGCCTCTAGCAGAAAGCACCAAGGGAAACTCGAGGTTGACCCCTAGGATTTTGGAGTCGAGGATACAAAGGCTCCGAGGACAACTATACTCCAACTGAAAAAGAAATATTGGCAGCATATGAAGGAGTTCGAGCTGCTTCAGAAGTGATCGGTACTGAAGCACAGCTTCTCCTAGCACCAAGGTTACCAGTCCTAAACTGGATGTTCAAGGGTAAATTCCCTTCTACTCATCGTGCCACCGATGCCACATGGAGTAAGTGGGTGTGGTGGGTTGACCCCGGCACGGCACCAGGTGCCCACCAAGCCCTTCTATCACTCCCCCCGACCCCCTTCAGCACAGCACGCAGGGAGAGAATAAGACGCAAAGCACAGGGGTGTGGGTTATGATAGATAAGGTGTTATTTTCTACTTCCCGTCCACAGGCGATGTCGGGCCAAGTCCAGGAAGCAGGGCTCCAGGAACACGAAGCAGCCTCTTGGAGGACAAAGCGGAATGCCCCCCCATCCTCCTCCTGCCCTCTCCCTTTATAGTTGAGCTGACGTCATATGGTATGGAATAGCCCACTGGTCAGCTCAGGTTGGCTGTATCTTCTCCCCCATCCTGCCCCCCATCCTCTGGTGCCATGTGAGCACTGGCAGTCATAACACGAGTGTGTTATCAACACCCTCCAGCTCCCAGTGCTGCAGCGTGAGGACTGGATGGGGAAAAGCAGCTCAGCCAGACCCACTACTGTGGGCTGCATTAATCACCCAGAGAGCTCGAATAGGGAACCTCAGTCGTCCAGGAATCTTAGACGTGATCATGGACTGGCCAGAAGGTAAAGACTTTGGAATGCCATCAGAACAGGTGGTGACACGTGCTGAAGAAGCCCCACCATATAATCAGTTATCAGATAAAGATAAGCAATATGCTCTGTTTACTGATGGATCTTGCCGTCTTGTAGGAAACCATCGGAAGTAGAAAGCTGTTGTTTGGAGTCCCACACGACGAGTAACAGAAACAGCTGAGGGAGTAGGTGAATCAAGTCAGTTTGCAGAGGTAAAAGCCATCCAACTGGCCTTAGATATTGCTGAGCGAGAAAAGTGGCCAGTTCTCTATCTCTACACTGACTCATGGATGGCAGCAAATGCCCTGTGGGGATGGTTAAAACAGTGGAAGCAGAATAACTGGCAGCACAGAGGTAAACCCATTTGGGCTGCTACACTGTGGCAAGACATTGCTGCTCGGATAGAGAAATTAGTTGTAAAAGTCCATCACGTGGATGCCCACGTACCTAAACATCTAGCCACTGAGGAACATCAAAACAACCAGCAAGTTGATCAGGCTGCTAAAGTGTTCCAGACAGACTTAGACTGGGAACATAAAGGTGAACTATTTTTATCTCAGTGGGCTCATGATACTTTAGGACATCAGGGAAGAGATGCAACATACAAATGGGCACGTGACCGAGGGGTGGATTTAACCATGGACGCTATTGCACAGGTTATCCATGACTGTGAAACATGCACCTCAATCAAACAAGCGAAACGGTTAAAACCTTTGTGGTGTGGGGGACTGTGGTAGTATAAGGATGTGGCGATGCGGAAGATCACGTGCTGTAACGGAAACGTAGAAACCAGGTAGGATACCACCCACGAAGGGCTGGGTCTGTTACTGGTATATAAGTGCCTGTAGCCTTTAATAAAACGCCATTTTGCCTTCCTCTCTATGAGAGTCTGAGTCTCACAGTGGACCCTCGGTGTCTCCCAGCATTTCGGCACTGAGGATAGGACACGTTAATCACAACAAGTGGTGACCCCGACGTGATCGGGACGTGATCCGCGGAGGCAGTGCGCTGGACAACGCTGAACCTCTGGAGGGGCGATGAAGCTGGAAAAGGACGTTGACGTTGATTTAGTGTATTTTGCAGACTCTGTCAACATCGATGCCGTTGCCTCATTTACTACGAACAGTTGCACTGCAGGAGAAAGCAGGTCCATCAGGAACACCAACCCCAATGGTACAAGTCACAACTGCACAGGAGCGTCGTCAGTATAGACAACCTGGTCGCATTAAGCGTATGTATCCGTACCCTCAACTGTGTTGGCGCTGTGGTAAATTAGGCCACTTTGCCCGTGATTGCCGATCATCTAGGCCATCGGGAAATGCCTGGCAGGCTCCCTTTTACCGGGGTGAGGGAGCTCACCATCCAGTGCCCTGTCCACAATTAACACAATTAGTATGTCCCCAGGGAGTCCAGCAATCAACAGCTATGTTACAGGAACGGCAAGGGGGACTGCGAGCAGAGCAGACGGCAATCAAGTATTACGATATGCAAGATCCAGCTCTGCGCCTGACAGAGGACTCGCTGCACTTCTGACCATTCCGTTGTTTCAGCGCCCGCTATTGACTGTGTATGCAACACGAGAGGCAGGAGGTAAGACAATGACAATACATTATGATGCATGGCTAGATACAGGAGTGGACATCACAATAATTACAACACAGATTTGGCCTAAGGAATGGCCACGACAACTAGGCCCAGTGATATATGGAATAGGAGGGGAACAGCAAGCAACAATCTCAATGGACTTCATTACCCTCAAAGTGTATGATGCTGATGGTTCACCCATAGAAGCCTCAGTGAAACCAGTTGTCCTAGCAGAGGGTAGACCTCTTTTGGGAAGAGACTTTTGTGCCCAGGTCAATTTGAAAATAACAAATTTGTAATGGGGGCCACTGTCAATTTGCAGCAAATGACGCCTATCAAAATGATATGGCTGACAAATGAGCCAGTGTGGGTTGAACAGTGGCCCTTGACACAAGAAAAATTACAAACAGCCAATGAACTAATACAAAGAGAATTATCAGCTGGGCATATACTACCTTCAACAAGTCCTTGGAACACACCGATATTTGTCATACAAAAGAAAGCAGCAGGAAAGTGGCGATTGCTGCATGATTTAAGAGCAGTGAACAGACAACTGCAGGATATGGGCCCATTGCAACCAGGTCTGCCAAAGGTTAGTATGATACCAAAGGACTGGGCAATCACCAGTATAGACATAAAGGACTGGTTTTTTGTTTTGTTTTTTTTTTTTCCTATACCACTGCATCCTGAGGATTCACCACGATTTGCTTTTACTGTGCCATCCATAAACAACATCGTGCCTGCGGAACGATATCAATGAACAGTATTGCCTCAGGGAATGAAAAATTCACCGACGCTCTGTCAACTCTATGTAGATAGTGCTATAAAGGTGACCAAAAACTGGTTTGGGCCTACAACGTTGCTGATACACTATATGGATGACTTCTTGATAGCAGCAGAACAACAAGATACGGCAGAGCTAATTTTGACTCATGTAAAAGATGAGCTGAGAAAGGCAAATTTAACAGTAGCTGAGGCAAAGATCCAACGTTCACCAGGGGTGAAATATTTAGGCACATACATTGGGCCTGAGGATGTGAAACCACAGACTATAAAATATACACTGAGCCTTGAACAATTCATGATATTTGTCAAATAGTAGGTAGTATACAATGGATTAGGAATTTATTCCAATCACACAGAACATGATGCAACCGTTGTATACATTACTACAGGGAAACAAGTACCCACAGGACACACTCATACTCACCTCAGACATATGACTCTGCCTTGAGAACATACTACAACTTATGTTTGATAGCCATGTAGCCAGCATTAATTTGAAATTAGATGTCCTAGCTCTTATGGGAAGCACCAAACAGGGTATGATTGGGTACCTGGGTCAAAAGGTAGCCTGGGAGGGATGTCAAAGATTTACAGCTTTGACATGGTTTATGACATCAGGAAAAAGGGCATTTGTCAGCTGGCCAACTATGCTGGCAGACATGATCACTAAGGCCCGTTTAACTGCGCAGGCTACCTTGGGAAGAGAACCTATTGTCATTGTAATGCAGTGCTACAGAATCGAACACAGGCATGCGCAATTATGCACATGAACAGTCATATAGACTACCCCAGTATCTATAGAGAAGGGAATGACAAGGCAGACTTAGCAGCAAAGGGTGTGTGGACTTTACAGCAAGCCCGAATATTGCATGAAGAGTTGCGTATGGGAGCAAAGAGCTTAGCAAAACTGCAGGGACATCATTTTCACAAGACCGAGAAGTTGTAGTAATGTGTCCACACTGTCAAACCTCACTGTTATGGCAAATGGAGTCAACCCACGGGAATTGGCTCCCTCAGCGATTTGGCAGCAGACGTTACAGTCTATGAACCTTTTAAGACAAATTCTAATCTGTTTATAACTATTGACACCTATAGTGGCATTTTAGCTCTTACAGCTAAAGGGAAAGCCCATGGAAAAGAGACAATAATTCATTGGCAGACAGCTATGGTGTGGCTGGGAAAGCCTGATAGCATCAAAACAGACAACAGACCAAATTTTGTGGCCCAATCTGTAAAAGACTGGGCACATCATTGGAATATTATCATCACACACGGTATCCCCTATAATTTGACAGGTCAGGCAATTATAGAGCGTGCTCACCGTACATTGAAAGAATCCTTAAATTGCATCATAGAAAAGAAATCACATGTCCCTTTAGATCAGCAGGATGTTGTCTTAATGAAGGCGCTGTATCTCTGGAATCAATTTGATAGACATGGAATAGACTGTATGCCCATGAAAAAACCAAAAACAAACAAAAAAAAAAACCCCAACAAAACTATAATCTTCCCATGACCGAGGTAAAGCCAAAGGTGTTAGTATGTCTTCCAGGAACAGATATATGGTCACCTGGGTGGTCACGGATACACAACTATATCTCATCCTGATGAACTAGAAGTATGGTGGCTACCTGCGAGATGTGTTCGCCCTGACCTGCAGTGCCAGGGGCAGAACAGGCAACCTCCAAATACAGACCAGAATGCAGGCCCTCCGGATGACGACCACAATGCCGACCGTCAACCGAATGATCCTTCTGGTGATGGCCAGGACACCGACCGTCAGGTAGATGGTCTGTCTACAGGCAAAGACTGGGATGGTCCTTCCACAAGCCGAGACTGAACTTTAAGTTTCTTTGTTATGGAGTCAGAAAGTTAAAGCCCTTAAGGCTATTTTGGAATTAATAACTGATGTAAATTTCTATTTAAGATTAGTACCTGACAGAATTGTGATGTAGAATTTGTTAGCTAGATGTATTTCCTATGGCATCGCTGGAGACTCCGCCCACTTTAAAGCAGCATCTGATTTGGGCTCTGTCCGGTAACTAACTGGCCATTACCAGACTGACCCCTTATCAGTGTTCGGTTTAGGCTCTGTTTGGTAACTGGCCATTACCAAGCAGATCCCTTATGCTGCGTTTGTTCTCCTTTCTGCAAGGCTACCCATAGAAGATTACTAATGATCTCTTTTTTGTCTTTAAAAAAAAAGGGGGAATTGTGGAACCAGAAGTTAGGCAGGTCCCTGCGAGATGTATCAACCTGACTTTAACTGCAATGATAACACATGCCTTTAGATTCTTTTACAGGGAAAGGGAAGGATCTGGAGCCTTTTAGTACTGCTACTGGTTTTGGTGTCCTTTGTCAACGGTGATTGCTCGTACAACTGGACACTGATACAACCTCAAGAATCGCGAACACTCCAGTCTATAGTGACTCCGGGTGCTCCCTCCTTCAATGTCATGGTATGCCAGTTGATGGGCCCAACTGTACTGAATCGCTGGAAAGGTCCACATTGTGTCACTGCCAATGCCAAATGGGACACTGGGGATTCCAATCACCCTGGATAACCACTTTGTTATCCACTCTTGCTGGTCTTCTTCTTATCTTGCTGCTACCTTTAACTTTTGGACCTTGCATTCTTAACAGACTAGTGGCATTAATTAAGTCTCACTTAGACACAGTAGAGGCACAGTATGTCTTGTTAGCTCACATGACTGACTATCATCACCAATGCACTTAATATTGTATCTTCACTGGCATGGAGGGGGGGGAATTGTGGTAGTATAAGGATGTGGCGATGCAAAACATCACGTGCTGTAACAGAAACGTAGAAACCAGGTAGGATACCACCCACGAAGGGCTGGGTCTGTTACTGGTATATAAGTGCCTGTAGCCTTTAATAAAACGCCATTTTGCCTTCCTCTCTATGAGAGTCTGAGTCTCACAGTGGACACTCGGTGTCTCCCAGCATTTCGGCACTGAGGATAGGACACGTTAATCACAACAGGGGACGATGGTCCAAGTATAAGTATGGGGAGGCCTGACAGATTGATTACATCACACTGCCTCAAACCTGCCAGGGTAAGCACTATGTGCTTACAATGGTGGAAGCAACCACTGGCTGGCTGGAAACCCATCCTGTACCTTACGCCACTGCCCGGAACACCATCCTGTGCCTGGAGAAGCAGATTCTGTGGCAACATGGTACTCCAGAGGGAATTGAGACTGACAATGGCACTCATTTCAAAAACAATCTCATAGACAATTGGGCCAAAGAGCATGGTATCGAATGGGTGTGTCACATCCCCTATCATGCACCAGCCTCTGAGAAAATTGAGCGATACAATGGATTGTTAAAAACTACTTTAAAAGCAGTGGGGGGTGGAACCTTTAAAAACTGGGACAAGCATTTAGCACAAGCCACCTGGTTAGTCAACACCAGAGGATCCATCAATCGAGCTGGTCCTGCTCAGTCAGACCCATTACACACAGTAGAAGGGGATAAAGTCCCTGTGGTGTATGAAAGGAATCTGTTGGGGAAAACTGTGTGGTTATTTCCTTCTTCAGGCAAAGGCAAACCCATTCGTGGGACTGCTTTCGCTCAAGGAACTGGAAGTACTTGGTGGGTGATGAGGGAAGATGGTGAAGTACAGTGTGTACCTCAAGGAAATTTAACCCTGGGTGAGAATACTCGATTCAAAGCTGTATATTAATTGCATAATACTAACAGTATTCCATAAGTTTCTTTCACGATAACATCATGGTGATGACAGGAGCTAGCCTCATCAAGTGGTGTCCAGTAACATCCTGAGATGAATCTGCAACCTGTGGACACGAACTGTGATGAATTCCATCTTTGAGAGACTGTTACAGTGGATGGAAATCTACAATCATGAACTCAATGAACTTTTCTATATAAAGAAATGATAACCTAGTGCTGGGTATGATGTAAAAGGCATGGAATAAGGGGTGGAATGTCCTGGTTTGAGTGAAAACAGAACTAATTCTGTTCAGTAATTTTACTTTTCAGCTCAGTTCTTTTAATTAACTGCACTTTCTGAAGTTAGCAGCCTATTCTCGCAGACAATGTCTGCTTCTAGCAGTGATAACACCTCATGTTTAGAGTTACTACCAAGGATTGGTATGCAGACCGAGGCCACTGCTGGGTCTTGTGTACCACATTGGGGGGTGCAGAAAGTGAAAGGCTGCACCTTCAGGGAGGAGTGGACAGGACAGGTAACTCTAAAAACTGACCAACGAGGTATTCCATCCCATATACGCCATATTTGGTCTAGAGCTGAGGGACCTGAAGGGTCTCTGGGCTCTTCTCTCCCCTCTTGGACTGCTTTGCCAGCTTTTGCTTGGCTTGGCTCGGGTCCTCTTTTGGTTCCTTCCTCGGAGCACCCAAGGAGGACTCTGTCCATTCTGACTTCGATCCGATCTGCATGTTCCTGAACCTGGTACCAGAATCCAGCTCCTGAACACAGCTCCCGTCTGCTGTGGGGCCCAGTGTGGGACTTCCCTGGTGCCTCCACAGCATCAGTGGTGACGGTGATGTAATTACCATCAGGGGGGTTGGATTCGATACTGGTTTTTTATATATATATCCCATTTTTATTATTATTATTTTCATTAAAGCTGTTCTAGTTTGCTTTTCTAATCGCTAAGTCTCTCTCCCTTATTCCCTTTCTCTTCCCCTTTGGGGGGGGGGAACTAGAACAGCTTCAATGAAAAGGAAATTAATAATAATAAAAATGGAATATATACAAAACCAGTATCGAACCAAACCCCTCTGATGGTAATTACTTCACCGTCACCACTGATGCTGTGGAGCAGGCATCAGGGGAGTCCCAGACTGGGCCCCTCAGCAGGCGGGAGCTGTGTTCAGGAGCTAGATTCTGGTACTGGATTCAGGAACACACTGACTGGGATTGAAGGCAGAATGGACAGAGTCCTCCTCGGATGCTCCAAGAACGGAATGGAAAGAGGACCTGAGCCAAGCCAAGAAGAGCTGGCAAAGCAGTCCAAGAGGGGAGAAGAACTCAAAGTCCCTTTGACTCCCTCAGCCTTATGCCCAATATAATGTATATGGGATGGAAAACCTTGTTGGCCAGTTTGGTGTCACCTGTCCTGTCCGCTCCTCCCTGCAGGTGCAGCCTTTCAATTTCTGCACCCCCCAACATGGTACACAAGATCCAGTAGTGGCCTTGGTCTTCATACCATTCCTTGGTAGTAACTCTAAACATGGGGTGCTATCACTGCTAGAAGCAGACACTGTCTGTGAGAACAGGCTGCTAACTTCAGAAAGTGCATTTCATTAGAAGAACTGAGCTTGAAAAGTAAAATCACTGAACAGAATTAGTTCTGTTCTCACTCAAACCAGGACAGACCCTAATAGAGTAATTGTGAATACGGGACTTGGTGGAGATTGGGTGGAAACATATGTTAATAATTTATTGAAAAACTAATGAATATATAACCAAATTTTCAGAAATCTAATACATAGTCATGTATGTTGTATAAGTATTTATTTCCTAGTTAACTGCAGGCAGTGTTCACATTTGGAGGAGTGATCCCCTGTGTGTCTGGCACCAAAAATAAAGAATACCTGTTTTATAACACTACGCTGTTATTGAGTTTATTTCGGAATCCTTGCCCAGCCGCACCTAGACTCCCACTTTGGTGAAGAGTGATAGAAAGCAAGGGGGCTTGGAAACTCTGATCTTTGAATCACTATCCAGAAAAAGAAATACACAAAAAAAATCAGTTTGTGTAGTAAGGGATGATGATGAGTCAGGACCATCACGAGAACAGGAGGAAGAGCCAGACATGATCATCTGATGCCTGTCCCTAAGTGAGAGGAAAAATGTCCCTAAGTGAGAGGAAAAATGATAAGTGACTGGGGGACCCACCAAGAGTGATAAAGTTAGAGGAGGTGAGAGGGTGCAAGGGGTGAAACGGACAAGAAGGAGGACAGAGGTGATTCTGGAAAGTCGGGGGGGGGGGGGGGGGGCGAGGGGAGGGGGGGGGGGAGAAGTAAGCGTGTAGTACAAAGTGAGAAGAGAGGCAGGGGAGGGAGGTGAGAAGGCTGTGAGAGCTGGGACTGTTTAGCCTAGGGAAATGAAGGCCCATGGGGGGATCTCATCAATGTATATAAATACCTGAAGTGAAGTTGCAAAGTCAGAATCATGCTCTTTGAGTGGTGCCTAGAGTCAGGATAAGAGGCAATGGACACAACCTGAAGCACAGGAGCTTCCATCTGAACATGAGGAAACACTTTTTTACTATGAGGCTAACTGAGCACTGGAGCAGGTTGCCCAGGGAGGTTGTGGAATCTCCCTCCTTGTCTCAGAGATATTCAAAAGCCATCTCTAGACATTGTCCTGGTCAACTGGCTCTAGGTGGCCCTGCTTGAGCAGGACAAGGAGACCTCCAGAGTTTCCTTCCGATCTCAGTCATTCTGCGATTGTCTGATTCTGACAATAGAGATGAGAGAAAGTTGAGTGATGAGAGGGGGAGACAATAATGAGAGATGAGAGAGAAGCAAGAGAGATGTGAGACCAGAGAGACAGCAAGACAGAGCAATGAGATGCAAGTGGAGGGGGGAAAGAGATGATGAATATGAGATATGAGGGAGACATAAGTGAGAAGGACGGGGGGGGGGAGCTGAGAGTGATGATTGAGGTGAGAGAGAGTCAAGAGAAAGGCAAGAGGGCCAAGATGCACTGGATCCACCGAGACCTGAGAGGGGGCAAGATGTTAGAGACCATAGAGAGATATAGTAGGGGCATGAGAAAGAAACAAGGGATGTGAACAACAACAGGGAAAAGATATGAGACAGGCAGGAGATGGTGCAGAGGGGTGGGGAGAGACAGAGGTGGGACATATGAGACAGTCTTGAGAGATTAGATGTGAAAGAGGAGAGAAAGAGGAGAGCGAAGAGAGATGAGAGAGGGGGTGAAAGAGATTATAAAGACTAGATATGAGAGACATGGGCAACGAGATATTCACGTGATGTGAGAGAGCCATGAGTGACAAGAAGAAAGAGAGACACTAGGGACAGATGGAAGACACGAGAGGCTGGGTGGTGGCAGAGCCAGAGAGGAGAGAGAGGAGAGACCGTACAGATGAGACAGGTGAGAGAGAGAAGACACAAGAGAGAAAAGCAGTGAGACACATGAGAGATGAGAGGTATGAGAGATATGAGAGATGAGACACAAAAGAGATAGGAAAGGAGTGAGAGGAGTGAGAGGAGAAAGAGTATAGAGAGGTGGTGGGTGACCTTGGCTTGTCACCAGGTGCTCACCAAGCCACTCTATCACTTCCCCTCCTCGGAAGGACAGGGGGGAATATGGGTCAATATAAGGACAGGGAGATCACTCACCAACTACCACCACAGGAAAAACAGACTCGACTTGGGGAAGATTAATTTATTAATAACAGAATAGGATAGTGAGAAATAGAAAAACTAAAAACACCTATCCCCCCTTACCTTCTTCCCAGGCTCAAATTCATTCCCAACTTTTCTACCTTCTCCCCTACTGAGCAGTGCAGGGGGAATAGGGAATGGGGGTTGTGGTCAGTTCATAACAATTCATCCCTGGCACTCCTCCCTCCTCACACTGTTCCTCTGCTCCAGCATGGGTCCTTCCTACAGGCTGCAGTTCTCCAAGAACTGCTCCAGGATGGTTCCTTTCCATGGAGTACAGTCCACCCGGAACAGACTGCTCAGCAAATTTGCTGAGAGTACATTCTATGACTTTGTCCAGGTCATTGATGAATATATTGAATAGGGCTGGACCCAGAACTGACCTGTGGGGAATGCCACTAGCCACAAGCCTCCAACTAGACTCTGCCCCACTGACCACAACTCCCTGAGCTCTTTCCTTCAGCCAGTTCCCAATCCATCTCACCGCCCAATGATCCAATCCTCACTTCCTAAGTTTGGCTGTGAGGATGCCATGGGAGACACTGTCAAAAGCTTTGCTGAAGTCAAGGTAGACTAAATCCACTGCCTTCCCCTTGTCTATCCATCTAGTGATGCCATCAACTATTGGCATCAGATTGGTTAAGCATGACTTCCCCTTGTTGAATCCATCCTGACTACTTGTGATAAGCCTCGTTTCCTCA
>JANVCC010010430.1:0-10119 GCA_025345505.1 Todiramphus chloris collaris
AGAGGGGATCCTCAGCACAGCCCTGAAGATCTCCACATAGGACAACACAAGGAAAACAAAACAACCAAATGCTACACAGGCACTGACCACTAGTAGCCCAATTTCCCTGAGGTAGGAGTGTGAGCAGGAGAGCTTGAGGATCTGGGGGATCTCACAGAAGAACTGGTGCAGGGCATTGCCCTGGCAGAGGGGCAGGGAAAATGTATTGGCCGTGTGCAGCACAGCATAGAGGAACCCGCTGGCCCAGGCAGCTGCTGCCATGTGGACACAAGCTCTGCTGCCCAGGAGGGTCCCGTAGTGCAGGGGTTTGCAGATGGCAATGTAGCGGTCATAGGACATGATGATGAGGAGACAGAACTCTGCATCAATCAAGAAGAGAAAGAAAAAGAGCTGTGTAGCACATCCCAAGTAGGAAATATATCTGTTGTCCCAGAGGAAATTGGCCATGGCTTTGGGGAGAGTGGTAGAGATGGATCCCAGGTCAAGGAGGGAGAGGTTGAGGAGGAAGAAGTACATGGGGGTGTGGAGGTGGTGGTCCCAGGCTATGGTGGTGATGATGAGGCCGTTGCCCAGGAGGGCAGCCAGGTAGATGCCCAGGAAGAGCCAGAAGTAAGAGAGCTGCAGTTCCCGTGTGTCTGCGAATGGCAGGAGGAGGAAGTGGGTGATGGAGCTGCTGTTCGACATTTGCTGCCTCTGGGCATGGGGAGCTGTGCAAAGAGCAAAAAGCATTGAATGGTCAAAACTGATTTCTCCAACCAAAACCTAACCCATTCATTACAGAACACCACAATCCATCCCCGGCACCTTTCCCTCCAGAAAGACCTTCATGCTGCTCCCTGGATGGAGCTCTGGTATTTGCTGGCTAAGTTTGCAGAGGGAGTCATGGGATTTACTGTGGGCTCTGGAGGACCCAGTCCTGCTGGGCACTATCAGGCAGAGAGGACCCAGAGCCATCTCCCTGTAGATCCACTCCTGAAACCCAGGAGAGCTCAGCACTTTCCCCCCAACTGACTAGACTGCAGAGCAGAGCTGGGGATTGGTTTTCTTGTTCCTGTTGCCCTGTCCTACCTGAGGAGGCATTTGGAAGACCAACAGCAGGGACACTTCTGCTGTACTACAAGTGCTGCACTGAGAGTCCTGGGGTGCAAACAGGCAGACCCTCAGTGCCGAGTGAGGAAAGCCAGGCTGTCCATCAGACTCACTCTCAGCTGCCCTGAGCTGGCACCTTCTTCATCTGGAGTAGGGTCACACTTGGATGTTCCCCTGAGAGGTAACCAGAGCCTGTGGAGAGTGGAGGAATCCCTCTGAAAACTGCCCTCCCCAGTACAGATCCATCAGCTTTGTCATTCCTTGAGGATCAGGTGTGTGTTAAAAGGAGTCAGCTTGATCCCCACCCCATGGGCAGCACTGTCCAGATACCAACAGCCTAGAAAGGGACTTGGGCACCTTGCTCCCATGGCCACATCTCCATAGCAGGACATGCAAGGCCAGTTGCTGAGCTGCAGCTCAAACCCCCATCCCCAGGGAGCCTGAAAACAAGAGCAGCAGCAGCAGGATCAGGGGAGCAAGCAGGAGAAATGCCCCAGTGCTTCTGCCAAGGGAGGTCTGCCAGGAAGGGACAGATGGGCACTCAGGAGAGTCTCCTCTGCTGGAGCTGGTGCTGCAGAGGAGGCAGCTCCTGCCCGGGACCCCAGGGCACTGAGGGCAGAGGCTCTGCTGGGTGGGAGAGGAGACCAGGGGGGCTTGTTTGGGACCAGCGTGTTCAGCGAAGGGCTCACAGGGCAGAGCCCAAACACCACCCCCTGCCCCAGCCGCTGCTGCCAGCCTGTGTCTGTGTCAGCTGGCCCTGCCTGCAGCCCTTGCTCTCTCCCCTCCTCTCCTCCCTGCCACTGCTCCCACAGCCCATCCCACCCACTGTGTGCTCAGCTCTGCCCTCAACACCCCTCCTGGCAGCGGGACACTGCCCGGGGGCATCTCCCTCTTGGCAGGTCCTAAGGAGCAGGTCAGAAAAACAGTGAGATGACTGAGCTTTCTGCAGGCAAGGGAATGGCTGAGGGACCTTTCTCAAGTTCCTCTGAGATCTACTGCTCTGTCAGTGACATGCTGTAGGCATCTCCTTCTCTTCTCCACACCGGAGAGCTCCATTGCTCCCCCCCCAACAGTCACAGCAGGGAACTGAAATCACAGAGCCTGGGAAGCACCTTTCCCTGCAGGAATCCTGTAACTTGATGTGCTTCTTGGAAAGCTGCCTCTGCCCCTGTGCTGGGAGTGAACTGCTGCTGTGAGAAGCCCTTAAGGTGACTTGAGGTGCCCTAACGAATCAGGACCCTCCTCACATCAGCAGCAGGACTCAACTGTGCCCTGCCAGGGCTGGTTCCTTACACCTGCATCTTCTCCCCACGGCTTCTCCATGGGGAGCTCCCCGGGCAGGCTGAGAGCTGAGCCTGGCAGGCAGCAGAGTCCCAGCCCCAGCACACAGCCCCTGGGCTGCAGGGACCCTGCTGGCAAGGACAGCCCTGCCCACCCTGCCTGCACACACACACTCACACCCTGCAGCCGTGCCCAGCACAAGGCAGCCCACATGCCCTGGCCCTCTGATGCTGCAGCAGGGAAGCCCTGCTCTGCAACACCTCCTCCTCCTCTCTGCTGGAGAATCTGCAAAGCCCCTCCTGGCTCTGGGTTGTGCTAGGGTTTGGAGAACTTCCAGTGAAATTCAGAGACATTGCCCTTCATGCAGGTACTTACCTCATAGAGGGCTCTGAAGATTTCTCTCCAAGAGAGTTCTCAATCTTCTTCCCATCCCAGGCTGCTGCTTCTCTCACTCTGTTCATTCCTCTCCTCTCTGGCTTGACAGAGGAGCTGCTCCTGGGCAGAGCTGGCTCTGGGCAGTGCTGCCTCTTGCCAGGAGCTCCCTCCAGCCCAGGAGCCCAGCCCAGCTCAGCAGCACAATAGACCAAGGCATATAAGGTCCACACATGTTGTGTTTGTTCTGAGTCCTTGAACCTCAGGGACTGAGAGGAAGATGAAGAAACCTCTGCAGAAGACAAAGTTGTTTGCAGACACCAAAGTTTCCTTCAGTGTTAATGGTCCCAGTGAGGGACACTACTGGGAAAGTGTCTCCAGGGTCCAGTTAGAGCAGAAAGCTGGAGGCTCTTACGATAGGTCAGGAGAAGCAGGTGAATGTGACTCTGATGCTGAGTGAACCTGGATGTGTTTTATTCATTCAAAGGGACAAGCCCTGACCCCCAGCCCCTGCGAAGGCAGATCCTGTCCCTCACTCATTGCTCAGGGCTCTTCCTGGGGCACTGGGAGGTGGACATGGGCAATGCCAAGGGCTCTGCCCTCACAGTGACATTTCTTTCTTCTCCTGTCCAGTCTGAACCTCCCTAGTTCCACTTTGTGACATTCTTTTTCTCATGGACTGATTCCCTCTCTGAAGAAAAGCTTCACCATGTCCAGAACAAATCCTCAAACACTCTCAGGCTACTCCTCGACTGTCCTTAGTCTCCACCCCACTGAGTCCAGGGGCCTCATCCCTTCATGTGTGCTTGAGGCCTCCAGACCCCACCAGGGGAGATCTCTGGACACTCTCTAAGGTCTTTGAATATGAAACCATAGTGGTCCTAGGGTAAGAAAGATGGAATGAGCCTTTTTATCCAAACCTGTAGTGTCAGAAGAAGGGACAATGGCTTTAACCTGAAAGAGGGAAGGTTTAGACTGGGTAGAAAGAAGAGATTCTGTATGATGCAGGTGGCAGGACAGTGGGACAGGTTGCCCAGAGAAGGGGATGTCCCATCCTTAGAAGTGTCCAAGGTGTGGAATTTTAATCAACCTGAAGTAGTGAAAATTGTCCCTGCCCATGGCCAGGAGGTTGGACTGGATGCTCTTATACTTCCCTTTCAACCCAAACCATTCTGTGACACTTTGATTGTGACCATCTGAAGAACCTGAAAGTGCACTAGTCCATGTGGCCCAATAGGATACACCTACAGGTGCTGAGAAAACTGGTGGATGAGGTTGCTAAATCACTCTCTATAGAATTCCAAAAGTCCTGGCAGTCTGGTGAAGTCCCCACTGACTGGAAAAGGGGAAATATAACACCCATTTTCAAAAAGGGGAAGGAGGAAGAACCGGGGAAATATAGACCAGTCAGCCTCACTGCTGTGCCTGCTAAGATCATGGAGCAGATCATCCTGGAGGCACTACTGAGGCAGATGAATAACGATGAAGTGATTGGCTGTAACCAACATGGCTTCACCAAGGGCAAATCATGCCTGACTAACCTGGTGGCCTTCTATGAGAAGGTCACAACATCAATAGATGGGGGAAAGAGGAAACGACGTCATTTTCCTGGACCTGAGCAAAGCATTCGACACTGTCCCACATGACATTCTGGTCTCCAAGCTGGTGAAATAGGGATGTGATGGATGACAATTCAGTGGATAAAGAACTGGCTTGATGGCCGCTCCCAAAGAGTGGTTGTCAATGGGTCGGTATCCAAGTGGAGACCAGTGACAAGTGGAGTCCCTCAAGGGTCAGTACTGGGACCAGTCTTGTTGAACACCTTTGTCAGCGACATGGACAGTGGCACTGAGTGCACCCTCAGCAAGTTTGCCGATGACACCAAGCCGTGTGGGGCTGACACGCTGGAGGGAAGGGATCCATCCAGAGGGACCTGGGCAGGCTGGAGAGGTGGGCCCATGCCAACCTCATGAAGTTCAAGAGGGCCAAATGCAAGGTCCTCCATCTGGGTCAGAGCAATCCCAAGCACCAGTAGAGGCTGGGCAGTGACTGGCTGGAGAGCAGCCCTGAAGAAAAGGCCTTGAGAGTGCTGGTGGAGGAGAAGCTCACCATGAGCCATCAGTTGCTCTTGCAGCTCAGAGGGCCGATCGTGTCCTGGGCTGCATCAAGGGAAACGTGGCCAGCAGGTTGAGGGAGGGGATTCTCTCCCTCTACTCTGCTCTGGTGAGACCTCACCTGGAGCACTGCATCCAGTTCTGGAGCCCCTGTCACAGGAAGGATATAGATGTGCTGGAACGTGTCCAGAGAAGGCCCACGAGGATGCTCAGAGGGCTGGAGCACCTCTCCTATGGGGACAGACTGAGAGAGCTGGGATTCTTTAGGCTGGAAAAGAGAAGGCTCCGGGGAGAAATTATTGTGGCCTTCCAGTATCTGAAGGGGCTACAAGAAAGCTGGGGAGGGACTTTTTAGGCTGTGGGGCAGTGACAGGACTGGAGGGAATGGATTAAAACTAGAGATAGGTCGATTCAGGTTGGACATTAGGAAGAATTTCTTCCCCATGAGGGTGGTGAGACACTGGCCCAGGTTGCCCAGAGAGGTGGTGGAAGCCCCAGCCTTGGAAGTTTTGAATCCCAGACTGGATGTGGCTCAGAGCAACCTGCTCTAGTGGGAGGTGTCCCTGCCCATGGCAGGGGGGTTGGGATGAGATGATCTTTAAGGTCCCTTCCAACCCTGACAATTCTGTGATTCTATGATTCTGCCCCATGCCCTACTGAGCTGTGACATCACAAAACCCTGCCTGAGCCACATCCTGTTCCTTGCTCATCTCCCACTCATTGACCTGTGACACCACAAAAACCTCCAAAAAAACCGGTCCCTGCCCCAAGTTTAGCTCAGGGACATCACAATTCCCATGAAAATAGGGAAGATCTCATGTCCTTTTTCCTACTCATCCAACCGTGACATCACAACCCCAAGCAGAAACCATGTCCCTGCTCTGACCCATATGATCATCATGGAGACTTGACATCACAAACCCTTGCACAGGCTGGGTCCCTCATCCTCGCCAATCACCTACCCACCACCCTGTGACATCACAAAGCCCTGCAGAGGCCAGTTCCTACTCTAAGTGCCTGGAGCTGTGACATCATTGACTTCTACAGACGCAAATGGCCTGCTTCTGCCCCATCTCCTACTCATCTCTCTGTGATGTCACAATGTCCCTGACAAACCAGAGGACTCATCCTGCCCATCTTTTCTTTATCCACCTGTGACATGACAACTGTCTGCACAAAACTGGTCCCTGCTCCTGCCCCATTTCCTACTAATCCCCTTGTGACATCACAAACTCCTACATAAGTCAGGGATCTCCTCTTGCCCCATGGCCTATCAATCCACATGTGACATCACAGAAGCTTGCACAAACCAGGCCCCATCTCCTGCACCATCTCTTGCTCATCCATCTCTGACATCACAAAGCTCTGCACAGCCAGCACCCTGCTCGTGCCTTGTCTCGTACTCAGCCACCTCTGACATCACAAATAACTAAACAGTCGGGAGGCCTCTTCCTGCCTCATCTCCCACTCATCTACCTGTAATGTCACAAAGCTCCAGACCAACCATGGGCCTTGTCTGTGCCATCTCCTAATTTGCTGCGTGTGACATCACAAAACCCAACACAAGCCAGGTCCCTGCTCTTACACCAACTCCTACTCATCTACCCGTGACGTCACGGTGAAGCACAAATACGATGTCCCTGCTCCTTCCTCATCTCCTACTCATCCACCTGTGACATCACAATAACCCTTCAGATGCCACAACCTTGATCCTGCCCAATCACCTGCTAACTCACATGTGACATCACAAACCCCTACACAAGGCTGTTCCCTGCCCTATCTCAAACTCATCCACCTGTGACATCACAAACAGCTGAACAAAACAGGTCCTTGAACCACCTCCTATTCCTGGAGCTGTGACATCACAAAGCCAGGGGAGTTCTCCTGCCCCATCTCCTACTCATCCATCTGTGACATCACAGCCCCCAGTGCAAACCAGGTATCTGACCAGCACTGTATCCTACTCATGGAGCTCTGACATCAGAGACCCCTGTTTAAGCCAGGTCCATGTTCCTGCCCTGTACCTTACTGTCGTGGTTTAGGGTCAGGGCAGCCCCTTAAACCTATAACAGACGCTCTCTGTTAACCCCCCTCCCTCCCCAAAGGGGAAGAGAAAGGGAATAAGGGAGAGAGACTTAGATTAGAAAAGGAAACTAGAACAGCTTTAATGAAAAGGAAAATAATAATTATAAAAATGGAATATATACAAATATATACAAAACCAGTATGGAACCCAACCCCCCTGATGGTAATTACATCACCGTCACCACTGATGTTGTGCAGGCTCCGGGGGAGTCCCAGACTGGGCCCCGCAGCAGATGGGAGATGTGTTCGGGAGCTGGATTCTGGTACCGGGTTCAGGAACACGCAGATCGGATCGAAGGCAGTCCTCCTTGGGTGCTCCGAGGAAGGAACCGAGAGAGGACCCGAGCCAAGCCAAGCAAAAGCTGGCAAAGCAGTCCAAGAGGGGAGAGAAGAGCCCAGAGACCCTTCGGGTCCCTCAGCTCTAGACCAAATATGGCGTATATGGGATGGAATACCTCGCTGGTCAGTTTAGAGTCTCCCGTCCTGTCCGCTCCTCCCTGAAGGTGCAGCCTTTCACTTCCTGCACCCCCCAATGCGGTACACAGGACCCAGCAGTGGCCTTGGTCTGCATACCAATCCTTGGTAGTAACTCTAAACATAAGGTGTTATCACCGATAGAAGCAGACACTGTCTGTGAGAACAGGCTGCTACCTTCAGAAAGTGCAGTTAGTTAGAAGAACTGAGCTGAAAAGTAAAATTACTGAACAGAATTAGTTCTGTTTTCACTCAAACCAGGACATTCCACCCCTTATTCCATACCATTTACGTCATACCCATTACTAGGGTATCACTTCTTTATGTATAAAAGTTCATTGAGTTCATGATTGTAGATTTCCATCCATTGTAACAGTCTATCAAAGATGGAGTTAATCACAGTTCGTGTCCACAGGTTGCAGATTCATCTCAGGAGGTTACTGGACACCACTTGATGAGGCTAGCTCCTGTCATCACCATGATGTTATCCTGAAAGACACTTATTGAATACTGTTAGTATTATGGAATTAATATACAGCTTTGAATCGAGTATTCTCACCCAGGGTTAAATTTCCTTGAGGTACACACTGTACTTCGCCATCTTCCATCATCACCCACCAAGTACTTCCAGGTCCTTGAGCGAAAGCAGTCCCACGAATGGGTTTGCCTTTGCCCGAAGCAGGAAATACCCAAACAGTTTTCCCCAACAGATTCCTTTCATACACCACAGGGACTTTATCCCCTTCTACTGTGTGTAATGGGTCTGACTGAGCAGGACCAGCTCGATTGATGGATCCTCTGGTGTTGACTAACCAGGTGGCTTGTGCTAAATGTTTGTCCCAGTTTTTAAAGGTTCCACCCCCCATTGCCTTTAAAGTAGTTTTTAACAATCCATTGTATCGTTCAATTTTCCCAGAGGCTGGTGCATGATAGGGGATGTGATACACCCACTTGATACCATGCTCTTTGGCCCAATTGTCTATGAGATTGTTTTTGAAATGAGTCCCATTGTCAGACTCAATTCTCTCTGGAGTACCATGTCGCCACAGGATCTGCTTTTCCAGGCCCAGGATGGTGTTCCGGGCAGTGGCGTGAGGTACAGGATGGGTTTCCAGCCAGTCAGTGGTTGCTTCCACCATTGTAAGCACATAGTGCTTACCCTGGCGGGTTTGAGGCAGTGTGATGTAATCAATCTGCCAGGCCTGCCCATACTTATACTTGGACCATCGTCCCCCATACCACAAAGGTTTTAACCGTTTCGCTTGTTTGATTGCGGCGCATGTTTCACAGTCATGGATAACCTGCGCAATAGCGTCCATGGTTAAATCCACCCCTCGGTCACGTGCCCATCTGTATGTTGCATCTCTTCCCTGATGTCCTGAAGTATCATGAGCCCACCGAGCTAAAAATAGTTCACCTTTATGTTCCCAGTCTAAGTCTGTCTGGAACACTTTAGCAGCCTGATCAACTTGCTGGTTGTTTTGATGTTCCTCAGTGGCTCGATGTTTAGGTACGTGGGCATCCACGTGACGGACTTTTACAACTAATTTCTCTATCCGAGCAGCAATGTCTTGCCACAGTGTGGCAGCCCAAATGGGTTTACCTCTGCGCTGCCAGTTATTCTGCTTCCACTGTTTTAACCATCCCCACAAGGCATTTGCTGCCATCCATGAGTCAGTGTAGAGATAGAGAACTGGCCACTTTTCTCGTTCAGCAATATCTAAGGCCAGTTGGATGGCTTTTACCTCTGCAAACTGACTTGATTCACCTACTCCCTCAGCTGCTTCTGTTACTTGTCGTGTGGGACTCCAAACAGCAGCTTTCCACTTCCGGTGGTTTCCTACAAGACGGCAAGATCCATCAGTAAACAGAGCATATTGTTTATCATTATCTGATAACTGATTGTATGGTGGGGCTTCTTCAGCACGTGTCACCACCTGTTCTGGTGGCATGCCAAAGTCTTTACCTTCTGGCCAATCCATGATCACCTCTAAGATTCCTGGACGACTGAGGTTCCCTATTCGAGCTCTCTGTGTGATTAATGCAGCCCACTTACTCCATGTGGCATCGGTGGCATGATGAGTGGAAGGGAATTTACCCTTGAACATCCAGTTTAGGACTGGTAACCTTGGTGCTAGGAGGAGCTGTGCTTCAGTAGCGATCACTTCTGAAGCAGCTCGAACTCCTTCATATGCTGCCAATATTTCTTTTTCAGTTGGAGTATAGTTGGCCTCGGAGCCTTTGTATCCTCGACTCCAAAATCCTAGGGGTCGACCTCGAGTTTCCCCTGGTGCTTTCTGCCAGAGGCTCCAGGTGGGACCATTATTCCCAGCTGCAGTATAGAGCACATTTTTAATGTCCTGTCCAGTTCGGACTGGACCAAGGGCTACTGCATGTACAATCTCTCGTTTGATCTGTTCAAAGGCCTGTTTTTGTTCAGGACCCCAATTAAAATTGTTTTTCTTTCGAGTCACTTCATAGAGAGGTTTTACAATCTGACTGTAACCAGGAATGTGCATTCTCCAGAAACCTACAGCACCTAGGAAGGTTTGTGTTTCCTTCTTGTTAGTTGGTGGGGACATTGCTGTTATTCTGTTAACCACATCCATCGGGATCTGGCGACGCCCATCTTGCCATTTGATTCCCAAAAACTGGATCTCTCGTGCAGGTCCCTTGACCTTGCTTCTTTTTATGGCAAAACCAG
>JANVCC010010432.1:0-11329 GCA_025345505.1 Todiramphus chloris collaris
ATGATCTCTTCCCTAATGCTCTCTGTCTTCCCTAGGGATTTCTGATGCCACAGGTCCATGAGTAGGCTTAGGGAAAGGGATGGGGCTTGGTCAAGGGTTTATGACGTCACAGCTCCATGAGTGAGGGGGCAAGGACCTGTTTTGTTCAGGTGTTTGTGATGTCACAGGTGGATGAGTAGGAGATACTGAAGGACCAGGACTCAGCTGGTACAGGTGTTTGTGGTGTCACAGGAAGCTGAGTAGGACATGGGGCAGGAGCAGGGACCCAGCTTGTGCAAGGTTCTGTGGAGTCACAGCTGGATGAGTAGCAGATGGGGCAGGAGCAGTAACATGGTTTGTGCATGGGTCTGTGGTGTCACAGGCAGGTAAGTATGAGATGGGGCAGGATCAGGCTTGTGGTTAGTCTGGGGCATTGTGATGTCATAGATAGATGTGTAAGAAACTGGGCAGGAGCAGGTGTTTGTGATGTCACAGGTGGATGAGTAGGAGATGGGCAAGGACCAGGGTCACAGCTGGTGCAGGGATTTTTTTGATGTCACAAGTTGGTCAGTAGGAGATGGGGCAGGAGGAGGCACCTGGTTTACGAAAAGGTTTTTGATGTCACAGTTATAGAAATAGAAGATGGGCAAGGACCAGGGGCTCAGGATGTGCAGGGGTTTGTGATGTCACATGGGAATGAAGAGGAGATGGGACAGAAGAATGTCCCTGGCTTGCGCAGGGGACTGTGATGTCACAGTTGTGTTAACAGGACATGTGGCAGGACCAGGGAGTTGGTTTGTTCAGGACTTTTGATGCCACAGCTGGATGAGTAGGAGATGGGGGAATTGAAGGCCCCTGATCTGTTCAGTTGTTTCTGATGTCACAGTTGCATAAGTAGGAGATGGAGCATGAGCTGGCCTCTGGATTATTTAATGATTTGTGATGTCACAGGTGGTTGAGTATGAGACAAGGCAGGAGCAGGGTCCTGGCTGTGCAGAGGTTTGTGATGTCACAGCTGGATGTGCAGGAGATGGTGCAGTTGCAGGGAGCTGGCATCTTCAGGGGTTTGTGATGTCTCAGCTCGATGGGTAGGAGAACAGGCAATGAACTGGCTCATGGCGGGGTTTGTGATGTCACATATGAGTTAGCAGGTGATTGGTAAGGAGCAGGAAACTGGCTTGTTCAGGGTTTTGTTATGTCCCAGCTCCATGATTATGATATAGGGCAGTCCAGGGACATGATTTATGCTGGACATTGTGATGTCATTGGTAGATAAGTAAGAGATGAGCCTTGAGCAGACCCTGCTTGATCTAGGGCATTGTGACATCACAGATGAATGAGTAAAAAATGGGGAAGGAGCAGGAATCTGTCTTGCATAGGCATTTGTGATGTCACAGTTCCATGAGTAGTAGTTGGTGCGAGAAACTGGATTCTGCAGGGCTTTGTGATGTCACAGGGGGGGTGGGTAGATGATTGGCAAGGATGGGGGACCCAGCTTCTGCAGGAGTTTGTGATGTCACAGGTGGCTGGCCAGGCCAACTGCAGAGCTGTCTGGACCAAGAGCCAAGATGGCCGGTGGGTGATGGCGCTGCAGCAGCAGCTGCTCTGTGGAGTGTGACTGTGATTAGCGCTGGGTGGGGGGTGTGTTAATTAGGGATGAGTGCAACCCTGTTGGAGCTGAGTGCTGGGAGGGGAGGAGAAGCCTGTGGAGCAGCCAGAGTCAGGGTGCCCCAGTGTGTCTGGGACACCTCAGGCACGGGACTGAATCTTTCCCCTTGGGATTCTGCACTTTGTGTCCCAGCCTCAGGCCTGGGGTGGCAATGGCCAGTTGTAGATTTCGGGAACTGTTTGAGGAGTCAGGTGGGACATGGCCAAGTGACCTGATCCAAGGTCTCCCCACCACACAGCCCCTGCTGATCTCCACCCTGGCTTATGAGTGAGTTCTTCTCACATTGAACTTTTTTTGGCAGTGGACAGACATGGAAAGCTCCCCTAACTGCAGTCTGGGAGAACAAAGAAATGTCACTTAAAAGGTAGTGCTGTAGTGCCAGAGGTCAACTCGAAGGAGCCTGGATCAGCCCCTGGCTTTGTGTTTCAAGGACGAGCCAGCACTGGGTGCAGAGTCAGGAGTGAAGGTCTAGAAATGTCAGGGTGAGAGCTGGGTGGGAAAGGGAGATGGGTGTCAGCAGCCTGAAGGGCAAGAGGTGCAGGCAAGGGACAGTGTGGGACAGTCTGCAGGAGAGATGGCCAAGGGCTCTGGCCAGACTGAAAGGCCCCCAGGACCTGACTACTTCCCAAGGGCTGTGGTCAGGGCTTGGCCTTTCTGCTTCATCAACCAAACCCAGGGTTATCTACCCTTCATTTTGCCTTTGTCTGCCTGGAATCCTCCAATGATCTCCTCTAACAAGCCCCTGGGGAGCCATTCTCAGTAACAACCCTCAGAGGGACCATTAATCTATAAAAGAGATTTGGCTTTTGTTGCTGATTTGGAGTTGTTGAGAGGTTTGTTCCATCTCCTGACAGTCCCTGAGCTCCAGGGTCTCAGCTCCAAATACTCCACGGGGCTCATTAACACACGGACCAGCCACGTCTCACCCTGGGAGTTCCCTCAAGTCTTCAAGCCTTGCACAGCTCACTGCAGAGGTTTCCTAGTGCAGCAAGATCACAGAAAGCTTCTAAAATGAATACTTCCAAGGCCTTGGAGGCTCTGGAGATTGTTTACAGCTCCCCTTGCTTGAAGAGGATGGGAGCTGCCCTAGAATTTTCCTGCCCTTGTCACTGGTCACCCCACACCCACCCTGTCCCCAGGAAGATCCCTGAGACAGGCTTCAGGGGCAGCATCTGCCATCTGAGGGTCAGGGGGGCAGGGCTTGGCCTTTGTGCTTCATCAACCAAACCCAGGGTTTTTTCACCTGCATTTTGCCTTTGTCTGCCTGGAATCTTCCCATGATCTGCTCTAACGAGCCCCTGGGGAGCCTTTGTCAGGAACCACCCTCAGTGGGGCCAATCAAGGCTTCAAGGCACTTGAGGTTTTCCTTCTGACTTCTTGAGCAGTTTCTTCCATCTTCTCTCAGTCCCTGAGGCTCATGGACTCAGCCCCAATACCCACTGGGGCTCATTAAAATACAGAAACCCTAACGAGCTGAGTCTGTGTCTGGGATTGTCCTCAACTCCTCCAGACTTGTCAGGCTAATTGGAGTTTCTCCCAGTGGAATGAGCCCCAAGTGCTCTCAAGAGCTGTTGGTCTTTTTGTGGTGTTGTTCAACTCTCCAATTCTGCCCGTCTCCTTTGGGGCTGTTTCAGAGTAGAGTTAAGGAGGAAAAATTCACCTGCTCTCCTCAGGGAACTGGCTGCACACAGGCACAGGAGAATTTCTCTTCTTAATGAGGAAAGAAAACAAAATTAGACCATGAAAAAATTTCATGTACAATAAACCCCCTGTGTAGCCATCTGCTCAGGACAAGCTGCCTCTCATGAGGTTACCAGTCATATGAGGGACAATTTGATGAAAAATCTTTTCAGTACATAGATAGAAAGAGATGGATATAAACACAATGAAATTGGTGTCTGAGGAGACCATTAGGCTGTAGAAAAACATGTCAGCTTTTAGTCCCTGAAGCTCAGAAGAGCCTCAGACGTGAGAGACATCTGAATGAAGAAAGAATAAGTGGAGAAGAACAATGGAGAATGATGGAAAGGGCCTTTGCCTGGACAGTCTGCATCTGAGAAATGACTTTTGAGATGGTCCTTTTGCCCTGGGCATTTGTAAAGAGACGAATGCTGACAGAAATGAAGTACAGTGTATAAACAGCATGATATTAAATGGTCATGATTTTTCATCAATTTCAGATTCACTGGTAGTGAGAGGGAGATGAAAATGTTGGATTTCAGCAGCATTCATCACTGACCAATTGGAAATGAACAAGGCTATCCAGGAGAATATGTTCTGATCCAACCAGCAACTGAACAACAGATCTAACAGTGACACTGACTCCTTGTGAGGTGTCTCCAACCCAACCATGTGTCTCTCTATTAAAACAAATGCCATAGACACAGAAATACTTGGCCAGTGAAATACGTAGGTGCCCACACACAAAAAACAAAATTCGTCCAACCAAACTCCTGAGTTGGTAGAGAGGTTGGTAGAAGACACTGGCCTGCTGTGAATATTTCCCCTTTCAAAGGTAAATACTCACAAGGCATCATCATTTCTCAATGGGTGGGAGCAGAGCCTTGAGGCAGTGGTGTCTCCCAGGACTTGCATCAACTTCATCACCAGGTGGTCCTCAGAGGTGTCCCAACTCAGGAGAGATGCAGGATGCAACCCACGGTGATCCAGGAGAGCTCCAAGGATCTCATCGTGGATCACTATTAACAAGGTCCAGTATCGTGGACAAACCTCTGCTGAAACCATGTCACTGCTCCAGCCCTGTTTGTGTTGACATCACAAAATCCTGTAAAAGTCAGGGATTACTCCTTCCCATCTCTTACTAACCCACCTGTGACATCACAACCCCTTGCACAAGCCAGAGGGCTCCTCTTGCCCCATGTCCATTCAATCTACCTGTGACATCACAGAACATTGCACAAGCCAGGTCCCTGCTCCTGCACCAACTCTTGTTCATCCGTCTGTGACATCACAATGCCCTGCACAAGCTGGGTCCCCCAGGGGCATGAGCCTGCCCCACCTCCTACTTATCCATCTATGACATCACAGACCCATGCAGAAAACTGGTCACCACTCCTGCCTTGTCTCCTACTCATGGGGCTATGACATCACAAACCCCTGTAGATGCCAACTCCATGCTACTGTCCCATCTCCTCCACATCCATCTGTGAAATAATAATTCCCTGAACAGCCAGGGCCCTGCTCCTGCCTTGTCCTGTACCCAACCACCTGTGACATCACAAATCACGAAAGAATCCAGGGGTCTTCTTCTGACCCATCCCCTATTCATTAGCATAAGACTGCCCTTTGTGAGAAACAGAATGAATCTGTATGTTCAGCCTGCATATAAACTGTGTACCCAGCTGGCATCGGGACGCACAATTGGAGGAGTGATCCCCTGTGCATCCAGCACCGTAAAATAAAGAATGCCTGCTGAATAACTTTGGTTATTGAGTTTTTCACTGAATCAAAAGGAAGGAAGATAAGAGCAGGGATGTCGATGTCTCCAGCCTGCAGAGGAAGAGGGGCAGGTGTGGGACACTGTAGGACAGCCTGTGGTGGAGATGACAGGGAGATGAGGACAGTCTCAAAAGCCCCATCAGTGATGAGCTCTTTCTGCCCTTTGCTCTGGCTTTTCTCTCTGACACTACTGCCTGTATGGAAGAACCTTCTCCTTTCAGATTCTCAGGGCCTCCCCATCCACAGCTAAGACCCTGGGTGTTGTTGGAGTGTAGTCCTATACTTGGCATCGCACATCCCCACCTCCCAGTGCTCCAGGAAGACTCCTGAGTAAGGATTGAGCAAAAGGATCTGCCTTCCTAGGGACTGGGGGTCAGACCTTGGCCTTTTGACTTCACGTCATCCATCCATGTGTACTCAGAATCTGTTTCATCTTAAGATACTCTTTGTTAACTTCTCATCTCTGCTTCCAGGGTTCTGATGTAATCAGCCCTGGAAAGTTTTCTGAGAAATGGTCCTCACTGGGACCATTAACACTGCAAGGAACTTTGGAGTTTGCACCTGCCTGTGACCTCTGGAGAAGTTTCTTCATCTTCCTCTCAGTCCCTGAGGTTCATGGTCTCAGCACAAACACCACCTGATCTGTCCATTATATGCTTTGTTCTGTTGCTGTGCTGCTGAGCTGGGCTGGGCTCCTGGGCAGGAGGGAGCTCCTGGCAAGCAGCAGCACTGCCCAGAGCCAGCTCTGCCCAGGAGCAGCTCCTCTGCCAAGCCAGAGAGGAGAGGAATGAGCAGAGTGAGAGAAGAAGCAGCCTGGGATGGGAAGAAGATTGAGAAATCTATTGAAATTAAATCTTCATAGCCCTCTTTGTGGTAAGTACCTGCATGAAGGGCAATATCTCTGAAATTCTCTGGAAGTTCTCCAAACCCTGGAACAACCCAGAGCCATGAGGAGCTTTGCAGTTTCTCCATCATGGATGAGAAGGAGCTGGTGCAGAGCAGGGCTTCCCTGCTGCAGCATCAGAGGGCCAGGGCATGTGGGCTGCCTTGTGCTGGGCACGGCTGCAGGGTGTGAGTGTGTGTGTGCAGGCAGGGTGGGCAGGGCTGTCCTTGCCAGCAGGGTCCCTGCAGCCCAGGGGCTGTGTGCTGGGGCAGGGACTCTGCATCCTGACAGGCTCAGCTCCCCACACAGAAACTGTGGAGAGAAGGTGAGGGTGGGAGAAAAGACCTCTGTCAGGGCAGAGCAGGGTGTTGTTCCTTTTTAGAGTGTGCTACGTTTGTCAGGGCAGATTAGAGCTCCATCCTACCCCTGAGCAAGGGGAGTTTCAATAAGCATAACAAGGCAGCATTTTCCTGTAAGGGAAGCAGTCTCCTCAGGTACAAGGGGATGGAGTGGGGAGATTGCAGTTGGACATTGGATTCCTCTGCTCCCAGCAGCGTCCAGGTTCTTCTCAGGGAATGTCTGCATCCTGCAGCTGAAAGAGCTGCCAGCACAGGACAGCTGAGGCCAGTCAGGGCTGTGGACAGAGTGACTGTCCTCCCTCTGAACTAAGGGACAAGCCCTTTGTCTCACAGGGAACACAATATGTACTTCGAAGTGGCAGAAGAAATGACAGCAACTGCAAAAATGCTTCCTCAGTGTGGTTGGGCAACCAGGACAAGGTATACACAGAAACCCCCCCCAGCTTTGCTCTGCTCTCGAGTGACTCAGGAGCAACAATGCTGCAGAGATCTTGGCTCTCCCGACTCAGTTTGATCTGAGATCCCCCTGTGTTCCTATTTCCCTCTGGCTGTGGGGCAGGAGTGACTCCTGCAGAGCCCCAGCAGAGCCCCTGCTCCTCAGGACACCCTCAGCCAGCCCCAGCCAGAGCTCAGGGAAGGGACCTGACAAAGAACCACCTGAGAGGGGAGAGGCAGTTGGGGGTTTACAAGGGAACTGGGATAGACTTTGCTCAGAGAACTCTGCTCAAACTTCTGACTGCCTTTTCCTCCTTGCACAGGTCCCCATGCCCAGAGGCAGCAAATGTCCAACAGCAGCTCCATCACCCACTTCCTCCTCCTGCCATTCGCAGGCACACGGGAGCTGCAGCTCTTGACCTTCGGGCTCTTCCTGGGCATCTACCTGGCTGCCCTCCTGGGCAATGGCCTCATCATCACCACCATAGCCTGGGACCATCACCTCCACACCCCCATGTACTTCTTCCTCCTCAACCTCGCCCTCCTTGACCTGGGATCCATCTCCACCACTCTCCCCAAAGCCATGAACAATTCCCTCTGGGACAACAGGGACATCTCTTACACAGGATGTGCTGCACAGCTCTTTCTCTTTGTGTTCTTTGTTGGAACAGAGTTTGCCCTCCTCACCATCATGTCCTATGACCGCTACGTGGCCATCTGCAAACCCCTGCACTACGGGACCCTCCTGGGCAGCAGAGCTTGTGTCCACATGGCAGCAGCTGCCTGGGCCAGCGCGTTTCTCAATGCTCTGCTGCACATGGCCAATACATTTTCCCTGCCCCTCTGCCAGGGCAATGCCCTGCACCAGTTCTTCTGTGAGATCCCCCAGATCCTCAAGCTCTCCTGCTCAAAATCCTACCTTAGGGAAATTGGACTTATGGCACTCAGTGCCTGTTTAGTATTTGGTTGTTTTGTTTTCCTTGTGTTGTCCTATGTGGAGATCTTCAGGGCTGTACTGAGGATCCCCTCTGAGCAGGGTCGGCACAAAGCCTTTTCCACCTGCCTCCCTCACCTGGCTGTGGTCTCCCTGTTTTTCAGCACCTCATTTTTTGCCCACCTGAAACCCCCCTCCCTCTCCTCCCCATCCCTGGACATGGTGGTGTCAGTTCTGTACTCAGTGGTTCCTCCAGCAGTGAACCCCCTCATCTACAGCCTGAGGAACCAGGAGATCAAGGATGCCATTAGGAAGCTGATGATGGGATAATTTCCAGAAGGAATAAACTTCTTGTCTTCTTCTGCAAGTCACTCGTTCTGTAACTCATGATAATACAAGCCCATGATCTCTTTTTTCATAGCTACTTTGGGTTTGTTTCCTGTTGTTGAGTTTTTTGTTCGTTTTTTTCAAACTTTTTTACAATACTGTTCTGCAAATAAATATCATTACTTCTCTTGTTTACTGATGTCTGTCTCCAGCTTCTCTGTGACACAGAGTCTGAATAATTAAGAATCCTTTTTTTTTCCTTTGTATTTAAATGAAATAAACAACTCTCTTTTTTCTTGTTTCCCTTATCTCCTTCCTCTCTGACTTGTCTGATGCTGCTGGGGCAGGCCCTGTATCAGCGGTGGAGGGGAAAAGAGTCCCAGCCCAGCAGCACTGCCAGGGAGCACCAGCGCTTGCTCTGTCCTCAGCTGCTCGCTCTTCCCTCCCAGCCTCTCCTGCTGAGCCCCTGGGCTGGGCTAAGGCCTGAGTGCTCTGGCAGCTTGGTCCCAGTGCTGCTGCGTGGCTGTGCTGTGAGCGCAGGCAGGGACAGGCCCTGGGCCCTGCTGGGACACAGCTGCCTCCACAACTGCAGCTCCATCATTCAGCCCCCAGGTCAGGGACGTGGTTCTTCATCCATGGAGAGTCTCTCAGTGATTTGGCCAGTACTCCATGTTCGCATTGCATGGACAAGACATCAGCATGGTTACGAGGTGTGTGTGGGGAGATGAACCTGAGTGGTCAAAAACACCATCAGCTCTTTATTGGGTTGCTATGTAGGTCAGTGGGACAGACAGGGGCTAGAGGTCACTTCACGTTTACAGTAACATCCACTGAAAATCCTCCTGAATGCAGCTCTGGGATGGGCTCCCTTCACCAGAACTCCCTGTGTCCATTCCACATGCCATAGGATATCTCAGAGCAGGGCAGAGCCCGGCAATACAATGCAGGGCTAAGGGGCCTCCCAGCCCCTGGCAGTGGCAGCAGGAGGCCAGGGAGACACTGCAACCCCTGCAGAGCACGGCCTGGCTGTGTGCAAGGGAAGGACTCGTGTCTCTGAGCAGTCAGGCAGTGTGAACACACTCAGAGGCAAACACATCCCCAATGCTCACCCACAGCTCCATGCTTCACCCCTCTGAACGTACTTCACAATTACTTCAAGCCACTCACACTCCTCCAAGGTGTCCTACCAGGAGACAGCTGACAAGAAGGTTAAGAAATTCAAGAGAGAAAGGAAAATGTGAATTCCAAATATAACTGACTGAGTTTGCTCTACTGCAAATTGGGAATGTGCCCAGCCCCTAGAGGAATCCTCCTCTCTCTCAGGACCTGCCCCATGACTGGGGTTGGGAACAACCTCCTCATTGTGCTGATGTTGCACAACTTGGAGACTTGTTTCAGCTCCAGCACCCTGTCCCAGCTGCTGGCCTGCCTGGGGACAGCACCAGCTGGCTCACAGCAGTGCTCCTACACATTTCTGCACCTCTTCCATGTCCAGTGTTTCCTGCTGGTGGCCTCATCCATGACCAGTGCTGGGCTGGTGCCACCTGCTCCTCTCTGCAAGACGTATGGGCTGGCAGGTCTGTTTTGAGGAGCCAGCTGCAACTTGTCTATGGGGCATTCTGTCATCTAGGGGAATTACTTCATTCTTGTCTGGATACAGGGCTGTGGTCCTAATGAACGGAAAGACAGAATTGGCAGTGGAAGGAGAAAAGACAGAAGCAGAAAGAGGAAATGTGTCTCGCCTGCCTCCAGCATTAGTGGGGACTGAGCAGGGACCTCTCCAGCACAGTAACCCAAGGTGGCCCCTTGGATGCTGTCTCTGAGGTCACCTCTAACTGGCCAGCAGTGGGGAGGCAGCCACTGCAATCCCACTGCACAAAGATGAGAGCTGTGGGGAGGTCAGGAGAAGCTGGGACAAGGGAGATGGGAGATTTGGGGGAGGGAGGAGGGGCTTGGCCAAAAGAGATATGAGATTGTGGAGAGGTAGGAGCTGTTCAGGTCATTTTGATGCCCCTGCGACAGTGACTGTTAAAATGTCATGTGAGTCCATCACCCTGTTTCTGACCAGTGACCTTCAGCCCCAACCCCACCCCTAAATGCTGCCCCTCCCCACACAGGGAATGCACCACTCTGATCCCTGATTTCAACATGGACCTCTCAGCCAATCCCAGACACCCAACCTCTTACCCTCCTGATCCCTCCAACCCCGGCCCAGCCCTCTGCCATTAAATCTTGCCCTTGACCCCACCCTCAGCCCAGCCCTAAACAAACCCTGCCCCACAAAGCTGCCCCTGCCCTCCCCCTGACCACACACCCTCAGCACAACTCCAAACCTGCCCCAGAGAACTCAGCCTCATCCCCAGCCACTGAAGGCACTGGAGGTTCCAGCTCCATGGCACCAGCTTCCACCTGCTCTCCTCAGAGAACTGTCTGCACACAGGCACAGGAGAATTTCTCCTCTTTGTGACCAAATAATGTCTTGTCTTCTTTAGGAAACAAAATTAAAGCCTGATAAACTTTCATGAAATTCAACCCCCCTCTGTAACCATTCACTCAGGACAAGCTGCCTCTCATGAGGTGGCCTCTCAACAAGGGACAATCTGGTGAGAAATATTTTTGGTAGGTAGACACAAACAGATGGATACAAACACAATGAAAGAGTTGTCTGAGGAGACCATTAGATCGCTGAAAGACATGTCAGCTTTTGCTCCCTGAAGCTGCAAATAGCAGCAGAGGTGAGAGGGGTCTGAATGAATGAAGGAAAAAGTAAGGGAAAGAGAAAACTGGAGAATGATGGAAGGACCTTTGTCTGGACAGTCTGCAGCTGAGAAGATGACTTTAGAGATCTCCTTTGTTTCCACAAAATCTGAAAACAGATGAAGGAGGAAAGAAATCCTGTACATGGTATAAACAGCAGTGTCTGACCTGGTCGTGATTTAGCAGCAATTTCCGAGTCATGGTTGATGAGAGGGAGATGAAAATGTTGGATTTTAGCATCACTTCATCATTCATGGTGGAGTTGAGTATTTTACAAGGAAGAAGTAGGGCAATAAGAAGGTTTACACCCCTGGACTTGTGCAGGGCTAACTTTGGACTCTGCAAAGATCTACTTGCAGGAGTCCCAGGGGCTAAGACTCTGGAAGGAAAGAGAACCAAGAGAGATGGTCAGTTTTTGAATACCACTTCCTCCAAGCCCAAGATGGGTGCATTCCTTTGAGTAAAAAATTGGGTAGAGGTGGTAAAAGACCTGCCTGGATGAGCAAGGATCTCCTGAAGAAAGTCTC
>JANVCC010010438.1:0-10370 GCA_025345505.1 Todiramphus chloris collaris
CCCCCCTGGGGGTGGCTGGGGACAGAGTGGGACACCCCAGCCCGTGGGGACAGCAGGGACTCGGAGAGCCTCCCCCGCCCCACCCCCCACCCGGGGTGCACAGACCCTTGTATCGCTCCATCTCCCCCGTCGGCTTCGGCTCGGGGATGGGGTCGTACACGCTGCAGTCCTTCCCCGTCCACTCGCTCCGGCAGATGCACTTGCCCTCGTTGCTGCAGACCTGCGAGGGGACGGCGTCACCCTCCCCGCCACCGCGACAGCTCCCCCTGGGTGCCCTTGTGTCCCCCCGCCCCCTCACCCCGTGGTCGAAGCAGATCTTCCCATCCCAGCTGCCGGGGCAGGAGCTGAAGTTAAAGGCGGTGGCTGGAAGGCATTTGCGGTCGAGACACAACATGCCGGGCCCGCAGGGCGTCCCGTCCTCCACGTAGCTCAGGTCGGAGCCGTCCACCAGCTGCACGTGGCCTCCCCTGCGCCAGGATGGCGAGAGTGGGTGACACCGTCACCCCCCCTCCCAAAGCCGGGGATGTCCCCGTCCCCGTGCCCGTCCCCGTGCCCGTCCCCGCGGCAGCGATGCCCACCTGCAGTCCACGTAGCGGTTCTGGTGGAAGAAGGTGGTGGTGGCGATCTCGCCGCTGAGCTCGCCCAGCCGGGGCGCGCCCGAGATGTTGGCGCAGAGGAGGAACCCGCAGAGCACGTCCCTGCGAGGCGCCGCTGGCATCACCGGAGCGGGCGGGGGGCACCCGGGAGGGGACGCGGGGGAAGGGGGGGGGTCACTCACTGCTTGTTGCACTGCAGCCAGCCCAGGCCCTCGCGCCCGCAGTTGCCCCTCTCGGTCCCCTCCACGTTGAGTTTCTCGTAGCAGAAGCGCTCGGCCGAGCCTCGGAGAAAACGGGTGTCACCCCCGTGTGCCCCCCTGCCCCTCCCCCCCGGCGAAGCCACCCCCGGCCGGCACTCACCGCGGCCCCAGAGGGCAGCGCATTGCCGGTCTCTGGTTTTGCAGCGCCCGCCGTAGCATCGTCCCTGGGGAGCAGGGAGGAGGGGTCACGGGGCTGCGCAGGGACTCGCACACGCGCGTGCGCGGCCACGGAGGTGGTGCGAGGACGAAGACCCCCCCCGCTTGGCCCTGGCTGCATGGACAGGTTCCCAGGGCACAGGGGCCGGGGGGCCGCGTGTGTGTGCACAGCCAGGGGACAGTGTCAGGGGCACGGGGACCCCCGGCACACGCGCAGCTGGAAGGTTTGCACGGCCCGCGGCTGCACGTGGACGAGGGAGGGTCGCAGGGCCCACTGCTGTGGGCACGTGGGCACGAGGAATGGGCGCACGGGAAGGAAAAGTGACAAGGCACAAGGGCCACGGCCCCACACAACCCCCGGGGACCCTGGCTGTGGCAGGAGCCAGCTCACCCCAAACCCCAGAGCTGTGCGCGTGGCTCAGCCGTGGCTGCGATGGCTGACACGCGCACGCACCAGGGTGCTGAAGCCCACGGGGATGTGCTGCAGCCCAAGGGATGTGCCCAACCCTCTGGGACGTGCCTGAGCTCACAGGCCATCCCTGAGCCCATGGGAACACACTTGAGTCCCATGGGATGTGTCAAAGCCCATGGGGACATGCCAGAGCCCGAAGGGACATGCTGGAGCCCACTGGGACATGCTGGAGCCCAAAGGGACATGCCAGAGCTCACTGGGACATGCTGGAGCCCACTGGGACATGCTGGAGCCCACTGGGACGTGCCAGAGTCCCACAGCCATGTCCCACCACGCTGGGCTGGACTCACCTGCTCATTTTCACAGAAGTAGCCGTCCAGCTTGTGGAGGTTGGGGGGACACTGGGGGGCACGGAGGAGAGGAGGGGTGATGCCCCACAGCCCCATGCTGTGCCCCGCCGCCGTGCCCCCCCGGCCCGGCTCACCTGGCTGGAGTCCCCGGTGCAGCTCTCGGGGATGTCGCACTCGTTCACGGCCTCCCGGCAGGACACTCCCCGCGGCTCGTACTGCGCCGGGGCACAGGCCAGCGGGTCAGCAGCCCGCGGCACCGGAATGCGGGGGCTCGCAGGGTCCGGCCCCACGGGATAGCAGATCTGGCCCCCGCCCTGGCCCTGCAGGACACCAGCCCCAGCCCCCCCGCCCCGCACCTTGCAGCCTTTGCAGCAGAGCCCGTCGCTGCACATGGCGTCGTGGGTCAGCGTGCACTTCTTGCAGCAGTTGCCCCCGCTCTTGGCACACTCCTGCCGGGATAGCAGCCAGCGCGGCACGTCAGCCACCCACAGACGCCACCTGGCAATGTCACCCACCAATGCCACCCACCAATGCCACCCGGAAATGTCACCCAGCAAAGTTACCCGGCAATGCCACCCAGCAAGGCCACCCAGCAATGTCACCCGCCAATGCCACCCAGCAAGGCCACCCAGCAAGGCCCCCAGGGCACGGCCATGGCTCAGCAGAGCCCAGTGCCCGCTCACCGCCAGTGAGCCGCAGTCACACTCCTCTCCTGCCTCCACGAAGCCGTTGCCACACTCCGGAGGGTCCAGGAGCTGCCAGGACCGAGGAGTAGGGAGAAGTGAGAGCTGCTGGGGGGTCCCCACAAGCCCCCTCCAAAAGGGCATCATGTCCCCAGGGGATGGCAGGCCCCCCAGGCCACTTTTTTTTGCCATCGAGTGTGAGGGTCCAGCCCTGCCCCCCGCAGGGACAATGGGTTTGGTACCAGTGCTGTTACCTTGGACATGGCAGGGGCTGTGGGAGACCGTGAGTCTCCCAAGGGACCCTCAGAGCCACCCACAAGGCTTCCCCACATCCCGCAGCAGCCACCCCGGGCTTGGGTGGGGGGTCGGGGGCGTTACCTTCAGGGGTTTGTTGAAGAGGCAGCTGCCACCACCATCCTGCAGGAACTGGTTGTACTCGTCGATGCTGCAGCGGGAGAACTTCCGCGGGAGGTAGTACCTGTGGGGTGGGGGTCACCATCACCCCAGGCCACCCAAAACAGGGCCGGACCCTCGTCGAAGCCCCGTGACATAGGGCACGCGGGGGATGGTGGCAGTGCCACCCCGAGCAGGCACACACCCTGTGTCCTCCATGATACAGCCCAGCCAGGAGTCCGGGCAGCGGCAGTCCCCTGGGAGGAGAGGAGAGGGGCAGGGGTCCCGGCTGTCCTGCCGCCGGCCGGTGGCACCGCGGCGTCCCCCCCACCGTCCCCGTCCCGCTCCCGGGGGGGCGGCGGGTACCTGCGGCCGCGCGGTGCTTGTTCCACATCATGCCCACGTTCTGCCCCAGCGTCTGCGCCAGCGTCACCGCCATGGCCGCCACGTTGCCGTACTGTGCGGGGGGGACGGGGGAGTCACCGGAGGGAACCCCCATCCCCGGCCAGCTCCGGTGGCAGGGGCGGCCTCACCGCACCCACCTCGTTGACACCCCCGGCGCGGGCGGGCGAGCAGATGCCCCCCACGAAGGCGGTGCCGCTGCGGCTGCTCTGGAACGTCCGACCCCTGCGAGGAAGAGGATGGTGGGGACAGGGGACGGCGGCTCCCGGCCCCGGGGAGGTGACGCGGCCGCGGCGCTCACGAGAAGAGGTGGACGGTGTCGCTGTGCTCCGCCGGCCCCTCGCGCCGGTACTTCACGAACTCGGTCAGGGTCTCCAGGGAGTCCTCTCCCATGCGGATCCGGTCCTCTGAGGCCCACGTCTCCATGGCCACCAGCACGATGCGGGTGTTGAGCTGCTCCTTGTAGATCTGCAAGGGCGAGGGGACAATGCTGGGGATGAAACCCCTCCCTGGGACGCAAACCCATCAGGTGCCGGGAACCAACGCTCTGGGGACAATCCCAACTGGGCAAAACCCTCTCCAGGGACCACAGCCTGGGGACAAACTCCCCAGGGACAAACCCATTAGGTGCTGGGGAAAAAGACCCAGTGGGCCAAAACCCCTGGGGACAAACGCCCAGGGGACCAACCCACCAGGTGCTGAGAGCAGCGCCCCAGGGACAGACCCTCCCTGGGACAAAGCCACCAAGAACCAGGGACAAGCCTCCCCAGGGCCTAACCCAGCAGGTGCCAGGGACAAACTCCTCTGCTGGGGACAAACCTCAGGTGCTGGGGACAGTCCCCTCGAGGACAAACCCCCAGCAGGACAAACCTCTGGAGAACGATTCCCCCAGGGACAAACTCGCCAGGTGATAGAGACAACCTCCCTGGGCCAACCTCCCACCGGAACAAGAGCACTGGTACCCAACTCCCTGGGAATGCACACACACACCCCCCAGGAGACAAACACAACTGGGACAAACCCCTGGGGACAAATCCACCAGGGACAAACCCACCAAGCACTGGGGACAACCCCCCCTGCTCCAGGGATAAGACCATCGGGGACAAACCCCCTGGGAATGAACCCCAAAGAGACAAATCCACCAGGTGCCAGGGACCACCCGCAGCAGGGACTCACCCCCCCTCCCCAAGGACAACCCCCCCGACCTGGGACAAACCCTCACCATGTCAGCCAGGTTGACCACGGACTTGGCGAAGTTGCTGGTGAGAACCACAGATTTGCGGAGCTGCAGGAACTGGGGGGACACCAGGGGCCTGGTTGGATTGGGAGGGGCACCTGGACCCCCCACCCACCCCAGGGTCCCAGGGCCCCCTGGGCTCACCAGCTGATGGTCGTTCACCACGGCCAGCTCGATGTACTTGGTCTCGCTGTGAACCGTGTGCTGGGCTCGGCGAACCTGCCCGTGGTGAGAGCCCATGGCTGAGCCGGCCCTGGCACCACTCGCCCGGGCCCAGCGAAGGGGCTTTTTGAGCCCTTTTGTGGCTGCTCATGAGCGATATTTGGGATGCATGGAAGGGGGGAAGCTGCCTGGGTGGGCTCTGATCTCCTCTGACTGGTGGGTCACCGAGGCGTCCCCGAGCCCACCCTGCAAACGTGTCCCCAGCACTGGCGAACCAGCCCGGCTGCTCCCGTGGCAGAGCCGTGCCGTGGGCAAGCGGCCACCCTGGCGAGGCTGAGCTGGCAGCTGGAGGCCAACCGGGGCCAAGCATCCTTGTTCCCTGACCCACGTCCCCTGTCTCCCACGTGGTGTCCCCCGTTGTGCCCTCTAACCTGCCGCCGCCGTCGCAGCTTTGGTAACCCGCCTGCAAGGTGCTGGTTCAGCGCAGGGAAGAGGCAGCCTGGAGGGAAGGGACAGAGCTGATGGAGGGCAGGACACGGGGCCACCAGGGCCACCAGGGCCACTGTCACCAGTCCCTGGGGATGAGCACGGGCTGCGTGTGAAGGCTCACCCGGCTGGGCGCAGCTGGGGACGCGCTGGATGACGTGCGGTCGAAGGCCCTGCCACAGGGAGACCAGTGTCACAGCAGTGACAGCGTGGAGAGGGGTCAGCCAGTGGCACCGTGTCCCCAGGCTGTCCCCGAGCCACAGCCAGGCCCGTGCTGCTGCACTGGGGAAACAGAGGCAGGCACACAGTGGGTCCCGGTGCCACCACTCACCTGCCTGTGCTCGGCACCCACCCGGGGCTCGATCAAGTAGGTGGCTCGGCCGTCCGAGAAGACCCCGCTGCACAGAGAGATCGGGGGTGATGGGGTGGAGGGGATGCAGCCTCCCCGGCCCCCACTTCCAGCCCTCCAGGGTACTCACCTCAGGCCCTGGCAGCTGGAGAGAGCCACGAAGGAGTGGGGCTGCCCCCGGATCCGGCCCTGGTAGTAGCAGTGCTCCCCCGTGCCCTGCCGCAGCGGGGAGAGGCAGTGAGCACCCAGACCCTGGGTCCCATCCTGCCCAGTGCTGCGCAGGCAGCCGCCCCGGGCTGGGCACTCCAGGGTTCGCTGCTTGTCACCCTTGGGGTGCACCCAGTGCCCGTGGCACCCAGGTGGGCACCCACCACAAGGCTGGCAGCATGTGCCAAAGCACCCCAGGGATCACCCATCACACCAGCACCCATGGGAGGGAGATTCCCCCCAGCCACACACCAGGGCAGCACCCAAATGCATGGGCTGGGCATCCCAGGGACACTCTGACGCCACCCAGGAGGTGACATCGAATGCTGCTGGCCACTTGCCCACTCCTGGACTTCTCCTGGGTTTAGACATTTTCCATTGTGACCACAGAGCTGGCATGGCATGGCAAGGCACAGCATGGCACAATGTGGCACAGCACAAAGTGGCATGGCATGGCACTGGTATGGCACAGGTATGGCACTGGTATGGCATAGTATGGCACTGGTATGACATGGCACAGCACTGGTATGGCACTGGTATAGCACAGTGTGGCACTGGTATGGCATGGTGTGGCACGGTACGGCATGCAGCCTTACCGTGCTGTGGCTGCTGTTGGTGCCCGCGCCGAGGTGCCGCTCCACGTAGTGGGAAGCGAGGAGGTGGCTGCCGGGAGCAGGGCAGGGTGAGAGGCCACGTTGGTGGGAAGAGCAAGAAGAGGAGGAGGGAGACGGCAGCAGCTGTGGCCCTGCCAGCACCACCCTCATGGTGCACCCACCCACCACCCCTGCACGTGGCATCATCCCGGCACGGGACCCCCAGCTTGGGAGGGTGCTGGCACTGCATGGGCCCCTCCCCCGGCCCTCTCCCTCCAGCTCAGCCCCACTACCGGAGCCGAGACAGCTCCACACGATCCACCCCTGTCCTCAGGGACCCCCAGTTCTCTGACCCCTTCCTCCAGCCGGGCGGGTGCAGCAGCAGCCCCACAGCAGGTGCCGCCAGTCTCATGGTTGGTGCCCCCCATCCCACAGCAGGTGCCACCAGTCTCATGGTTGGTGCCCCCCATCCCACAGCAGGTGCCGCCAGTCTCATGGTTGGTGCCCCCATCCCACAGCAGGTGCCTCCAGTCTCATGGTTGGTGCCCCCAGTCCCACAGCAGGTGCCACCAGTCTCATGGTTGGTGCCCCCCATCCCACAGCAGGTGCCACCAGTCTCATGGTTGGTGCCCCCAGTCCCACAGCAGGTGCCCCCAGGCCCACAATGGGTGCTCCCAGTCCCACAGTTGATGCCCCCAGCCCCATGGTGGGTGCCCCCCCCCCACCCCGCCGGGCCCCCCGGGACCTCTCACTGGTTCAGCCGGAGGTCGAGGGTGAAGGCCGAGCCGAAGGCGTGCACGGCGAAGCTCACCCGTGCCAAGTGCAGCCCCTGCAAGAGAGCCGGAGCCGGCAGCCCCCCCGCCGGCCCCCGAAGAAAATTAAACGTTCAAATAATAATTGAAAACCCAACCCAAACGTGCAGCCTCTAAAGGTGCACGGTTATTTTTAACCCCTCACAGGTCGATGCAAAGGCAGACGCTGATTTTTTTGTCCCCAAATCCTCATCCCTGCCGCACCGGGAGGGCCCCCGCGTCCCGGCGCCCACCTCCTCGGGAGCCGGATTTCGGTGGGGGGCTGCAGGAGCATCAGCCCCGCTCCCGGCGGGCTCAGCTCGGCCGCGGCGATGCTGAAAGGCGTCTCACCCGCCCGTCGCTCCTGACCTAGTTCCTGCCGGCGGCAGCGGCAGCCGCGCTCGGCTCGGCTCGGCTCGGCTCGGCTCCCCTGCTGTGCGGCGGTCGCCCGAGCCCCGCCGAACTCGCCGCCCGACCCGTCGGCAGCAGCGCATCCCTCGAGAGCCCCGCGGCTTCTCACTGGGGAAGCGGCGGCCGGGAAAAGCCAAACCCTGCCCAGGCCCCTCGTCGAGACCCCGGGCGCAGCTCGGGACGGTGACACGGGGACCGGGACCCGTTTGCCACCGCGCAGCACCCCGGGCAGGGGACAGCCCGGGCCAAGACCGGCGCGGCCGGGAGAGCCTGACCGGGGCTCTGCTGGGGCCCCCACCGGGACCCGACCCCGAATTCCCCGGGATCCGCAGCCGCTCCCCCCGCCCCGGCTCCGCACCTCCCTAAAACCCCGGCGGCGGCTCCGCCACCCCCGGCATTTCCCGGCGTCCGGCGGTTTTACTGAACGCCGGGTTTAAATCCCCCCTGCGCCAACCGCAGCTCCTCATCTCGCCTTTTATCCCGGCGAGGACGAGGGGGGATCGATACGCGCCGGCCGCCGCAGCCGCCGTAAAAGCATCAACCCCCCACCGACGCCGGCTGGGACCCGGGCCCCGGAACAACCCCCACCCACGCCGGCCGGGACCCGGGCCCCGGAACAACCCCCACCCACGCCGACCGGGACCCGGGCCCCGGGAGGCCGGGGGAAGCAGCCACCGGCCGAGGGGTGAAGGTCCCGGGCTGGAGCGGGTGCAGCGAGGCCGGGGCAGGGGGGGGAACGGCTGCAGGTGGGGCACGGCCCCGGACCGTGCTGCTCCCACGTGGCCTGGCTCCGTCCTGCACGGCACCGGAGCCACCGGCCCGTTCTCTCCGGCGGCCCCTGCCCGCTCCCATCCCGCCCGCTCCCATTCGGCGCGGCGCTGGCACCCCGCTTTGACGGGAGTTCGTGGCACACACGGGTGCCCCGCTGGGGATGGGGGACTGCGGCTGTAGGGTCCCTGCAGGGCTCCGGTTGAGGGTTCTGGTGGCCACGCAGGCGCTGGGGTGCGGACCGACTGGCAACAGCAGCTCCCTGGGGACTTGCCCACCCGCCCGGAGACCCCAGGAAGAGAGGATGATTGAGGGGGTTGCGGTTCACTTACGGGGCCTCTTCTGCCTCCTCCTCCGGGCTCATTCCTGACCCTGGTGTCCAGCTGATGCTTCTGGATTTCTCCTCCCGAGCTCTGCCCCACCAGCCTGCTGGGGTGGGTGATCTGGGACACGACCCTCCCGTCCTGCCATCCCGCCCGGGGCAGCCTCCGCTGCGGCCAGCCGGCCTGTGCCGCGGGACCTGCGGGCGAGGGAGGCTGTGGTGGTGGCCCAGGCACTGCTGGGGCCACGGGGGCCTGGGGACACCGAGGAGGGGGGGGACGCACACCGGAGGCTGGGGATGCACACCGGAGGCTGGGGATGAAGAGGGATGGGGATGAGAAGGAATGGGGATGAGGACATGCTCCGGGAGTGGCCCAAACGTGGCACTGCATCCCCAAGGGGACACTGGTGTCCCAGATGGGACATCCAGGGGATGTGGAGTGTGGGGTAGGGGACACGTCCCACGGTGGACAGCTGGGGGACATGAGGGGGAACTCCCAGGTATGTCCAGGAGGGGACACCCAGGAAGCACGGGCTGGGGGTTGCCCCGGGGACATGAGGGACCAGTATGGGGCCACATCTGCGAGGGTAGCCTCAGGGGGCCTCAGATACAGTGGCACATCCTGGAGGGGACACCCAGGGGACACGGGTGGCTGGTAAAGCGACGCATCCCAGAGAGGGGCACCCAGGGGATGTGAGGGCACCCAGGAACCACCGCTGCCCCTGGAGGAATAGGGGGGGTGGGTGGGGGATGGGTCTGGGCACAGAAGCACATTCTGGAGGGGACATCCAGGGGACAGGGAGGGCCCAGATGGGGAACATCTCCTGAGCAGACATCCAGGGGATATGGGGGGCTGGTATGGGGACACATCCCAGCGGGAGATGGAGGGCTGGCATGGGGACACCTCCCGGAGGGGACACCAGGGGACATGGAGGGCTGGCATGGGGACACCTCCAGGAGGGGACACCAGAGGGACGCTATGGGGCCACATTCCAAGGGGACATGGAGGGCTGATGGAGGAACATCTCCTCGGGGGACACAGAAGCCACTATGGGGACACATCCCAGAAGGGACACGGGGGGGCTGCTATGGGGACACCTCCAGAAGAGGACCCCGAAGGGACAGGGGCGCTGGTACGGGGACTCCTTCCGGAGGGGACACGGGGGGTGGGCCGCTATGGGGACACCTCCCGAGAGGACACGGAGGGCTGCATGGGGACACCCCCGGGGGACAGCCCGGGGACAGGGTGCGGGGGCGGCGGGGGCGGCAGGTGCGGGGCCGGGTGGCTGCGGAGCGGGGAGGGGGGCGGGAGGGGGGCCCGGGCCCGGCCCCTCCCGGGGCTCTGCGGGGCGGCGCTGCGGAAAAATGTGTCGATGCAGCGAAAAAGCCGCAGCGGCGGCGGTGGGGCCGGCGACCGGGGGACAGGACCGGAGCGATGCCGGGACCGGAGCGATGCCGCGACCGGGGCGATGCCGGGGCTGGAGCGATGCCGGGGCCGGGGCCCGAGGCCGGGACCGGAGCGATGCGGGGCTCGGGCCCCGGACCTACCTGCCCGCGGGGTGAGCGAGAGGAGCGCGGCCAGGAGCCAGCCCCGCAGCGGGCTCATGGCTCCCTCATAATCCGAGCGCGGCCGCGCCGGGCCCGCGGAGCCGGGGAGCGTCCTGCCCGTCCCTCCGCTCCCTCCGCCCCGGGCCGGGCAGGGAGCGGCCGCCGGGCCCCGGGGGCCCCCCCCCCCCCCCCCAGCCCCCCCTGCACGCGCGCACGGCCCGGGCCCACCGGCACCGGCGCCGGC
>JANVCC010010450.1:0-11264 GCA_025345505.1 Todiramphus chloris collaris
CCCCCCCCCCCGGGCACCGGGACACCCCCCGTGCACTGGGACTGCCCGGGCACTGACTGGGGCCACCCAGGCTCTGGAACCCGCCCCGGGTACAGGGACCCCCCTCCCCGGGCACCGGGACTCCCCCTGGGCACCGGGACAGCCCCGGGCACCGAGACCCACCCTGAGGGACAGGGAACCCCCAAGCACCAGGACCCGCCCTGGGCACCAGGGTCCACCCGGGCACCAGGACAGCCCCCCCCCCGGCACCGAGGCCCTCCCTCTGGGCACCGGGACCTCCCGGGCACCGGGACCCCTCCCCAGGGCCCGCAGGTTCTCCCGGGACCCCCGCCCTGCACCTCCCCACATCCCATGGCCACCCCCGCAGCAAAGGGAAGTCCCGGGGGCACTGCCATGGCAGGAGGGCAGGGGAGGAAGGGGGAAACCCCGTCCCACCCGTGCCCTGTCCCAGCCGTGTTGGGGCACGGCAACAATGAGGGTCCGGGGCAGAGGAACCGGGAGCATCTGGCTCAGCAGCAGCCACCAGAGCACATCCACACCCCCCCTACCATCCGGGACCCCTGCCCTGCTGCGCTGGCACCTTCCCTTGTGCCCTCCTACACATCTTGTTGCTTCCTCCTCACCAGGGTGGTCCCCCTGCCCTAGGGGCTCCTACTTTTCCCCCGGAGCTGGGAACGGACTGGAGAAGGGGCTGGTGCAAGAGGAGACATCCGTGGGGCGCAGCCCCCCACCATCTCCTGCCTCGCTGACGTTGCAGGGACTGAGTGCCCACCTCCGGGGCGCTGGGTGGGGTACGGACCATGGCAGGTCCGTGTCGCCACCGTCACCCGGCCAGACACGCAGGCCATCTCCTCCAAAGCCAGCACGTCCGTCCCCGTGCCCCCAGGACCTGGCAGGCGCCCGCGTCCCTTGCAGCACCAGCACGGGGGAAGTTAAGGCACCCGAAGCACACGGGTCCCAGCGCAGATCAGACCACTGCCCAGTTTAGTGCCACCCCTGGCAGCTGGGCACAAGCAGTGACGCGGCTGCCGGGCGCCCCGTGGCCCCGCTGCCACAAAGCATCCGCAGATACGGACTTAGCAAGGTGCCCTCGTGCCTGGCACTCTCCCGTTCCAGCCAGAGTCCAAGCCCACTGCAGCGTGGTGGGGGACACAGAAGAACACACGTGTGCACCCACCCCCACCCCAGCACCCACCCCCACCCAAGCACCCACCCCCCAGCACACATCGGAGGTGAAAGCTGTGAGCTCTGACTGCCGAGAGGGGAAACTAAGGCACAGACAGAACCATCCTTGGGTCAAAGGACCGGAGCTGGCACCCTGCTCCTCACAGGTCCCTGCAGCATCCGCAGGTCCCACCCAGCCCTGCCTCGCCCGTGGGTCCCCACCCAGCCTGCAGGTCCAAACCCTGCCCCGTCCCACCCACACATCGCACCCCTGCCCACAGGGCTCAGCCCAGCCCACCGCCCTCCCCGCCTGCGAGATCCTGCCCTGTGCCTGGCTCTCATCTCCACCTGCTGCTCCGCTTGGCACTGCCCACGGGGGCATCTCACACCTCAGCACCCGGGTCCGCAGATCCACCCCCACCCGCCCCGAGACCCCCGAGGGTTTCCGGGCACCACAGAGGCTCTGGAAGCAGAAGCAAGCAGAGGGTGAGGGGAAGGCTCGTGTGGGTGGCACTGGGAACAAGGCCCCCCTGCCCCCTCAGCCTCCCCCCTTGGAGAGACCAAGGGAATCGCCCCAAACAAGGGGTCTGGGGGAGTGGGAGCCCCTCACCCCGCTGGGAAAGTGCTGGGCTGCTTTAGAGCACGGGGGGGCGAGGGGGGCAGCAATTCTTCCGCATGAGTTGCCCCTTTGAAAGCTCGTCTCGGGGCTTTGTGAGAGTGTCAGCCAGGAAGAATGGAGGGGGGGGCACCAGGGCAGGCAAAGCGGGGAGGGAGGTACCCGGGAAGGTGCTGGTGTTGGGGCAGCCAAGGGAAAGAGAGATGAGTAGGGAACGAGGGGGGTGGGAGTTGGCAGAGGAGGGACCCCTTTCTTACCTGCCTGCTGGCCCTGGGCAGGAAAGATTGAGGATTAGCTGCAGGGGAAGCCTCCCACCTGCCCCCCACCCCAGGCAGGACATTTGGGGGGTCGCCAGAAGTTTGTCCGGTCGCGGAGCCACCCACGGCACGTCCCCGGCCCGCTGCGCACGCAGCTGCTCGCAGATGCCCGCACACACACGGACGGACGCTCGCACGTAGCACGTGTGCAGCTGGGAGGTGGCAGGGGATGCTGGACAGCAGCAAAGCCAAAGTGCCCCCCGTCTCCCCCCACCCCCAAGAACCATCCCCCGGGCTCCCTCAAGCTGCCCCAGTCTCGGCCCAGCAGCGCCAGAGGACAGCGGGCAGGTCGCTGCCACGCAGGGCACGGGCCAGATGCTGCCACCTCAGCCCCAAAGGGAGGGGGGCTGTGCTGGTCCGGGCAGGGACACCCACGTACCCGTGCCCAGCCCATCACTGCACGCGGGGAACACGCAAGGCACAGAGGGCACAGCCCGCGACCCCCTGCCCAGCCTGGGGGGGCTGCACCCCGTCAGCACCCTCATATTTAGAGGGGTGGGATACTGGGATCTTGGAACGGGCTGCCCAGGGAGGTGGGGGAGTCCCCATCCCTGGATGTGTTTCAGCATCGCTGGGATGTGGTGTTGGGGGACGTGGTCTAGGGGTGAACTTGTAGAGTAGGGTTCATGGTTGGACACGACGATCCCAAGGGGCTTTGCCAACCTGAGTGACTCTGGGACACAGGATGGGTGCAGCTCAGTGGGATTCTGGTCCCCCCCACCCCCAGCAGGAGGGGCAGGGCCCTAAGACAGCCTCTCCTTTTGGGGTCCGGGGAGCGGGAAGGAGTTTGGGGAGCAGCCCCAGCCTGGCAAGGACTGGGGTCTCGCTGCTGGGGCAGCCCGGAGGCAGAGGGGTGCCAGGCGGGCAACGAGGGCAGTGCCACAGCTCTCTCCGACCCCGCGCATCCCCGTCCCACGGGTCCCACGCTCCCCCAAACCCACGGGGTCCGCAGAGGGTCCCTGGACCCCGGCGTCCCCCCCGCAGAGGGGTGGCTGGAGGGGGGGACTGGGGACGCGGGGCACCGATGGGAAAGGGCCCGCGGCTCCCCCACCGCCGCGCTCGCCTCCCCCGCCCGCCGCGCAGCGCCGCGGCCCACCCAAGTCGCAGCCTATGGGCATAAATTTGAGAGCCAGGCGCAGCCGGGATGGAGGGGAATCTTCCCTCGGTCTCCTCCTGCCAAGAAACTCAAACTGAAACACATTCCTCCTGCTCTCTGCCAAGAAAACAAGGAGCGCGGCCAGCGGCAGCCGAAGCGGGGCTGGCTCCAGACGCTGAACCGCCACGCGGGAGGGGGTCAGGACTGGCCGCCCCCCCCCAGCCCCTTGCCTTTTATTTCCTGCAAACACGTCTAAAATCTGTCATCTGGCTCCAGTTTCCCCAGGACACTTGGGGATGGAGCTGGGGTGGGGGTGTCGAGGCAAGAAGCCGGAGGAGAAGGCGCGAGAGTCAGAAGGGGAAAGACGCCCCGAGCTTGCGCCGTGGGCCGAGGGGCGAACGCTGAGCAACGGGAGAGACCCCAGGAGGTGCCCAGGCGTGGGCACCGGAACCGCGAGCCCTCAGGAGACCTGGAGGTGGGGGGTGGGCTGCCCCCCCCCCGGGCACCCCGCAGACCCTCACCCAGCTCCCGCCTTGCCCCACCGACTCTCGCAGCAGCGGGCGCCGCGGGGGCGGCTGCCACCCATCCCGGCACCCAGGGGTGATGGGTGGGGGTCCCTGCCCGCCCGCTCAGCACCATCCCCATCCTCTCCAGCACCACGCCCAGCCCCGGCAGGGTTAACCGCCCCGGAGTCCCACTGTGGAGGAATGTGATGTCAGGGCTGGATTAGCCCGCATCCCAGCCCAGATCCCAGGCGATAGACCAGCAGCGTGGAGCTGTGTGTGGCACAATCCATCAACCCGCCCGGCACAGCCCCCGGCGTGGGGGGCCTGGGGGAGGGCTCTGCCTGTGCATGCGTGGGGGGGGGGGGGGGGGGGGCCCCCCCCCCGGGAGCGCGCGACTCCGGGTGCGCGCGCGGGGAGGGATTTCTGCGTCCGAGGGAGTTTCGGGGAGTCGCGGGCGCGCGGGGGGTTCAGGGATGCGCGCGTTTGCGCCGAGCCTCGCACGAGCGTCTCCGTGCGGCGTGGGACGCGCATCCGCGCGTGGGGAGCTACAGCGGGGGCCAAGGGGCAGTCGCTGGGTGGTCGCAGGCCCACGCACCCCGAGCCATCCCCCACCTAAGGCCCGGAGCAGAGAGAAAACGGAGATCGGGGTCCGACGATGCGGGCAGGGTCTGGATGGGGGGACACCCCCCGAGGCCACCGCCGCGCATCCCTTTCATCCCCTCAGGAGAGGAGGGATTTAGCCCTGGGGCAGAATCATGGAATAGTTTCAGCTTCACCTTCAGGATCATCAAGTCCGACCTCATCCCCAGCCCTATCAAACCCACTCAGACACATCCCTCAGCACAACATCTGCCCGGCTCTTCAGCCCCTCCAGGGATGGGGACCCCAGCACCTCCCCGGGCAGCCCCCAAGCCCTGCAGCAGCCCCGCAGCCCCTCTCTTCCAGCCAAGGTCACTCACACACCCAATTGGTTTAACCCTACAGGGCCTTAGGAAAAAAAAACCCCACATTGATCTGGCTCAAGATCTGCCACCAGGCACCGGGGCACCGGGGCAGCGGCTCAGACGAAGCCGGGGCCAGGGCGGTTCTGCAGCCACGGGACAGGAAAGCAGCACGGGGTCCGGCTGAGCAGCAGCACGTAGGGGTGAGTAGCAAGGCTGGACGAGAGCTGCCAGGGAGCCATCGCTCCCTCGTGCCAGAGACAGCTCAGGATCCAGGGGACACATCCTGGCTGCCTCCAGGGCAAGCAGGGTCTGGCAGTGCCCACCCCCCCCTCCCCTGCCACGATGACTCCCACGCGCTGCAGCCTCCCCAGGCACGGGGTAGGGAAAGGCCGCTGATGGTGGGGCAAAGACGGGGATATTCCCCCCGGGAAGAATCCCCCTTTCCCCTGCCCCGGGAGATGGAGATGGGGCCAGGCCAGTCTGTGCTGGGCTGCTGCCTCCACTCACCCCTGTCTCATGTCTGCCTCCAGCAGAAGGGATGCTGAGACCTCCCTCCCAGCTGCATCCGACCCCACTGCCGGGCCCAGCCCGAGCCCCTCCGCATGGGGCAGCTAATCTGCCCAGGACCGCCCGCCACAATGCACATTGCTTCAGGTTCAGGGGGTCTGAAAGGGGACGATTCAGGGTCATGATCCCATGCTGGTGTGGGCTGCCAAGCTAGTTCCAAGGTGGTCTCTTTGCCTGGAAAGGATGAGGCAGGGAAGCAGCAGCAGCTTCGGGGGCAGTTTACACCGCAGAATCACAGAATAAGCGTGGTTGGAAAGGACCCCCGAGATCACCGAGTCCAACCACACCTACCCACGTGTGGAGGGGAAGGGGCAGAGGAGCCAGGACAGATTCAAGACACTCTCCACTCGACTCTGCCTTCCTTCCCCCTGCAGCTGCCACCTTCAGAAAACTTCGACATCCTCCTTCCCCACCCCATGCCCAAATTCTTCTCTGCCCTTCGCATCACTTCCAGCAAGGACCAGAGCTCCCTGCCCGGACCACCCATCCCTCCAAAGCCACGGTGCACCAATCCCCCCCCCCCCCCCCCCCCCCCAATCCACATCTCAGCGAGGGGCGAAACGACCCAGCCCCTCACTCCACGCGCACTCACACCCACTCATGCCCATGCCCTGGCGTGCCCGCGGGCACGTTAGCACACGCTGCCACACGCGTGCTTTCGGCAGAGGGGAAGGCAGCCCGGCCCGGGGTGCAGGATGCCCAGCAAATGCCAGGGCGGGCTCAGCCCAGCGAGGAGGGCAGCAGGGTGGGAGCTCGAGCTCCTGGCTCCCCGGGCCCCGTTCCCCCTGGAAAACAGGGGCTGCCGGCCCTCGACCGCAAGCTGCGGCGGCTCAGGAAGCGGTGGCAAGGCGGGCAGGATTGGTGCTGCTCAGCAGGTGGGCCCGGGACAGGCAGGCAATTGTTGTGGGCGAGCAGGGTGTTTGCGTTGGCCCCCGGTCCAGGCTACCCCTGCAAGCTGCTCACACAGAGCCGGTTCCCTGGACCCCCACTGCATCGGGCTGGAGTCTGGGGGGCTGGGGGGGGGGGAGGGTTTGGGGGGGGGGGGGGGGGGGGGGGGGGGGCTGCACACACGGCAGCAGCTGCTGGGAGGAATTTTTATGCTTCCCCTTTCTTCCCAGCGCTGGAGGGAAACGGCAAAATGGAACATGTGGGACCCATAAAAGCCCTGCTCTGAGTCACGGCTGTGGAAGCCCCTGCCAGGCTCTGCTCCCCCCCATGGCATCCCCCCCCCAAGCCAGCGTGCCAACGTGGGACACGGGGGGGCACCTGTGGGACACGGGGGGGCTGCAGCGCAGGAGATCCCGCTGTCCCGAGGGGCACAGGGTGGGATGTGGCAAGCAGTGGGGCTGCAGCATCCCCTGGCCTCCCGCATCCCCTGGCCTCCCGCTGTCCCCACCTCAGCAGCTCCATCCTGCAGGATTCCTCGGAGGATGGGAAGAGGAGGATGTGCAGGGTCTGTCAGGGACCTCGGCAGCCACCGAGCGATTCAGGGTGCAGTCGAAACACCTCTGAACCTGCAGAACTGCTTGTGTCTTGGCACGCTGAGCACGGAGCAAGGCGAGCACAGCACTCGGGGGTTCAGGAAGCATCGGCTGCTCCTGCTTTGGGGCAGGAGGCCTCCCCTGCCTGCTGCGAGGTGATGGGGGGAGTGCCTCTGGCCTGCTCCCAGAAGCCCCCCGTGATGCGTTGCCTGCTGGGACACATCTGTCTCCCCCAAGGGATCTGCCAGCAGTGGAAGCGGGCAGAACAAGACGCCCGCTTTCCTGCTGCTCAAGCGGAGACCCGCTCCGTCCGCAGGCGCACAACCCCGTCACGTAGAGCCACGCTCCCTGCCACCAGCCAGGGCTTTGCTACCCCCAGACCAGGGATGGGAGGCTGACATCTGGCAACAGCCCACCCACCCTGCCCCAGCCTCAAACACCCATGCAGCAGAGCTGAAACCCAGCTCTGGTTTTGCTGCTCGTTCCCTCTCCGTGGCTTTATCAGCTGTCCTCCTGCAGGGTTCTGAGGTGCCACAAGGACCCGGGTGGGTACACTCGCTGTCTTCCTGCCAGGATTCCTGTCGAGGAGACCCCCAGCCTCACCAAGGAGCCACGCAATGGACCTTTTTTATTTAGCACATCGCTGGCATTCCTAAATACCAGAAGGTACCAAGGGAAACTGAGGCACGCAGAGAGCAGCTGGTGCCACAGACGCAAGACACCAAGCAGGCACATCATCGTGCACACACAAGCACACAGGCCCCTCTGTAGCTCCATCCATAGGCGTGCACACACATCCCTGCTCCTGGGGGTAGGAGGATCACGCTCCCTTCTGACCAACCACCAGACACTGAAGATGTCCCTCTTCCAGCCTCAGCACAGACAGGCCCAGTGCCCGCAGCAGGAAGGAAAGACAGCACAGAATCACTCAGGTTGGCAAAGCCCCTTGAGATCAGGATGTCCAACCATGAGCCCTGCTCTACAAGTTCACCCCTAGACCATGTCCCCCAGCACCACATCCAAGCGATGCTGAAACACATCCAGGGATGGAGACTCACCCACCTCCCTGGGCAGCCCATTCCAAGGTCTCCCCCACCTCCCTGGGCAGCCCATTCCAAGATCTCCCCCACCTCCCTGGGCAGCCCATTCCAGGATCTCCCCCACCTCCCTGGGCAGCCCATTCCAAGGTCTCCCCCACCTCCCTGGGAAGCCCATTCCAAGATCTCCCCACCCTTCCCATGGAGAATTTTTCCCTAGTGTCCAGTCTAACCCTCCCTTGTCTCAGCTCGAGGCCGTTCCCCCTGGCTCCGTCCACACCACAAACATCGTTTAGTGAAAGCCACGTCACAAGTGCATCTGCACGTGGATCGGCGCGCGTGTGCGCACGAGGCTACGCGAGGGTGAGCACGTGGGCACGGTGGGAAGGAAGGTTTTCCCCGGGGACCCAATCCCTCCAGCACCTCAGCTGGAGTCCTGAACTGCACTACGTCGCTCACAGCACTTCCCAGGGGTCTTCACGTCTTCCAGCCCACCCACCCACCCACCCTTCACACCTCCTGGACCCCCACCCCGAGCTCGACACCCACTGCTCCTCCAGCTGCCGTGACAGGGCAGCACATGGCACAAGGTGCCCGCACCAGATGGAACTGCCCTGCCCCAGCGAGAGTCTCGCAGCTCGGTCACCTCCAGCGCCACGAAGGGAACGTGGCACTGAGTTTGTTCCACCACCTCCCACCAAAACCAGCCACGGGGGCCCGGAGACCCTTGGCCGCCAACCTGCTCCTGACAGAAAAGCTCCTGGAAGGTGGGGGAGATGAAGACCCCCCCCACACAAGCGACTTGGCAACAAGCAGATGCCCGGAAGGTGTCACCAAGCGTCGCTCACAAGCGGCACTGGGAGCTCCTGCACGCGGGCAGGGGCAGCTGGGCTGGCAGATGCAAGAAGGTGTGGTGGGCACGGGTGGGCTCGGTGCGTGCGTCTCCTCAGAGATGCTGGGATCCTTTGGTGGCTGGGAAATTGGGGGGTCCTGCCAAGCACCGGGAGTTTTGGTGTGGATCCACTCCAGGTTTTTGGTTTCCAGCAGACCCCTCTGCCCTCAAAGACCCTTGTTGAGCAACAGAAACCTTTACGGTGCTGGGGAAAAGCTCAAGGGAGGCTGCGGATCAGCCCGGCTCCCGCTAGGCACTGACACACGCACCCGTAAATCAGCTTCAACCGGCATGGAGGGGACCACGGGGGCCTTTGCCCTCCCATCTCCCACAGCTGGACACGGCAGACCCGACCACACTGGGAAGTCTTCCTGGGTCTGAATTTCTGAAGAGACAACTTCATCCAGCTGCCTCCTCCTCCCTTCCCCCCCTGCCTGCCTCCGCACCAAACCCCGAACCCCAGTGCCTACATCCATCAGCTCAGGTTGGCCACACAAGAGCCTACAGAGCAGCGCGGGGGAAAACCCAGGGATCTGGGTATCCAGCAGCATCTGCTCAGCCCCCACATCCTCTTCAGGGCTGGGCACAGGACCCTGGCTGTGGCTGGAGTATCTGCCAGTTTCCCAGGCCCCGAACACAGCGCTGCTGCACGTGTCACGGCCGTCCAGCCCCGCTCGGCCAGCTCCCTGCCCGGGCAGGGATGGGGACATCCTTGTCGAAGAGGTGCAGCCTCTCCCGGGCTGTCACTGCAGCGCTGAGTGCTCCCTACCTCCCCTGGCCCGGGACCGCCTGAACTTCACGCGTGCGCACAGGGCCTGGCCCAGCACCCCAAGACACAGAGAGGGGGATTCTCCAGGGCTCGGTACAGTTTTGGGGTGCCTTTTGCAGGCTGTTAGATCCTGCTCAGCTGCAGGCTTGGCTGACCAGGTCTTACAGTGCTCTGCTCAGGAGCTTCTCGAGCTGGCAGTGCTGGTTCCCTCCTGCTCCTCTGTGCCCCGGCCAGTCTGCTCCACCAGCCCCAGACTCCTCATGCCAGCCCGGGAGTGATGCAGAACCAACATCTGAACCCAAACCATCCTGGAGGCTTTAGAAAGGTGGCCAAAGGGTCGGCATCCAGTGGGGCACAGGAGGCACTTGAAGCAACCTGACAGAGAAGCTGAGCCTGGTCTCAGCTGTCGAGGACTCAAGGCTGAGCCCCCTAACCCAACCCACCTGCCCCCAGCCCCAGCTCTCCAAGTACTAAAGTCATCAGCGAGCACGCAGAAGGACCGATGGATGCAGACACGGACTCAAGGTGCTCCCCAAGAGCGGTGAAAAAGCAGCTCTGCCCTTTCCACAGAACCAAAGACGTTTGATAAACTCATCCAGGCTCCCTTCCCCAGAAAGGGCTGGACCTTCTGAGGCCCCTTCCAGCTCAAGCTCTTCTATGGTTCTAGGTTTCCCAGGCATGGGACGCTTCTGTGGCAGCCCACGTGGGGATGGGATGGGATGGGATGGGATGGGATGGGATGGGATGGGAGAACAGCAGCCCCCAGGCCCATGGGATGAGGGCTGGGAAGTCACCATGTGCCGGGACATTTCACGGCGGTTCCTAGGAGGATCCTTGGGGCGTGCAGAGCCTCCCCGCACCTCTCCTGCCAGACACTTGCGCACAAGGCCTGGCAGGCTGTCAGGGGAGCAGGGGGACCCACAGTCCCAGCGCCAAACCTCCTCCTCCGCAGAGCTGCGCCCAGGGCACTGGGAATAGTGGGTAGTGTTGGTGGGGCTGTTCCGGCCTCGCCTGCGGGCTGGGCCAGCAGGATCCGTGCCCTGCCGAAGCAGCTGGGTGCAGAGGCCCAACGGGGCGGCCGGTGGAGCCCTGCGAACAACAGGACGAGCCCGGGATAAGAGGGCTCCGAGCGGCCAGGAGCTGTGCCAGCAGCGCGGGTGGCACCGCTCGCCCTGGGAGATCCCGCAGCTGCCAGGGCACCAACTCCCACCCGCTCGCTGCTCCCCAGCCCTCCGCCCGGGCAGCTCCGGGGCTGAGCTGCTCAGGAGTCTGGAGCAGCCGGCGCCAGCCAAGCCCTCCCCTGCTCAGCGCTTCGCCGGGCGGGGACAGCAGCGGGACAGCGGAGCCGCCACGCACCCACCCACCCACGCACCCACCCTCCCACGCACCCACCCTCCCGGTGCACGAAGCGCGGCGGGTGGGCGCGGGTGCGGGTGGATGTGCGGGTACCGCGGCGGGACCCGGGGCGCGCTGCCCGCCCCCCCCCGACTCGGCCCCGCACGCCCCGCGCGGTCCGGCCCCGCTCCGGGCTCCCCGGTGCCGCGGACGGGACGCGAGAGCGGGACCCCCCCCGGCACGACCCGGCAGAGGGTCCGGCGCCATCCCGGCTCTTCCGGGGGGGGCCCCGGGGGGGGCGGCCCCCAACCCCTGCCCGCGGCCACGACTCATCCGACGGTTCTCACCTCCGAACGGCCCCGGGCGGCCCCGGACACGGTGGCGAATCCGCCGGCTCCGCGTTCCCTTTTCCCCCGCCTGCAGCTGCGGTTCAGGTCCGGACGAAAAGCGGCACATCCAGGGGGGAAGCCGGGCGGTCGAGCCGAGGACGAGGCGGCGGCGCCCCCCCCCCCCCCCCCCCCCCCCCCCCCCCCCCCCCCC
>JANVCC010010451.1:0-15343 GCA_025345505.1 Todiramphus chloris collaris
GGGTAGGTGGGCATCCGCTGCGTGCCCACTGCAGCCTGTCCCGGCTGGGGTCCCGATTACCTGTCACCAGCACCTGCTGGCCCACTCAGCCGGCAGGGGCCGCAGCTGGGGTCAGGAAGCCGGCCAATGGGAGAGGGGCTGCGCCCCCGGGTCCTGCCCTATGTAAGGGGAGGGCTGGGCTGGGCGCCTCTCTGCCCCTTGCTGCAGTGTGGGGCTCAGGGTGGCTGGAGCGGGGAAAGTGGTGCCTCTGGTACAGGTAGAGCTGCTTGGTGTGTAGCTGGGGTTGTGCCATTGCTAGAGGTGCTGTTGGCTCGCCTTGAGCCCTGCCCTGTGGGGAGAGTTGGAATAGAGAGGGAAAAGAGTAATGGGGGGGGGGAGAGAAGGAGAACTAGAGGTGTGTGGGGGTGAAGGAGTGTGGTTGGGACTGGAGGCTTGGGGTGGGGGGGAGAGGAGGGGGTGTGAAGTGGGGGTAGAAGGAGGTGAGCTGGAGAGGTGGGCAGCAGAGGAGAGCAGAGGATGTGCAGCTGCCTGGGCTGTAGCTGCTGGCAGAGGCTCCCGCAGGCCAGTTGTGCAGCCGGGCTGGTGGGCACAGCATCGGAGCTGCTCCTCTGGGGCTCTGCCTGGGCTGTCTCGCAGACCGCAGGGGCTGGGCGGAGGGTAGCAGCCGTAGGGGGCCCCAGCTCTTTCCGGGGCCTCAGCCCCTTTCCGGACCGTCAGCCGACCAAGCTGCCGGCCTGTCGGGAGCTGCAGGCAGAGTGCCTGCGGACGGAGGGGGGGGCGACCCCCCCCCCCTTCCACCCCGGGCTCCCTGTCGGAAACCTTGGGACAGCGACGGGCGCCCCAGGACAGCCCGAACCTTCCCCGTGTCCCGGTAGCGAGTGCGGAGAGTTGGCAGAGCCCGGGCGAGAAGAAGGGACCCTGAGCCAGGGGTCCCAGAAGCTGGGAAGTGGTGGCCCTGGGATGTGCGGAGAGGGCCCCGGACTAGTGCTAAAAAGGCCACAAAGAACACAAGAAAAGCCAAGTATGATCTTAATTACAGGTAATAGGAATATAAACCTAGATGGGCAAGGAGACATATTCTAACTTGGACTATGAATTGATAAAAGATTTGGGGGGGCAGGGTACACACACAATTTCTCTCTGGAGGTTGGGCTCAGTTAGAGGATGGCAGGATAGTAGTCTCTGCCCAGTTAGTGTGGGGAGCTGGAAGGGAGGAATGTAGCAAGAGTCACTGGGGAGCAGGTCCATTATATAAATTTCTGAATCGGAGATTGGTTTGAAAGAGTTGATATGCATCAGTCAGGCAGGTAACGTAACAATGGGAAATACATTTGAAGATAATACAAATATTAGTTATTGAATACAGTTGCGACAAGTTGACCAGGGGAATGCTTTGGGGGACAACTGGCATATCAATTTTTCTGAGCTCCCTAGAAAAGGGGGGTGTAGGCATTTACTGGTATTAACAGATACCTTTTTGGGATGGCCAGAAGCATTCCCTTGTCAAACAAAGCTAGACAAGTTTCAAAGGCCTTGCTACATGAAATAGTATGGAGATTTGGGGTACCTTCTGTAATGTCCTTGGATCAGGGAACACATTTCACTGCTGAAATTATACTACAGATTAGCAAGGCATTAGGAATTGATTGGCAGTTACATACTTCTAATAGGCCACAAGTGAGTGGACAGGTAGAGAAAATGAATCATCTAATTAAATAGCAAATTGCTAAAATTTGTGAAGAAACCAATATGTGTTGGTACCAGGCATTACCTTTCACCCTAATAAGAATACGAACCAAGCCACAAGCCAAAGGCGGCTTACATCTTGTTGATATTTTATAATGCAGACCATGCCACATGCTGTGTCAAGGAGAAGACTTGAATCAGGTGGGAGAACAATATTTGATGCAATATATAATAGCCCTAAGGAAACAGAATTAACAAGTGTGTGATAGAACCCAGGGAAGAGGATTAGATAATCCCATTCATCCTTTTAATCCTGGGGACTGGATATATGGGAAGAATTTTTCAGGAGACCCCCTTCAGGAGAAGTGGAATGGATTTAAGAAGGTCCTGCTACCCAACCTCCCTGTAGTTAAAATGAACGAGAGACCTGCCTGGATTCACTGCTCTCGAGTGGAAAGGGCTCTGAATAAGCAGTGGATATCTGAACCTGCAGGACCACTTCAGTTAACACTGCAGAGGGAATGAAATGGGAATCAGATATTTTGTGATTGTGTTACTCCTTGTAAATGTTGTTGTTGCTTGGGACAGGAACATACATTTTGAAACTATCTGAATGCTAACGAATGCTACTAAAGACTGATGGGTTTGGACTGCCTTACCTAAGGGAAACATGAGGCTGCCTCTACATGGCATGGCCTCAACTCATTGGAACTGTGATAACAATACCTGTCCTGGATTTTGGAGGAGGCCTGATGGAGATTCTTGTTCTCCTGATAATCTGAGCTATGCATTTGGCCTAAAATTCAATTTACAAAATTAGAGGATATCGAACCCCAGTTTCTGATTAACAATAATAACTGTAATTGGAGGAATAGATAGAAAAATTGCCTTTGCTCCCCATTGTTTCAATTATAATATCTGTACTTGCAATGATGGATGGAATGATTGGATAAATCAGACTGCAGTGGAAGTACACACATGGAATCTGACAGGATTGAATGTTATGTACATCGTTTTTTGTAATTGCACACAATTGAGGACATACGGAAACTGAGGTGGGGACATACTGAGGAATAGATCTCATCAGTGTGGATGGCAAAGTGTGGCTACCCGATGGGTATTGGCGGAGATGGCGTTAGTAGGATGTAGGTCCCTGCAGGATGGAAGGGAATGTGTACAATTGGGCACTTAATCTCCCTGGATAAGGTCTAAATGGGAAGAGAATCCCTTAGCAAAAGGGGCAATGGGATTCCATAGTTTGGTTAGGTGTTTTTTACCTTGGCTAGGGGTCAGTGAACTCAAAGTTCTAGTAAATTTTTCAGCCACTCTGGATGACGTATTTAACATCACTACAGATGCCATCCATGGTCTTCAGACAGAAGTAAATTCATTTTCAAAAGTAGTTCTACGGAATAGAATGGCATTGGACTTATTAACCCTGAAGGAAGGAGGGGTTTGTACAATTATCAGTCAGAGTTGTTGTGTATATGTAAACCAGGAGAACAGAATCGAGGAAGATTTGGGTAACTTCTGGCAGAAAACTATAGTTTTTTTTATCAGGTCAGTAAAGATACTAGTTGGGGATTCGGCGAACTTTGCAAAAGACTGACTTTTTGTCTTGCAAACTTAGCTTGCTTGAGACAAATCTTTGCATTCATAGTAGGATTTGCTCTTCTGGTTGCTTTAACCTGTATAATTATTCAGTGTACCCTTCAGTGTTTCAAGAAAAATTTAGGTAATTACGAAGGCTGGGAACGCAATAGAATTAAACACCAGGTAGAAACTGGAAAAAAATTTAAAAGACTTTAATCAATGATGGAGTTTTATAATCATAGCGGAAGTATTCACGTTGTGCATAGAAAAGAGGGGAATTGAAGGCAGGGGACAGGATGTCTGGTGGAGTATTTCTAATCTTGGAACAAGCAACAACAAGAAATGGGTAGTTGTATAGCAGGGACTGACTGTGACATTCATAACCTTGTGGATAGTGATTATCTCCAGGAACAGGACAATAAGACATCTTGAGGCACTGGAGCATGCTGAACAGACAAGAACCAGCTAAAGCAACAATTTTAGAGTTTAGGTCACTAAAAGAACATGGTGATGAAGAAGAGAAGATGAAGTAAATGTCCACCAGAGGTCATGGAAGACCACTGAGGGGAGAAAAAGACCCTAACCCTAGTTTTATTACACATGCTTGGACTATGTAAATGAATTCCAGGAACCCATTAATAAAAGACTGCCCTTTTCTAGGAAATATAATGAATTTGTATGCTTAGCCTACATAAAAACTGTGTACCCCATGTAATCCCCAGCATCGCAAAATAAAGAGTTCCTGCTTATTAACTTTGGTTATTGAGTTTGTTACTGCCTCAATGTCTTCCCCTACATCCCCCTTTGCTTCAACCATTTTTATAATAATCTTTACCTTCAAGGTGGAGCTTGAGTGACTCTAGTCATAAACATCTTGATTATGAGTTGTGTAAATTCGGCTTGCTTGGCTGTTAAAGATAGCGCTGAAGAAAATTCACAGCGCAAGCTGAGTGATGGGTGGTGGCAGTCTGGAGGTGGGCAGCCTTTGGGCTGGAGGTGTGTTTTGGTATTATAATGACATTATAATTACATTATAATGAGCAGAGTTCCCACAAAAGACAGCACTTTGTCAAAAACTGACAGGTTGTTGGCACTGGGTTGTAAATGGTCCTGTAGTACTCTCAAGTTTTCACCTCTGCCGTTGTCTCCCAGGGCCTGGCTGTGGAATCTTCACTCTATCCTCTGTGCTGCTTGCAGGCAGTGTTTCTTGGGGAACTGTTGTGGAATGGATTCCTTGCATATCAGTTGTGCTCTGCCTGGAGAGTTTCTCCACTGTTAGACTTTAATGTGTGAACAATGCTGCACCTTTGAAATGATCTTAATTTCTAACTTCTCTTCAGTCATTCTTCAACAGCTGTACAGGGGACGGTGGGATGGCAGGGTGGGTGGTGTGAGCCTGAGGTGGTGGGGGGGTGCTCCGTTTCTGTCTGTGTGGTCCTGCACTCCTCCTTGTCTTCCTGGAAGGCCCCTGGAGGGTTCTGAGCATCAGCCTGGGTGGTGCTTTGGGGTCCTGGGGGATGATGGAAGTCTGGCTGGGTTGCAGCCTTGTCTCTGTGCCATGTGTGACCCGAGGGCGTGCTTGGCAGGTGAAGGGCTCACCGCTGTGGGCCCTGTTGCTGTAGCAGGGAGTGTGGCTCTCAGACAGCCAAGAACTGGGGACTCGGGGTCTGGGAGCTTTGCTGAAGTGTTCTCCTTGGCTCCCTGTCCAGGGTCAGACCGGTGTGAGGAGAGTGGAGGCTGCGAGCAGATCTGCATGAGCTGAGCGGATGGGCCCCTGCGCAGCTGTGTGATGGGGACGCTGTGAGGAGATGGTGAGAGCTGCGGGGGTAAGTGCCAAGGACAGTGCAGGGGGAGTTGGGGCGGGTGTAGCAGGGGCTTTCTGTGCCCCAGCTGAGGGGCCATGGGGTGAGCGGTGGGGTGGAAGGGGCTGGAACGTGTGGCATGTCACAGATAGGAGGGAGGGGACGGGCAGGTAGCTGCGTGTGAGCACTTCTTGGGGGACGGAAGTGCCTGGTGGTGAGGCACCTGAGGGTTGAGAGGCTGATGATGGTAAACTTGGAAGCCTTGGCAGACGGTCACTTGCGAGGGTGGCGATGGTGTACAGGGTGATGTGGTGCAGCTGCAAGGCAGAGTGGAGGTCACGGGTAGTGTCTGAAGGCCACAGAAAGGGCTTGTGGGAGGTGGCCCAGCGATGAGATGGGGCACCTGGCAGCACGCAGGACCACGCGGTTTGCAGGCGCCCAGTGTCAAGGGGGAGAGAGGCGTCTCTTGTGCGTGTGTCAGGGCTCCAGCTCGCGTGGGTTTTGTGAGTGTGATGGCAGCCTCCAGACGTTCACGGCAGCACTATGCCCAGGCAGCCCTTCCGATGGCAGCCCAGCCATGGTGTGCTCAGCTCTGTGGGACCCTACCTCAAGTAATGTGCTTGCCTCAGACGGAGGCTTTGTAGGGGGGGAGATGGCATCTCCACAGTGGCCAAGTTGCCACCCCCCACTGTCCTGCGTCCTGCTGCATGGAAGCCAGAGATGGACTTGACCTGGAGAGAGATGGGAGGCGATGGTGGTGGGCACAGCTGGTGATGGCACAGCAGAGCTGGAGACTTGGATGACATCTACGTGGGACTTGGTTTAGGTTTTTTTTGGCATGTTTCTGGTGTTGTAGTGGGACTTGAGGGGGTGTTTTTGCAGCTTTTTTGGAGGCTTTCCATTGTGTCAGGCACTGTGGGCGGCCCGCAGCCCTGTTGGGAGTGTGTCAGGGGTTGGAGCACGGCCATGCCCTCGCAGGGATGGCCGTCGGCGTCTCCCAGGCTCGTGGCCTTGGCCAGAGTCACGGGCTGGAGCAGCGTGCTTTGGTCACGGGACGCCGTGTGTCACCCTCTGGAGCTGGAAGTGCTGTTGAGGTCGGTGGCCGAGGGCCAAGTGTGTCCCTGGGGGTCTGAGAAGCCTGTCGAGGTGCTGTGGTGGGGCTGAGCTGGTTCCAAGGTTTGGGAAGAGGAGTTTTGTGGCAGGCAGGAGTGAATGCCAGAGGAAGGAGGGAGGGAATTCCCGCCTGTTTGTGTGGTGTGCCGTGTGATGGCAGCGGGGATGGGAGGGTGCTGGGGAGCATCCCTGGGAGTGGCGGGGAGCGGGGGTCTCTGGGTGCCCATGTACGGGCTGTGGCAGAGCCAAGGGCTGGAGGAAGGCCGTGTGCCTGGGCTTTATAGCAGGTCAGCGAGCTGGGACTGGTGGGTGTGTAGAAAAAGGGGGATCTCTGGGGTGAGGGGCTATTTGCAGCTGTGGGGAAGCCTGGGAGGGCAGTGGAAGCAGCGGTGGGGAGTGGTTGGTAGAGAGCAGGGAGTCTGTTGTGGGAGCCTACATGATGAGGTGGGCAGGGGGAGTTGGGGTGAGGCTCCCAAGGAGCTGCAGCTGAATGGGAAGTGTTGGTCAGCTCCTGAGCCAGGATACCACTGGTATGAGCGAGGCTCGGTGGAATGAGTCCCACGGTCCAAGTGCTGGAATGGGGACTGTGGGCTGCTCCAGAGGGGGAGGGGTTGCATCTACCTAAGGGACGTTAGGTTGTCCAGCCACTACAGTCAGTGATGACGTGGTTGAGAGTCTCTGGGGGAGGATAAGGGGGATGGAAAACAATGGAGATCATGTAGGAGCTGTCTGTTACCGATTGCCTGGCCAGGATGTAAGCACTGAGGAGTTCTTCTGTAGGCAATTAGGATAAGCATCTGGGCTGGTACACCTTGTCTTTGTGGGAGATTTCAACTTCCAAGACATGAACTGGGGATATAATACTGCTGTGAGGAGCAGGTCTTGGCAATTCCTGAAGCATGTAGATGTCTTCTTGTCACCAGTACTCAGTGAGCCAACTGGGCAAGACGCCCTTGTAGACTGGCTCTTTGTGAATAGAGAAAGACTCATGGGGGATGTGATGGTAGGTGACTGTCTTGGTCACAGTGATAACAGAAGGGTTGTTTAAAAGTGTCGGTGTAATGAGGAAAAGCACAGCAGAGTTACTGCCCTGGACTTCAGGAGAGCTAACTTGAAACTATTTGGGGACCTATTTATCAGAATCCTCCAAGAATCTACTTTTGAGGGCTTAGGAGTTCACCAGTGCCAGTCAGTCTTTAAGTGCCACCATACAGAAGCAGGGGAGCAGGCAAGGCCAGCGTGTCATAAGCCAGGCTGGAAAAATACCATCCAGGTTAAACAGGGAACTTCTGAAGAAACTGCAGAGGAAAAAGAAATGATACAATGTGTGGAAGCAAGTTCAGGTTCTGCAGGAAGAGAACAGAGACATGGTATGTAGAGGCAGGGAGAAGACGGGAAAAGCCAAAGCTCTGTTTCAGCCTCTTTTGTTATCTGAAACAAGACCAGCCAGTTTCCAGTATGTGACTACCCAGAGGAGATCTAAAGACGACAGTGGCCTGATACTTGTTGAGGATGATCATGTCAGTAATAGGGATGAAGAAAAACCAGGGGCATTCCATCTTTAGTAATGCTGATAGACCTTGGGCCACTCCATCCCTACGTCAGAGGACCATGAATGCGGGAACAGGACCCTTCCTGTTGCGGACACTGGGATTATAAGGGATCAGCTGTAGAAACTGAACGTGGACAAGGCTGTAGGGCCTGGTACAATGAATTCCAGAGTTCTGAAGGACGTTATGGCAGGACCCCTGTCGATCACCTACCGTAGGACTTAGAAGCCTGGGAAGCTCACCAGCGTGGCCCCACTGTGCAGAAAGGGTGGGAGGGGAGGCCCAGGGAGCTGCAGATGTGTGAGCTCCTGGAAAATGCAGGGAGTTTTATACAGGGTGCTCTAGCAAGGCGTTTAAAGAGTAAGGCACCCCAGATAGGACAGACTCTGCTCCACCTGCAGGATCCACTGAGGAAGAGACTCCCTGGGCGCCCCAGGAATTCCCGGTGGGACTCCTCAACTCACCTGGCTCATTGCGGGAGCAGCCAAGGACCATCCTGGTAAGGCGTTCTGTTTGGAAATTTGGGTTTGGTTTGGCAGGTATACTTTTGGTTTTGGAGGGTACCCGTAATATGCAGGAGATGTCCTACGAAGTGTACTGTATGCCAGATATTTTAATATCTTGAGCATACTTGGTTTTGGTATTTGTATGCATACTGGGTATTTGCTTTTGGTATTTGTATGCATACTTGTGTCCGGACCATAAGATTTACCGATTTATCGGTATTTTGGACTCCTGGGATGGCATATGGACCCTGATTGTGCATGAACCACATTGTTTTAACTGCTTGTGCTATTTTGTTGTGCGGTTAGTTGTTATCATTGTTTGGTAAACTTAAATCACTATTATTGTTGTTAAGTAATGTCTGAGTGAACCGAGTGTGCTTGAGACGCAGCAGGGCTGCCAAGAGAGTGCGGAGTTCCGATCCGCGGCGGTTCCGCTGTCCCGCGAGGGGTACGGCCAGAGACGGACAGAGTGATCGTAGCTTGCTTGGTGATTCCCGGGACTTTTGGCTTTTGGACTGAAGAAAAAACCAAAACCCAACCAGGTGGATAAATTGTATGTAGTTATCTGCCATATATCAGGAACCAAGCCCAGCCGCCCCCAGCCCCTCTCTTGTCTGAGGATCACCTGGAATGCAGGGGGGGGGGGGGTTGATTTCTGCTGAAACTGGGGATATAAATTGGATGAAAGGAAAACGATACAGTGGTACAAGACCCCTTTGAACTAATGTAGTGTCTGGATATTGTTTTGTTTATTACTGTTTTGAGTGTGTTTGTATCATTGTATTTTGGTTTTGTGTTCTTTTTGACGAGTTCTGAGCAATCACGGAACAGACAAACTTTAAAGACTAGTAATGTATTGATATAAGTTTGGTGCTAATTGCAAGCTATGTTTGTGTTAGCATTTGGAAAGGATAGGTGAGAGAGAGGAAGAGACATGGCCAGCACAGGCAGGGAAGGACAGTAACTCCCTCCCTGAGCTCTTCTCTAAGAGATAAGAGTAAATTGTGGAAGATGAGATCCAGGAGACGGGGAATTAAAAAAAAACAAAAGGATTCGGCCAGGAAGGTTTGTTGGAATCGTGATCAGCAACAGGAGAAGGCATTTATAGCGTTGGAACAAGAAAAGGGAGGACTAGGAAAGTCTGTAGGAGGAAGGAGAGGCACGTTGGGTGTAAAGCAGCGTGCATATCGTAACAAGGACGGACACTGGAACGCCCGAAGCGCGGTCGGGCTCTGACTGCAGAAGCAGATTGATGGGGCCTGGGGCATCTACCCGAGAGGATCCACTGGTTCAAATAAAGCTGGGGAAAAAAAAAGGAAAGGAAGTAGAATTTCTAGTTGATGCAGGAGCTCCTTTTTCTGTTTTGAATCAAGAATTAACACGTGTAGATAAGAATTTTGTAAGTGTTATGGGAGCTACTGGCCAACCAGAAAAAGCGTATTTTTTGAAACCACTCGGGTTTAGATTGGGAAAACAAATTGGAAAACACCAGTTTTGATATTTGCCAAATTCCCCTAAACTCTTGTCAGGGCAGGATTTGCCTGAACAATTGGAAGCTAAAATGGAATTTAAACCCACAGGACTGGAAGTTAAAATTCTAGAAGGTCAATTGATTCAGACTTTGTCACTAATCCAAACATAAAAGAAAATTTCTCAAGAAATACTGGACCAGATATTCCCAGGGATGGGGGCTTCTGAGATACCTGGGAGAGCTAAAAATGCTAAACCAGTAACAGTCTAACATTTTCAGAAGAGAGTTAAAAAAAAACCCAAAAAACTTTGCTTTTGAATGGGAGAACCCTGAGACAGGGCGGAAAACCCGACTCACCTGGACAGTGTTACCCCAGGGATTCAAAAATAGCCCTACGATATTTGGCAGCCAATTGGCCCAGGAGTTAGAAACTTGGGAACCTCTATCAGAAGACAGAACCCTCCTGCAGTATGTCGACAATCTTCCTGCTTTCACCAAAATCTAAGGAGAATGCTTTAGGTGGACTGTAAGCTCGTTAAGCTTTCTTGGGCTAAGTGGATATTGAGTCTCTCAACAGAAAGCCCAGATTGTGAAGAAACAAGTTCCCTACCTAGGATATGAAGTCTCAGGAGGACTTTGGGAACTAGGGAAGGAACGGAAGGAAGCTGTCTGCGGGACACCTGAACCTCGAATGGTAAAAGACCTCCACACATTTCTGGGAATGACAGGTTGGTGTCAGTTACGACTACGTACCTATGGGATTTTAGTAAAACCTCTCAAAGAAGCCTGCCCTGATTTAGTTTGGCCTCCAGAGGCAAGAGTGCCTTTAAGTAACTGAAAAAGGAGCCAATAGAGGCTCCCGCTTTAGGACTCCCAGATGTGTCCCCCCCCAAGCCATTCTGGCTGTTTTCGTATGAGAGACGAGGTACAAGACATTAGGAGCACTAGCCCAAAGCGTGGGACCGTACAAAAGGGCTGTAGCCTACTTCTCCAAGCAATTGGATGAAGCTAGCAAAGGATGGCCCGGATCCTTATGGGCGGTAGCCGCTGTGGTACTGAACACACAGGAGGCACGAAAATTCACTGTGGAACAACAAATAACTGTTTTAGTGTCCCACGCAGCGTCCTTGGTATTAGAACACAAAGGAAATCCTTGTCTATCCCCATCCCGATTTTTGAAATATCAGGCTGTTCTGCTTGAATCTGATGATGTTAAGACTGAAGTAACTAATACTGAGAATGCGGCCTCTTTACTCAGAGGACAGACGTCTGAGCCGCCGGTGCCTGATGACCGGGGACCACGGAAACAGTATATACCAGCAGATCACATCGAACAGAGGAGCCACTGGAAGATGCAGAAGAATCACAGATGGAAGCAGTTTCATAACCATCAGGCTGGATATGCAGTAACAACAACGGACAAGGTAATGGAGTCTCAGCCACTGCCTGCTGGGACAGTGGGCCAAAAGGCTGAAAGAATTGCTATCACTAGAGCCCTGGAACTAGCGAATGGAAGATAGATAAGCATATGGTCAGATTCCAAAGATGCCTTTGGAGTTGTCCATGTTCACGGAGCTATTTGGAAGGAGAGAGGCTTGCTGTTCGCTCAAGGAGAACAAATTAAGCACGCAGAAGAAATCCCCAGCCTATTGCAAGCTGTCCAGTTACCAGCTAAGGTTGCTCTTACCGGAGTCGTGGGCACCTGAGGGGTAACACCGGTCCAGAGAAACGGAACCCACTGGCTATAAGGCTAAAAAGGCCGTAGAAAGGACACAAGAAAAGCAAAGTTTGATCTTAATTCCAGATGATAGGAATATAAACCTAGGTAGGCAAGGAAACATTCAATAATCTAACTCGGACTATGAATTGATAAAAAATTGCGGGGGGGGAGGCTCCCTCAAGCACAGAGATGTGGTTTGGAGAGGCAGGGAGAAGACAGGAAAAGCCAAAGCTCCGTTTCAACCTCTTTTGTTATCTGAAGCAAGACTGGCCGGTTTCCAGTATGTGACTACCCAGAGGAGATCTAAAGACGACGGACAACATTGGCCTGATGCTTCTTGAGAATGGTCATGTCAGTAATAGGGATGAAGAAAAACCAGGGTCAGTCCATCTTTAGTAATGCTGATAGACCTTGGGCCACCCCATCCCCACGTCAGAGGACCACGAGTGCGGGAACAGGACCCTTCCTGTTGCGGACACTGGGATTATAAGGGATCAGCTGTAGAGACCGAACGTGGACAAGGCTGTAGGGCCTGGTGCAATGAATTCCAGAGTTCTGAAGGACGTTATGGCAGGACCCCCGTCTGGCGAGGCTCCTGATGATTCGGGGAAACCGACTGCACCAAAGTATGGACGCGGTCTCGTCCCCGGGAAGGAGTCGGGGACGGAAGCTTCGCCGCGGCTCTGAAGCGCCGGACGGGTGGGCTGTCGGTGAACCGGGCAACACGAGCCCGATGAAATGCAATTACTTGCATCACACGTACCGGAGTGGACACGGAAATAGCGCCCAGCGGGAGGGAGCTCTGAGCTGGGATGAGCCTCTACGTACCCCTCACTCGCCATCCTCTTGAACTGCAGTATCCCTGTCATCTCAGTACTCTGCAAAGCAGAGCCTCGAGGGAAGAGCTGGCCATCGCTGCACCTTGGTTGGACCGCAGAGGCAGGTGGGTGCTGGGAATTTTTCCTCCGTATCCTCCTCCTGTAGCAAGAGAAGCGGGGTTAGATAGAAGCAGCTGAGCTGGGCCAAAATGGGCACGGAGAAGAAAGAGACCTCCCCCCTGGCTCACAAGGTGTTGGATACGGTGTGGGCAGAGAGCACTACTTTGTCTCAGGGAGCAGAAAAAGCTGCGGAAGAGGCACCATCTCCACCGGAGGTGAAGAGCAGGTGGGAAGGAGCATGGAGCAGAAGTCTCGGGGTGTCTTGGGCAGTTTCCAAACCACTGAGCTGTGTCAGGCCCCCAGGTTGCGCTTCTAAAGGCATTTGGGAAGTCGGTGGGGATTGGAGCTTCCTGTCCTCTCAGCTTTAGCGTCCAGCTCTGCTCTTCGGGGTGGCAGTGCCAGCAGCCTCAGAGCCTGGGGGGGGGGGGGGAATGCGCTCTGCCCCCCATTCTTTACCCTTTGGACGTGGCTTGGGGGGGTCCCAAAGCCCTTTCTGGCTGTTTCCCCGGCAGAATCCTTGCGGGGCTGTCGGGTGGTCCTAACCCAGCAAAGGAGCCTCTCTGCCGGGCACGGCCCATGGCCAGACAGTTCAGCAAACGCTCCCATCGCGCTCGCCTCTGCCAAGAAGGGGGGCAGAGATAAGGGCAGGCTGAGCCACCTGGAAGCGGGCGATCCTGTTGCAAAACTAAGGGTACCCTCTGAGGGTTTTAGTCATTTTCATTAACAATTACAGTTGGGTTTTTCTCCTTTTGTAATACTCTAGTTGAAGCTTGCGCAGGCGAAGCATGCAATTCATCGTCACAGAGTTGGAACTTTCCAAGGAACAGCCGACCGTGTGATCGTGTTGTTAACACTGATACCTCGTCACGGGACGTTGACGGATTAATTATGCTATCAATATATGGTAGAAAAGTCAGCAGGTGGCGTGGGAGGGCGGTGGCAAAGCTCACCCATGAACAACGGGGTGGGGCGGCTGGCGCTCCCTGTGCAGTCAGTGGCACCGCATCCATCAAAGGCTCCTCCATCTGGGGCCGGTGGGTGGGGAGAAGGCTGGGACAGGGTGGGGGGCACAGTCGTCCGGCAGCACCTTCGTCTTGTTTGCTGTCCAGCCCTGTCTGGGGAATTGAAGAGTTTGTCAGGGTCCGGAGAAGCATCCAGGGAGTGCTGCCTCTCAGGAGCTTCTTGGGTCCCGCCGGGTTGCTACTGGAGATGCTGAGCCTGATCCTGCCCCAGGGCCTCGGTATCGACTGCGAACAGCTTCGGCAACGCAGGTGGATGTTGAATGAAGGGAGGGGGAGGGGGGGGTGCTTGGATGACAGACACTGTCCAGCCCAGCTGGCCAGCAGAGCTCTGGGGCTGGGAATAAATCCATCCCCCCGGGACGGGTCCGGCCGGCCGCAGCGGGAGAAACGCTCGCCCTCCACCAGCCCTTTCGAGCCGCTCTTTGTGTCACGGCTTCTCCGTCCACCGGACAGAGCAAAGACAGGGAACCATTTCAGGTGGGTCTGGAAAGCCTTCCCGAGGGTTTGGATCCTCCGTTGCCGATCAAAGGAGCCTTCCCTCTTCCCGTGCGTGCAGCTTCCCCAGGCCCCTTCTTACGGCCTCGGCCTTTCTGCCTGAGCGGGAAAACGGGTAGAACGAAAGCAGAGCTGAGAGAGGCACTTACGCAAACTCTCCAAGAACAGATCTGCCTCGGCTCTCAGCGCACACTCAGAGGGACTTCGGGGTCCTAAGGCGAGCGGTGCCCCAGACTTGTCAGCGATGCCTGCCAGATGCACGGAGAGCCTTCAGGAGATGGGAACGTGGGAACGCAAAGGATTGGCTGTTAGCAAACTGAAACGGGGAGCGAGGGGCCCCTGCTCGGCCACCTTCTCACCTGGGCTCTGCCCTTACAGGTCTGCGAGGACGCGGTGGCTTGTCAGGGAGCGCATGGACACCCCATCCTGCAGACACCAAGCGTGGGAGGCTTGGCGCTGAGCTCTTTGCAGGCCGACGGCTCCCAAGCCCCTGGCGCCTTGCGGAGAGCATTCGAGAGAGGGCTGTCAGCCAGCGGGAAGGTGGCTTTGGCCAGCTGAAGGTCCTTCTCCACGTAGCCCTCGAGGCGAAGGCTGGAGGCTCCTTCCAGATGGGCTCCCCCTGATGCATCTCATTATGGGGTTGAGCTGCCTCCCGGTCCTGGCCTCCCAGTGCCAAGAAGAACAAAGAATGGAAACCAGCACCAGCGATTGCTGCTGTGAGAAGAATTTGAAGGCCGTGAATGGACTCTCTGGCCTCCCAAGGTCCTGCTGTAACAACACTGAGGAATAAATACCAACCCCTATTAGTGATCATCCTTCAGTGGCTGGGGAGACAGATTGTGTTATTCTTGTGGTTTGTCCTCTGCTGGGAACTGAGCATCCGCAGGTGCTCGCTCACAGGGTCTGCCCCACACCCCCTTCCCTCCTCCAAAAAAATGAAAAAGAAAATCAGAAGGAAGAAAAAGGATGAGAACCTGGGGGCAGAAGTAAATATAGCCTCACAGGATGGCATAAAGAAGAAAACAACAGCACGGAGGAGAGTACAGACTAAAAGATGTACAAAGCAAACAAGAGGCTGTACCTGAGACACCACTTTCCCTGCTCCAGCCGCACCGAGCCCCGCACCAAAGCAAGGGAAGAAGCAGGCAGGCCCAGCCCTCCCCTTATATAGGGGCAGGGCCCAGGGGGGTGTGGGCTCTGCCATTGGCTGGCTCGGCCGTTGATCCCGCCTGCGGCCCCTCCCAGCTCCAGATCCTCACGGCTGATTGGCCCAGCGGCCGCTGGCGCTAATTAACCCCAGCCCGGGCCACGATCTGCCCCGGGTGCTCTCGCGGACAGCGTCCTCCAGGCCCCCGGGGCTCTGCCCTCCTGCCCTGCCCGCCCGCAGCCTGCGTTTGGGGCGGGCGTTCTCCAGCGGCCTGACTCTTGGGTAGGTGGGCATCCGCTG
>JANVCC010010452.1:2158-16487 GCA_025345505.1 Todiramphus chloris collaris
AAAAAAAAAAAAAAAAAAAAAAAAAAAAAAAAAAAAAAAAGAGTGTTGCAAATACAAAACCTATTGTGTGCCCTGTTAATCTCCATCTCAGAGGAGCCTCAAACCACAAGGATTCTCCCAAACAAGACTTCAGCCGGTGAAACCCCAACAGGCTGTCTTGGAGTATTTCTAATACCCATTAAGACTAAATCCAAAGCATCAGGACATTTCAAGCCCCTCTCTTTACAAACCTTCACTAATTTCTCCTTCAGCGTTCTATTCATTCTCTCCACTTGCCCTGAGGATTCAGGGTGATGTGGAGAATGGAGCTGATTCTGAACCCCCAAAGAGTGATAAATCTGAATTAGAATGGCAGTGGTAAGATGACTTCCCCTCTCTGAGTCGATAAATTCAGAAACTCCATACCTTGGAATTATCTCTTTTAACAATGACTTTCCTACTGATTTTGAATCATTTTTCCTTGTTGGGAAAGCTTCCCCCCATGCTGACAGCTGATCAGCCATTGCTAACATGTCAGGGTACCCCAGTGCCTTTGGCATTTCAGAGAAATCAATCCAAACAAAAGCTGACAACCTTCAGAGACTCACTTTGCTGCTGCAGAGATCCCTGTGCAGCCCAAAGCCTCTGGATTCCCACTGACAGATTTTCTGCACACACCCTCCCCCCCCCGCCCCCCACCCCCATGAGTTTTCTCCTCTCCTCATATCACACCTGTGACATCAAAAATCCCTTCACAAACCAGGTCCCTGCCTCTGCTCCAGCTCCTACTCATCTCTCTGTGATGTCACAATGCTCCAGAATAACCACGGACCTGCTCCTGCCCCATCTCAGACTTATCTGTCTGTGACATCACAATCCCATTCAGAAGCCAGGTCTGTACTCCTATCCCATCTCCTACATATGGAGCTGTGACATCAGAAAAGCTCTACAGAACCCAGGTCCCTGCTCCTGCCCCATCTCCTACTCATCTCTCTGTGATGTCACAATCCCCCACGTTAACCAGGACCCAGCTCCTGCTCCATCTACTACTCATCCACCTGGGACATCAGGAAAACCTGGACCAGACAGTGCTCCTTCTGCTGCATCTGCTCTGAATCCACCTGGCAAAGCCAGTGCCCTGCCTCAACTTCTACTCATCCACCTGTGACATCACAGAACCTTGCACAAGCCAGGTCCCTGCTCCTGCCCTTCTCCTTCTCAGCTGCGACATCAGAAACCCCAGCAGAAACCAGTTCCCTTCCCCAACTGCTACTGATTGAGATGTGACATCACACACCTCAGAAAAAGCCAGGCCCTTCCTCCTGTCCTTCTCCTCATGCAGCTCTGACATCACAAACCCCTGCTCAAGCCATGTCCCTGCTCCATGTCGTACACATGGAGCTGTGACATCACAAACCCCTGCAGAAGCCAGCTCCTTGATGCTGCCTCATCTCCTCTGCATCCACTTGTGACATCACAGTCCCCTGCACAGCCAGGACCCTGCTCCTGCCTGGTCTCATACTCAACTCCCTGTGACATCAGAAACCCCTGACCAAGCCAGGGGCCTTCTCCTGACCCATCTCCTACTCCTCCACTCGTGACATCACAAAAACCTGCAAAACCCAAATCCTGCTCATGATCCAACTCCTACTTATCCACATGTGACACCACAAAACCCTGCACAATCAAGGAGCCTTCTCCTGCCACAGCTCCTACTCATCTGTCTGTGACATCACTATGCTCCAGACTAACCACGGACCTGCTCCTGCCCCATCTCATACCTCTCTGCTTGGGACATCACAAACCCTTTCACAAGCCAGCTCCATGCTCCTACCTCACCTCCAACATATGGAGCTGAGACATCTTAAAGCCCTACACAAGCCAGGGGCCTGATCCTCCCCCATCTCCTACTTGTTAAAGAATTTCGACAAACAGTGTGTTACTCCAGGTTTGCTCTATTTAACAACTCAGTTTTGGGCCATCACCTCAGTGAGTGGCAAAGGACTTATAAACTTCAACTCATATATCTACTCTTTAGTAACAGTAGGTAATCAATATTCTTCTGCAAAGTCCTTTGTGTTTTTCCCTGAACACTCAGTTCCCGGTCTGGTTTCAATCTTCAGCCATTCTTCCCCTTCTTGCTTCAGTTCCTCTTCAGATGTCACAGGTCAGCAATATTCTGGTCATCACAGCCTCTTATCTTGAGATGTTCACCTTTAACATTCTGAGAAAGATTCGAGTTGTTCCTCTATGAAGAGCAAACTGGAGAAATTTATCTCAACATTTTTTTCATCACATCCCTGCGATTCTCTCCGCCTGTATTTACACATCTCTTTTGCTACCTTCCTGATTAACACAGAACTGCTTAAACAATATTGTTAAAGGCAATCACACAGACTGTTATCACTGTGAATCTTAATCCAGTAACATTTAAATTCTTTACCCAGGATAAGGAATTCTGGAAACCAGGATCTCAACCAAGAAAAACTATCAGCAAATCCCCACACTGTGCCATCCTTTTGGGCTTGTTGCATGGTTGAGCTGACCTCCCAGAGTTTGTGAACGTCAGTTATTAATTCCCCAGACCGGTCAGTACACACGCAACAGCTGACACTGAAACCCCTACAAACTCCACCTTGGGAGGCTAAAAGGATCTCTGGAGCCATCCTATTCTGGAGGGTGATTTTTGAAAGTTCAGGTGCCTCTTTCTGTAAGGTCAGCAATCCATGAGCTGTGGAATTAGCCAATTTTTCAGTTTTCCCAGGTATGGTCAGCGTTGCTTTCTCAAACTCACACCTAGGGATGGAATAAACCACCTCATAAATGAGTGAAATCCTGTTGGCCTTTCCATTAAAGGGTTCAATGATTTTTGGATACGAGTTAACAATTTTCCGTGCCACATTGATCTCGGCAAGGTCTTAGGATGCATTTCCAAGTTGGAGGAGAAGACTCTTAAAGTACAAATTCCCCCCACTCTGCAGGCAGGGCTTTGTAAGCTTTTTCTCCACATAACCAGAACACTCCCAAATTCAAAGGTGCTCGCCAGCTTAGTCAGAACCCTGAACTAATTGTGGTCGTGTTTTGACATCTTGTCCAATTTCCTACAAAAGTGGGGTGTTTCCATAAACGCTGATTCTGTTTGCTAGGAGGACACCATCGTTGTACACAGTGGACATTTGAATAGTCCCCAGATGTTGCCATTTCAATTTCCCAAATTCACAAACCTCAGAAATTGTGGTGTTACATCAGTATTTTTCCCAATTTGCTGTTCTTGGAACTGGGATTCCTACTAGTTGGAATCCTTGTTCTCCAGTTCTTGGAAAAGATACACAAATCCAACACTCACTTAAATTTTAGCTCTTGGTGAAGGACTTCACTAGTGACACATGCACACTACTCATCCAGGCATTTCCCATATCTTCTTGGTAAGCATCCCTAGGCTTCCTCGCAAGCTGTTTTGAAATCACAAGAGAATTCACACTATGGTAAGACATAGGTTCCTTTCCTCGGGAAAAAATCACACCACATCCCTTATCAAAAGGGTTACCCCTTTGACAAATTCTAATCCTAAATTGGAAAGTAAAATGATTGCTGGATAAATTGAATCTATGACAGCACCAATATCTGCCACCATACATTCCCCATACTTGATGATCATAACACCATGTCCCCGTTCCTCATACTGGTTCATACACCTGAATGTGACATCAAGAAACAGATTCTGGAAAGCCAGAACCCCAGACATGTTCAGGGAAGCCCAAGCCACGAGTCCAACCACCCCACGGATCATCAAATCTGCTTCAAACAGAATTCAAGAGAATCATAAAGCAGCTAAACAAGGTCTCTCGGGCAGCCTTCGGACAACTGGATGAAAAAATGGCCTGTCCAGTCTTTGTTTGAAAGCCTGCGATTTTGACGAAAAGTTGCCAAGAGCTGTCACTATCTACAGTAACAGTTCTGTTGGTGCGGGCATCTTCATAGAGCGATTGAAGCTTTGTCCAGCAGATGGCACTCGCCGACAGAATACAGACAGATACAGAAAGAATTAATATCTTACAACAGTCCATGCCTCTTCTCTGCGTACATGTGAAAGATGGATCCACGTTTCTTTGCCAGACACCTTCACAGGGTAAAGATTTATTAGGAAAACTGTAGAAGGCCCTTCACATTTGTGTGCAAATCTATTCTTCCTCTTCAATTTGTTAATAAACACTTTATCTCCCAGTTGGATGTCATGAACCTGAATTTCAGGACTTATTCCCTGATACCAAGAAGCATGATTATGCATTTGAAAAAAAAAAAAAAGAGTTTTGCAAATACAAAAGCTATTGTGTGCCCTGTTCATCTCCATCCCAGAGGATGGTTTTTGCAGGAACAGAAGATCCTGGAACAGCAAGGATTCTCCCAAACAAGACTTCAGACAGTGAAACCCCAACAGCCTGTCTTGGAGTATCCCTAATATCCCATCAGACTAAATCCAAAGCACCAGGCCATTTCAAGCCCCTCTCTTTACAAACCTTCACTAATTTCCCCTTCAGCATTCTATTCATTCTCTCCACTTGCCCTGGGGATTCAGGGTGATGTGGAGAATGGAGCCGATTCTGAATCCTCAAAGAGTGATAAATCTGAATTAGAATGGCAGTGGTAAAATGACTTCCCCTCTCTGAGTCGATAACTTCAGAAACTCTGTACCTTGGAATTATCTCTTTTAACAATGACTTTCCTACTGATTTTGAATCATTTTTCTGTGTTGGGAAAGCTTCCCCCCATGCTGACAGCTGATCAGCTGTTGCTAACATGTCAGGGTACCCCAGTGCCTTTGGCATTTCAGCAAAATCAATCCAACCAAAACCTGACAGCCTTCAGAGATTCGCTTTGCTGCTGCAGAGATCCCTGTGCAGCCCAAAGCCTCTGGCTTCCCACTGACAGATTTTCTGCACACACACTCATCCCCTGCCCCCACCCCCATGAGTTTTCTACTCTCCTCATGTCATACCTGTGACATCACAAACCCCTTCAGAAACCAAGTCCCTGCCTCTGCTCCAGCTCCTACTCCTCTCTCTGTGATGTCACAATCCTCCAGAATAACCACGGACCTGCTCCTGCCCCATCTCTAACTTATCCGCCTGTGACATCACAATCCCCTTCACAAGCCAGGTCTGTGCTCCTATCCCATCTCCTACATGTGGAGCTCTGACATCAGAAAAGCTCTACAGAACCCAGGTCCCTGCTCCTGCCCCATCTCCTACTCATCTCTCTGTGATGTCACAATCCCCCACATTAAGCAGGACCCTACTCCTGCTCCATCTACTACTCATCCACCTGGGACATCAGAAAACCCTGGAACAGCCAGGGAGCTTCTTCTGCTGCATCTGCTGTGTATCCTCCTGGCAAAGCCAGTTCCCTGCCCCAACTTCTACTCATCTACCTGTGACATCACAGAACCTTGCACAAGCCAGGTCCCTGCTCCTGCCCTTCTCCTTCTCAGCTGCGACATCAGAAACCCCAGCAGAAACCACTTCCCTTCCCCAACTGCTGCTCATCGAGATGTGACATCACACACCTCAGAAAAAGACAGGCCCTTCCTCCTGCCCTTCTCCTCATGCAGCTCTGACATCACAAAGCCCTATTCAAGCCACGTCCCTGCTCCATCTCGTACACATGGAGCTGTGACATCACAAACCCCTGCAGAAGCCAGCTCCTTGATGCTGCCTCATCTCCTCTGCATCCACTTGTGACATCACAGTCCCCTGCACAGACAGGACCCTGCTCCTGCCTTCTCTTGTGCTCAACTCCCTGTGACATCAGAAACCCCTGACCAAGCCAGGGGCCTTCTCCTGACCCATCTCCTACTCATCCAGCTGTGACATCACAAATGCCTTCAGCCAGGGGGCTCCTCCTGCTCCATCTACTGTGAATCCACCTCTGAACATCACAAAGCCCTGCAAAATCCAGTTCCAGCCCCAACTCCTACTCGGGGAGATGTGACATCATAAACCCCTGCACAAGCCAGGTCCCTGCTCATGCCACATGTCCTGCTCAGCTGTGACATCAGAAATCCCTGCACAGGCTGAGTTCTTACCTTCCTCATCTCCTACTCATCCTCCTGCGACATTAAATGAACCTTCCCTTCCCTTTCAGCCCATCACACACAGGGTCAGGGGTTGTCATCGTTCAGGGCATTAAGGATACAACTTATTCCATCTCATGGACCTGTGCTGTCAGTCTCTGCATTTTGACCCAAGAGAAATCACCTGCCCTGCCTCACTCCCTTCTTTCCCCCACCCTGAGTGAGCGGAACGTGACACTGTGCAGGGCTGTGTGATGTCACAGGGGGATGAGTAAGGGATGTGTCAGGAGCAGGAACCTGGTGTGCGGTTGTGTCCGTGGTGTCACAGGTGGATAAATAAGCTGTGGGGCAGGAGCAGCCCCTAGCTGGTGTATAACTCAGTGATGTCACAGAGAAGTGAGTAGGAGATGGGAAGGAGCAGGACCTGTCTCCTGCAGGGGTTTGTGATGTCACAGATGAGTTATCAGGAGATTGGGCAGGAGCAAGTTCCTGGCTTCTAGCAGGGTTTGTGATGTCACAGATGAATAAGTAGGAGATGGAGCATGAGCAGGATTCAGGTTGTGCAGGTTTTTGTGATGTCACAAATGGAGGAGTAGGAGATGGGTCAGGAGAAGGCCCCTGGCTCCTTTAGGGTTTTCTGACATCACAGGTGCTGGAGTAGGATTAGGGAAAGAGACAGGGTTTTGTCACGGTTTTGTGATGCCACAGCTCCATGATAAGGATACGGGGCATGCCCAGGACATGGATTGTGCTGGGGGTTGTCATGTGACAGATGGTTGAGTTGGGGAAGGGACAGAAAAACTCTCCCGTTATTGGGGGGGGGGGGGTTGATGTCATGATGTCCTTGAGAAGGGGATGGGTCAGGGACCTGCTTTGTGCAGGTGTTTGTGATGTCAGAGGTGGAAGAGTTGGAGATGAACAAGGACCAGGACTGTGATGTCACAGGAGGCTAAGTAGGACATGTGACAGGAGCAGGGACCCAGCTTGTGCAAGGTTCTGTGATGTCCCAGATGGATGAGTAGACGATGGGGCAGGGAAATGGATAATGCAGGGGTTTATGATGTCACATGGGAGTTAGCAGGTGATTGGGCAAGAGCAAGGTCCTGGCTTCTACAGGGTTTTGTGATGTCCCAGGTGGATGCTTAGGAGATGTGGTAGGAGCAGGAACCAGGATTGCACAAACATTTGTGATGTCACAGGGAAGTAAGTATGAGATGAGGCAGAAACAGGCACGTGGTTAGTCTGGGGCATTGTGATGTCATAGATGGATGGCTAGGTAATGGGGCAGGAGTAAGAACCTGTCTTGTGCATGTGTTTGTGATGTCAGAGTGAAGCTGGAGATGAGGAAGGACCAGGTCCCAGACTGTTCAAGGTTCTTTTCTGTCACAGGTGCATTCACTGTAGATGGAGCAGGAGGAGCCCCCTGGATGGTGCAGGGTTTGTGATGTCACAGGTGGATGAGCAGCTGATTGGCGAGAATGAGGGATCCGGCTTGTGCAGGGTGTTGTGATGTCACGAGCTGGTCAGTAGGAGATGGGGCAAGAGCAGGGACCTGGTTTGTGAAGGGGTTTGTGATGTCACAGTTTAAGGTGTAGGAGATGGGCTAGGACCAGGGACCCAGCCTGTGCAGGTATTTGTGATGTCACATGGGAATGTGTAGGAGATGGGACAGAAGAAGGTGCCTGACTTGTGCAGGTGATGTCACAGTTTTAGGAGTAGGAGATGGGCAAGGAGCATGGATATGGTTCTTTCAAGGGTTTTGATGTCTCAGGTTGATGAGTAGGGGATGGGGCAGAAGAAGGTCTCTGCTTGTTTAGTGATTTGTGATGTCACAGGTTGGTTAGTAGGAGATGGGGCATGAGCAGGACCCTGGATTGTGTCGTGATTTGTGATGTCACAGGTGGTTGAGTACGAGACAAAGCAGGAGCAGGTTTCTGCGTGTTCAGGGGATTGTGATGTCACAGATGGATGTGCAGGAAACAGTGCAGGAGCAAGGACCTGGATTCTATGGCAGTTTGTGATGTCACAACTCCATTGGTAAGAGAGGGGGCAAGGAATTGGCTTGTGCAGGGTTCTGTGATGTCACAGATGGATGAGTTGCAGATGGGAAAGAGAAATCACTGTCTTGTGCAGGGCTTTGTGATGTTGAAAGGAGCTAAAGGCTGCCCTGAGGAAGCTATTCCAATACACACTGCTTTGGGATCAGTAAGATTCCATCATCTCCACAGCATTCCCAGCATATCTCAGGAGAAGCCAGAACATTATGTTCTGATCTGGTTTGGTTCTTTCATTTGTCTGATTTTTGTTACCACTTTGATAATACCATTTTCCTTTAAAGAATACTATTTGTGATGTCCTGTTTTGGTTTGCTTGGTGTTTTCTCATTTGTTTTTTTTAACCCATAGACCTCTTATCCGTATGGATCCAGGGCCCCTGCGATAAATGCAGTACAGACCATTATAGATCTGAGATCCCATCACTTACATCCTGTGTGGACATGGACATCAGCTGGACCTGGTCCTTCCAGTGCTGGTCTCTCCTCACTTCTGCACTGTCCTCTCTGCCCTTGCACTGGTGGAAGCCCCAGTGGCTGATGTAACTTGTGACACTCCTGTTGTCTGTGCAGCAGAACCCTTGTGGCTGCAGGCAGGAGCAGGCCACGGGACCCACTGTGTCACATCTTGCCCCCATGAGCGTATCACCAGCAGGGCCAGAAGACTCTTGTCAGGAACACGCCCAAGGAGCTCCTCCCTCAAAAGCTCTTTGATCTTTGGGCATTCTCAGGGGATTCAGGGGGACAAGCTGAGAGTGTCAGGGGGATGTGTTTGAGACCAAGTGCTGGACAAAGAGCTCCCTTGTTGCTTGCACCTGTCCATGCAGACAGCAATTGCTGTCTGACCTGCCTGGCACCATCCCTCCAGCAGTGGAGCTAATGGTAGATGCCATCCTGGGGAAGGTGACATCAAGGAAAGGTGGCAAGAGCCTCAGCATCAGTAAACCCCATGTGGCTGGGTCTACTTCCCACCCCCACTAGCACGGTCAGTGCAGGGTCACCCCATGGACCCAGGGCACCATTGTCCCCTTGCTCTGCAGAGCAGCACTGCCAGCTTGGGGCCCTGCAGGGAGCATGGGGAGGGAGCCGGGAATGGTTGTCCAGGCCAGCATGGACACACTGACCTGGGAAAGGCTCTCTGGGGAGCAGGGATGGCTCTGGAGAAGAGCAAGGAACATTTCTGTGCCTGCAGGGCCTGTAGTGGGTCTCTAACTATGAGCACGAGTCATTCTCTTCCTCCGTCACTGGTGGGCAGCCCAGGGCTCATGGACCTCTCCTGCCTGGCAGTGGGCTGCACAGCAGCACCTCCCCTTCAGCCTCCCCAGGTTCCTCCTCAAGGCTGAGAAAGCCCTTTGGGATCTCAGAGAAGTGGTGTGAAGGGAGGACTGTGCACATGTGGAATCCTTTAGACATCAGCCATTGGCCATGTCTGGGACTAGGATGGGATCCAGCTGCACCCAGCCTCCTCTCTGAGAAGGAGTTTAGCACCCAGGGGGGCCCTTCCTGAACCTCCTGAGTCAATGGGAGTGTCTCCCTGACAGTTCTGTCCGGGCCTCTCCTCTCTGCAGTGAATAATCCCGTGTCCCTTGCCACTGAATCCTGTTAGGCCACTGTCACATTTACCATCACACTTTGTGAAGGCACTGGTTTAACTCAAAGAACACTTGGCTCCTTCTCTCTCAGGAGTGATGTGTGTCACTCCACCCATGACAACAGCAACAGGTCATGTCCCACACCACTTTTTGGTTGTGTCTTTGCTGGAGGATCAGCTGAGGTACCTTCTTCTGGCCCTGGCCACCAATGCAGGGCTGTGGACAGGCCTGTGCTTCCCAGTTCCACCAGCACAGGGTGGACAGAGGTGGCCACCACCTTCATCAGCCTGCTACAGGACCAGTCCCTGGAGATGCCAGGGACTGAACCGAGAACCTCCAATGTGTGAAATGGATGTTCTTCCACTGATCTCTATGCCCTTGACACCAGCCAGCAGGAGAGACACTCCCCTCCCATGATGTGTCTAGGTCCTGGTCTGAGTGAGAACAGAACTAATTCTGTTCAGTGATTCCACTTTTCAGCTCAGTTCTTCTGACCCCCTGCACTGTCTGCAGTCAGCAGCCTGTTTTCCCAGGCAGGGTCTGCTTCTGGCAGTGAGAGCACCCCATGGGCAGAGTTACTGCCAAGGGTTGGGGTGCAGACCAAGGCCACTGCTGGAGCTTGTGTACCACATTGGGGGGTGCAGAAAGTGAAAGGCTGCACCTGCAGGGAGGAGGGGACAGAACAGGTGACCCCAAACTGACCAACAAGTGATTCCAGCCCACGTGTGTCATATTTGATATTAAGCTGAGGGATCCAGAGGGCCTAATCAACCTGGCTAGATTTAATTCTAACTGAGCTTTAGCTCTTTTGCTGCTCGGGCAGCTTCCTTTTATGCCCCCCATTCTAGTTGTCCTTCCTTCCACTCCTTGAAGAGCCTCTTTTTGCATGACAGCGTGTCCAGGAGTTCCTTGTTCATCCAGGCAGGTCTCCTAGCATTCTTTCCTGCCTTTGTCTTTGCCGCTATAGTTTGCTCCTCGTCATGGAGAAGGAAATTCAGCAGTGGGCCCACATTTCCCTGTTCCTCCTTTCACTACTGATATATCCGAAGAAGATCTTCTTGTTCTCTTGTACTTCCTTTGGTGCTTTAGCTTCTAAGAAGGCTTTGACCTTTCTTGTTGCCTTCCTACAAACCCTGACAACGTCCCTGTAGTTCACTCAAGTGACAAGTCACCTCTTCCACGACCTGTAAATTTCATTCTCACATGAGACTTTCTTCAGGAGATCCTTGCTCATCCAGGCAGGTCTTTTACCACCTCTACCCAATTTTTTACTCAAAGGAATGCACCCATCTTGGCCTTGGGGGAAGTGGTATTTAAAAAGTGACCAGCTCTCTTGGGTCTCTTTCCTTCCAGAGTCTTAGCCCCTGGGACCCCTGCAAGTAGATCTTTGCAGAGTCCAAAGTTAGCCCTGCACAAGTCCAGGGGTGTAATCCTTCTTACTGCCCTACTTCTTCCTTGTAAAATACTCAACTCCACCATGAATGATGAAGTGCTGCTAAAATCCAACATTTTCATCTCCCTCTCATCAACAATGACTCAGAAATTGCTGCTAAATCACGACCAATGTCAGATCGTGCTGCTGATGCCATGTACAGGATTTCTCTCCTCCTTCATCTCTTTTCAGATTTTGTGGGAACAAGGGTAATCTCTAAAGTCATCTTTCAGCTGCAGACTGTCCAGGCAAAGGCCCTTCCCATCATTCTGCAGTTTTCTCTTCCCCTTTGTTTTGTTTGTTCATTCAGATGCGTCTCAGCTCTGGGGCTGTTTGGAGTTTCAGGGAGCAAAACTGACATGTCTTTCAATGATCTAATGGTGTCCACAGACAACACTTCCACTGTGTTTGTATCCATCTGTTTGTGTCTACCTACCAAAAATATTTCTCACCAGATTCTCCCTTGTAGAGAGGCCACCTCATGAGAGGCAGCTCGTCATGAGTGGATGGTTACAGAGGGGGTTTGTTTTTCATGAAAGTTTATCTGGATTTAATTTTGTTTCCTAAAGAAGACAAGACATTTTTTGGTCACAAAGAGGAGAAATTCTCCAGTGCCTGTGTGCAGACAGTTCTCTGAGGAGAGCAGGTGGAGCTGGTGCCATGGAGCTGGAACCTCCAGCTGCAGAGAGCAGGGGAGAAGTCTGAGGTGATGACCAGGGATGTCAGTCCCAGGTGGGCACTGGGGAGGCTGGGGAGGTGAGAAGCCAAGTGGTTCTTGGAATGTCAGCCGTTGAGGGACATCTTTTCATACCAGTCCAGAACTCCTGATGGGTCCTCCTGGATCAAAATCTCTTGGACAATCACCTCCTCTCTAATCAGTCATCAAGTATTCCCTTAAAAAAATAAAAGTATTTGAACAGAATTGAAAACTGATAAACATCTCAAGAGGGCACTTGAGGCTCTTTCCATCAACTTGAGGTGCTCAAAGGAGACTGGAGAAACCTCTCAAGAAGTCCAAGTCAGAAGCAAAAGACAAAGTTTTGATTGGCCCCACTGAGGATCATTACTAACAAAGGCTCCCCTGGGGCTCCTTAGAGCTGATCACTGGAGGCCATGATTGCAGGTAGACAAAGGGAAACTGAAGGTGAGAAAACCCTGGGTTTGGTTGATGAAACAGCAAGGCCAAGGCCTGACCACATCCCTTGGGCAAATAGAGCATGAAAGCCTCCAAAGAAAGGTTCTCCTCATGGGTCTTTATGGCAGAGGCAGCAGCCAGAGACAAGGAGACCAATATCTTGGTCCCTGGGGGCCTTTCATCCTATCCATCATCCAAGGCCATCCATGGCCCTTGACCATCACTCCTGCAGACCGTCCTACACTGTCACCTGCCTGCACCTGTTTCCCTTCAGGCTGCTGACACCCATCTCCCTTTCCCACCCAGCTCCACCCCAGCATTTCTGTACTTTCACTGATGTCTCTCTGCCCTTGTTGGGTTTGTGCTTGAAACAGAAAGCTGTGGGCTGACCCAGACTCCCTTGGGGCGTCAGATCAGCAAAGCCCACACCCAGAGACACCAGTCCAGTTGTGGCCACACCAGAGCTGAGTCAAGGGGGCTGATGACAGCCTCACCTGGGTGGCCACACTGCTCCTAACACAGCCCTGGGTGCCCTTGGCCTCATTCCCTGTGCACAGTGTTTGCTCCATCCAATGACATTGGAGATGGTTCCTGCCAGAGGCTGCGTCTTTCTGAGAGGGGATGGGACAGGCCAGAACCTCCAGCTCCAAAACAACAACCAAGTCACCTCCCTGCTGATGGCTCTCTGATTATCAGGTAGAAGTGATGTCTCAGTCAACACCCCAGACATGGGGTTTCTGCTCATGGGCAATGATTCAAAGAAGTTGGAGGTTCCAGTGACCTTACACTTTGTGTAATGGCCATGTGCCTCCTACTGGACTATGAGCTTCTCAGAAATAATTGATGTCATCATGATGGCCCACCCCATCAGGCTACTTGTGCCTTCTTACCTAACCAGACAGATGGAACCTCCTGATGATCCTCCAAGCCATGTGACCGCTGATGGCCTTTCAGTTTCTCCAGCACACACAATCAAGCCATGTCCCTGCTGAGGTCCCACCAGGTTCTCAGGTGGAAGGGATGGGACAACCCATGTCCAACACCTCTGCCTGGATGGGCCTGCCAGGGACTTAGCGAAAGGGATTCCCACAAGTTGCTTGACAGCCACTTGTCTTCTGCTGGCCTGCTAGGAGTGAAGGCAGAGGTAGAGCCCAGAAGCACATATCACAGCCATGAGTGAAGGGCTGACCTACCAGCTGCTGCACAGAGATGTGACCTCACAGCCACCTTCCCAGCCTTGGGCCTCCTGCTGCACCATGAGAGCCTGAGGCACAGGTGACCTCACCAGAGCATTCCCACCCATGTGCTCCCTGTGGCCTCTGGGCTGATCAGACACAGGTCCCCCCACATTCCTCTGACAGTGCTATGGGACTCCTTGGGGAACTCCCAATCCCCTTCCTGCCCCCAGGGGACAAAACGCTGCAACTCAGGGTCAGGAAGGGGTTGGAGGGGAGGAGGTGCAGAGCATGGGCAGGAGGCTCTGGGCTCAGGGCTTGGGGTTTGGGTTGAGGGACCAGAGCTGCCTTCAGTGGCTGGGGATGAGGCTGAGTTCTCTGGGGCAGGTTTGGAGTTGTGCTGATGGTGTGTGGTCAGGAGGAGGGCAGGGGCAGCTTTGTGGGGCAGGGTTTGTTTAGTCACTGTTGCCATGCCATCAGAATGACCTGAATGGCACCTACCTGTCCAAAATCTTTCATCTCTTTTGGCCAGGCCCCTCCTCCCTCATGAAAATCTCCCATCTCCTTTGGCCCACCTTCCCCCGACCTCCCCACAGCTCTCATCTTGTTGGGGGCTGGATTGCAGTGGCTGCCTCCCCACGACTGGCCAGTCAGAGGTGACCTCAGAGGCAGCATCGAAGGGGACACCTGGTTCTGCTCTGATGGAGAGGTCCCTGCTCAGCCCCCAGTAACTCTGGAGCAGGCAAGGCACATTTCCTCTCTCTGCTTCTGTCTTTTCTCCTTCCACTGCCAGTTCTGTCTTTCTGTCTTTTGGGAACACAGCCCTGTATCTGGACAAGAATGAAGTAATTCCCCTAGATGACAGAATGCCCCATAGACAAGTTGCAGCTGGC
>JANVCC010010472.1:0-10383 GCA_025345505.1 Todiramphus chloris collaris
CTGAGGAAAATGATACTGGATGATTATCAGAAGCAATAAACTCTCCATCTTATCCTGCTGAGATTTTCCAGTGTCGGTCATTGCAGGTCTAGCTTGGGTTTGTTATTTTTGTCTGCTCGTGGTATTGTAATACTGGTAAGAATTTCATTCACAAATAAACGTCTTTATTCACATTTTAATGATTTTAAATTCAGTATAGTTCTGTTTGGTATTACTCAGAAACTGTAGAAATGAAGGGCCGTGTTCCATTTGTGCTTCACCAAGATAAAATCTCTACTTTGAATTCTTTTCTTGGGTTCCTTCCTCCCAGACTCCTCTGGAGCTGCCGGGGCAGTGCCTGTGTCAGAGGTGGAGGGGAAAAGAGTCCCAGCCCAGCAGCACTGCCAGGGAGCACCAGCGCTTGCTCTGTCCTCAGCTGCTCGCTCTTCCCTCCCAGCCTCTCCTGTTGAGCCCCTGGGCTGGGATAAGGCCTGAGTGCTCTGGCAGCTTGGTCCCAGTGCTGCTGCATGGCCATGCTGTGAGTGCAGGCAGGGACAGGCCATGGGCCCTGCTGGGACACAGCTGCCTCCACAACAGCAGCTCCATCACACAAGGGATCTCCTCAGGGCAGTGCCTGAAAGGTTCATTCTTCTTTCAGAGTTGCTCTCAAAAATGTTCCCAAGAGAGGAAAGCAGATGAGTGGCCAGGAGAAGATAGCCAGTGAAGACCTGAAGTGTGGTAATGTGTAGGGTGGGGGCCACAGCAGTGTCCTTGCCCAGCCAGCACCATTTCCAGCACTGGCCTCTCTCCCCAGGTGAGGGAGATGGTTCCTCCTCCATGGACAGATACTGAATGACTTGGTCAGCAGTCCATGTTTTCAGTGTATAGACAAGACGTCAGCATGGACGTCATGTTTGTGTGGGGAGAGAAACCCAAATGAGCACAAACACCAATAGCTATTACTCGGGTTGACATCATGTCAGTGGGACAGACAGTGACTTGACTTCAATATACTTTGAGAGAAACATCCCCTGGGAAACCCCCTGGAGGCAGGTCTGGGATGGGCTCCCTTCACCCAAGCTCCTTGTGTCCATTCCTCATGCCATGGGGCATCTCAGAGCAGAGCAGAGCCGGGCAATACAGCACAGGACTGAGGGGCCTCCCAGCCTCTGGCAGTGGCAGCAGGAGGCCAGGGAGACACTGCAACTGCTGCAGAGCACGGCCTGGCTGTGTGCAAGGGAAGGACTCATGTCTCTGAGCAGTCAGGCAGTGTGAAAACACTCAGAGGCACACACATGTACAAGGTTCACCCACAAATCCATGCTTCACCCCTCTGAACATACTTCACAATTACTTCAAGCCACTTGTACTCCTCCAAGGTTTCCTATCAGGAGACAGCCAACAAGAAGGATAAAAAATTCAAGAGAGAAAGGAAAATGTGACTTCCAAATATAACTGACCGAGTTTGCTCTACTGCAAATTGGGAATGTGCCCAGCCCCTAGAGAAATCCTCCTCTCTCTCAGGACCTGCCCCATGATGGGGTTGGGAACAATCTTGTCATTGTGCTGGTGGTGCAAAACTTGGAGACTTGTTTCAGCTCCAGCACCCTGTCCCAGCTGCTGGCCTGCCTAGGAACAGCACCACCTCTGCTCAAAGCAGTGTTCTGACAACCTCCTGCACCTCTTCCTTGTCCCTGTCTCTGTGATTCCCAGAACAACCCTCCTGAGAAAGTCTGACAACACCCTCAGGCCCCTGCTCACTTTTCTCATCTACAGCCTGAGTATCAGGAAGCTTGAGGGGATGGAGACACTGAGAAAAACATTCTGCAAAGTTCTGAGCTACACAGAGATACTGATCTGCTGGAAGAAAAAGCTTCTGGTTCTCTTATGAACTATCCCATAATAATAGGACAGGGCTATGCTCAGACCCGGACACACTCCTGGAACTGTGAGATATGGAGTTGTTGTTGTTGAAATGGGCAGTGTGGTGCTGCAGAGCTGGCTGGTGTCATCAGGAGACCTCTCTACAACACCCTGGATATCACAGAATCACAGAATCACTCAGGTTGGGAAAGACCCTTGGGATCATCGTGTCCAACCATTAGCCCTACTCTACAAGTTCACCCCTAGACCATCTCCCCCAACACCACATCCAAGAAATGTTTAGACACATCCAGGGCTGGTGACTCAACCCCCTCCCTGGGCAGCCCATTCTAATATTTCACTACCCTTTCCTTGAAGAATTTTTTCCTAATGTCTCATCTAAACCTACCTTATTTCAGCTTGAGGCCGTTCCCTCTGGTTCTATCCCTAATTACCTGAGAGAAGAGCCCAGCACCAGCCTCTCTACAACGTCCTTTCAGGTAGTTGTAGAGAGTGATGAGGTCTCCCCTCAGCCTCCTCTTCCTCAAACTTCCTGCCCCTCTCCCTTCACTAGTGCCACTGTTTCTACAGAACCCTCATCCATGTCTCTGTGATGTCCATTACAACCCTCCTGAGGTAGTCTGACAAAGCCCTTTTTCAGCACATTCTCAGGCCCCAGCTCACTTTCCTCATCTACAGCCTGAGGATCAGAAAAGTTGAGGGGAGGGAGACACTGAGAAAGGCACTCAGCAAAGTTCTGAGCTGCACAGAGCTGGTGGTCTGAGGGAAGAAAAAGCTTCTGGTTCTCTTCTGAACTATCCCATAATAATAGGACAGGACTGTGCTACATGCTGGGCACTCTCCTGGAATGGTGAGCTATGGAGATGCTATTGTTGTTGAAATGGGCAGTGTGAAGCTGCAGAGCTGGCTGGTGTCATTGGGAGACCACTCACCAGCACCATGGAAATGCCAGGGCCATCAGAGACATTGTGTCTGTCGACTTTAGAAAGGCCTTAACATGGTCTCCCATAGTCCCCTTAGAGCCAGACTGGTGATGTCTGGACTAAAGACGCAGAGGATGGGTGCTTGGCTGGACAACCAGGCTCAGGTGTCATCAGAGGTTCAGAGCCCTCCTGGCAGACAATCGCTGTCAGCATCCCTCAGTGACCAGCTCTGGGGCCAAGACTGTGATCCCTACTGATTCCTCCAACCCCTGCCCGGCCCTCTGCCATTAACATGTTGCCCTTGACCCTGCCCTCAGCCCAGCCCTAAACAAACCCTGCTCCACAAAGCTGCCCCTCCCCTCTCCCTGACCACACACCCTCAGCACAACTCCAAAGCTTCCCCAGAGAACTCGGCCTCATCTCCAGACACTGAAGGCAGCTCTGGTCCCTCAACCCAAACCCCAAGCCCTGAGCCCAGAGCCTCCTTCCCATGCTCTGCACCTCCTCCCCTCCAACCCCTTCCTGAACCTGAATTGCAGCTTTTTGACCCCTGGGGGCAGGAAGGGGATTGTGGGTTGCAGGAGCAGTCCCATGGCATTAGCAGAGGAATGTGAGGGGACCTGTGCCTGATGAGCTCAGAGGCTAAAGGGAGGAGATGGGTGGGAATGCTCTGGTGAGGTCACCTGTGCCTCAGGATCTCATGGTACAGCAGGAGGCACAACACTGGGAAGGTGGCTGTGAGGTCACATCTTTGTGCAGCAGCTGGTAGGTCAGCCTTTCACTCATGGCTGTGATATGTGCTTCTGGGCTCTACCTCTGCCTGCATCCCTAGCAGGCCAGCAGAAGACAAGTGGTTGTCAAGCAACTTGTGGGAATACCTTTCCCTAAGTCTCTGGTAGGTCCATCCAGGCAGAGGCTTTGGACACGGGTTGTCAAATCCCTTCCACCTGAGAACCCGGTGGGACCCCAGCAGGGTCAGGTCATGTTTGTGTCTGCTGGAGAAGCTGAAAGGCCAGCAGCAGTCACATGGCTTGGAGGGTCATCAGGAGGTTCCATCTGTCTGATTAGGTAAGAAGCCACAAGTAGCCTGATGGGATGGGCCATCATGATGACATCAATCATTTCTGAGAAGCTCATAGTGCAGTAGGAGGCTCATGGCCATGAAGGGCAGTGTAAGGTCACTGGAAACTCCACCTTCTTTGTATAATTAGACACAAGCAGACACCCCATGGCTGGGGTGTTGACTTTGACATCCCTTCTGCCAGCACCAGGGAAGTGACTGGGTTGTTGTTCTGGAGCTGGAGGTTCTGGTCTGTCCCATCCCCTCTCTAGAAAGACACAGCCTCTGGCAGGAACCATCTCCAATACCATTGGATGGAGCAAACACTGTGCAGAAGGAATGTGGTCAAGTGCATCCAGGGCTGTGTTAGGAGGAGTGTGGCCCCCCAGGTGAGGGTGTCATCAGCCCCCTTGACTCAGCACTGCTGTGGCTACAACTGGACTGGTGTGTATGGGTGTGGGGCTCCCTGATCTGCAGCAGTGGAGAAGAACTGAAGCAGCCCCAGAAGATACCTACCAGGATGGGGGATTTAGCACCCATAACCAGGCAGAGGAACTCGGGCTTCTTTAGCCTGATGAAATGGAGGCTGAGGGCACTCCAGGAGCAGTGCGCACCTGCTTGAAGGGTGGTTTCAGAGAGCGTGGATCTTTTCCTGGTAGTGAGCAGAGAAGGAAACCTCCACAGAGTGCATCTTGGAAGATTCAGAATGAATGTTTAGAACAAAGAAATGACACTCCAAGGGTAGTGTTGTGAGGCAAGTGGTCACCCCAAGGGAGTCTGGATCAGACCATAGCTTTCTGTTTCAAGGACACACCCAACAAGGGCAGAGAGACATCAGTGAAAGTACAGAAATGCTGGGGTAGAGCTGGGTGAGTAAGCGAGATGGGTGTCAGCAGCCTGAAGGGCAAGAGGTGCAGGCAGGGGATAGTGTAGGACAGTCTGCAGGAGAGATGGCCAAGGGCTCTGGCCAGGCTGGAAGGCCCCAAGGGACCAAGATCTTTGTCCCCTTGGCTCTAGCCATTGCCTCTGACATCAAGGCCCATGAGAAGAACCTTTCTTTGGAGGCTTTCAGGCTCTACTTGCCCAAGGCCTGAGGTCAGGGCTTGGCCTTTCAGCTTCATCAATGAAACCCAGAGTTTTCTCGCCTTCATTTTGCCTTTGTCTACCTGCAATCATGGCCTCCAGTGATCAGCTCTAACGAGCCCCAGGAGAGCCTTTGTTAGTAACGATCCTCAGTGGGGCCAATGAAAAATTCAAGGCACTTTGGGTTTTGCTTCTGACTTGGACTTCTTGAGAGGTTTCTTCAGTCTCCTCTGAGCACCACAAATTGTTGTAAAGAACCCCAAGTGCCCTCTTGAGCTGTTTATTGTTTTGCAATTCTGTTCAATTATTTTTATTTTTCTTTAAGGGAATACTTGATGACTGGTTAGAGAAGACATAATCAAGGCATTGTCCAAGTGATTTTGATCCAGGGGGACCCCTCAGTAGGTCTGGACTGGTAGGAGAAGATGTCCCTTCAGAGCTGACACTCCAAAGAACAACTTGTCTTCTTGTCGCTGTTTGTACCGGGAGCGGAGAGATGCAGCAACACACAAATGCGGCAAGAGAAGGCAAAAGAAACAGCTTTATTAATTTATAACCCCGTTTTATATACCCTAGCCCCATAGGGCGACTGGTCAGTGAACACCCATCTCCTAGGGTGATTGGCTAGAGTCCTACAACACACATTTCAAATATTTTTCCAATGTACCATAAACAGAACTTAGCAGAACACCAGGTGTTGGTTCAGCTTTCAAAAACCATCCTACTGTTTCTCATAACTTGTGTGAGAAAGGCAGGACTCTCACCGAATATTGTGAGAACCTGAGAAAATCCCTCTGCTAGCAGCTTTTCAGCATCCACACTCATGGTGTGCTAGATGGGAGATAAATGATGAAGGATGAGAGGAATTAAGTAGATGGTACAATCAGCAGGTTCTGACATGGTCATGATTTAGCAGCAATTTCAAATTTAATGGCAGTGAAAGTGTTACAGGATTTCACCAAACAGTGGGTCACTCTAGTCTTGCTTTTATTCATTCATCTCATAAATGAGTGAAATCCTGTTGACCTTTCAGTTAAAGGGTTCAATGTTTTTTGGATATGAATTTAAATTTTCTCTGCCATGTTGTCCTGGTTTGAGCTAGTCAAGGTCTTAGGATGGATTTCTAAGTCAGAGGATAAGACTCCTAAAGTACAAATACCTCCCCAATCTAAGTGCAGGGCTTTGTAAGCTTTTTCTCCACATAACCAAAACACTCCCAAATTTAAAGGTGTTTGCCAATTCATTTGGAACCCTGAACTAATTGTGGTCATGTTTTGACATCTTGCCCAATTTCCTACAAAAGTATGGTGTTTACATAAATATTGATTACGAGTCCTGGGAGGATAACATCATTGAACACAATGGACATTTGAATAGGCCTCAAGTGTTGTCAATTTAATTTTCCAAATTTACTCTTCATAAACCTTAGAAAATGTGCTGTTATACCAATATTTTTTCCAATTTTCTGTTCTTGGAATCGGGATTCCTACCAGTTGCAATCCTTTTTCTCCTGTTCTTGGTAAAGCTCCACAAATCCCAACATGCACTTAAATTTAAGTTCTCCATAAAGGATATCATTAATGACACATGCACATTATTCATCTAGGCATTTTCCTCATCTTCTTGGTAAACATCCCTAGGCTTTCTCACAAGCTGTTTTGAAATCACAAGAGAATTCACGCTATGATAAGACATAGGTTCCTTTCCTTGGAAGAATTTCAAACCATGTCCTTTATCAAAAGGGTTTCCCCATTGATGAATTATAATCCTAAATGGGAAAGTGAAATGATTGTATCTATGACAGCACCAATCTCCGTCACCATATATACCCCACACTTGATGATTATAACACCACGTCGCAATTCTCCATATACTTGAATGTGACATGAAGAAACAGATTCTGGAAAGCCATAATTCCCGACCCGTTTAGAGAAGCATGAGCCACAGGTCCAACCATCCTATGGATCGTCAAATCTACTTCAAACATTTGCGCAGATTTTGAGAGAGTTATAAGGCAGATAAACAGGGTCTCTCAGGCAGCATTTGGACAACTAGATGAAAACATGGCCTGTCCAGTCTATGTTGGACAGCCTGGAATTTTGCCCGAAAGTTGCCAAGAGTTGTCACTATCTACAGTAACAGTTCCATTGGTACGGGCATCTTGATAGAGCGATTGAACCTTTGTCCAGCAGATGGCACTCACCGACAGAATACAGACAGATACAGAAAGGATTAATAGCTTACAACGGCCCATGACTCTTCTCTGCATACATGTGAATGATGGATCCACGTTTCCTTTTCCAGACACCTTCATAGCATAAAAAGCTGTCAGTAAAACTGTAGAAGGGCCTTCCCATTTGGGTTCAAATCTTTTCTCTTGAAATTCTTAATAAACACTTTGTCTCCCGCTTTGATGTCATGAACTTGAATTTCGGGACTTATTCCCTGATACTAATAAACATGATTAGGCATATGGAAGAAAGAGTTTTGTAAATACAAAAGCTATTATGTGACCTGTTCATCTCCATCTCAGAGGCTGGTTTTTGAAGGAACAGAAGAGCCTGGAACAGCAAATACTCTCCCAAACAAGACTTCAGCTGGTGAAACCCCAACAGGCTGTCTTGGAGTATTCCTAATATCCCATCAGACTAAATTCAAAGCATCAGGCCATTTGAAGCCCCTCTCTTTACAAACCTGCACTAATTTCTCCTTCAGCATTCTATTCATTCTCTCCACTTGCCCTGAGGATTCAGGGTGATGTGGAGTATGGAACTGATTCTGAATCCCCAAAGAGTGATAAATCTGAATTAGAATGGCAGTGGTAAAATGACTTCCCCTCTCTGAGTCGAAAACTTCAGGAACTCCGTACGTTGGAATTGTCTCTTTCAACAGTGTCTTTCTTACTGCTTTCAAATCATTTTTCTGTGTCAGTAAAGTTTCCACCCATGCTGACAGCTGATCAGCTATTGCTAACATGTCAGGGTACCCCATTGACTTTGGCATATCAGCAAAATCAATCCAAACAAAAGCTGACATCCTTCAGAGATTTGCTTTGCTGCTGCAGAGATCCCTGTGCAGCCCAAAGCCTCTGGATTCACATTGACAGATTTTTAGCCCCCCCCTCCACACCCCGTGAGTTTTCTCCTCTCCTCATGTCACACCTGTGACATCAAAAACCCCTTCACAAACCAGGTCCCTGCTTCTGCCCCGTCTCCTACTCATACATCTGTGATGTCACACTGCTCCAGAATATCCACAGACCTGCTTCTGCCCATCTCAGACTTATCCGCCTGTGACATCACAAAATCCTACACAAGCTAGGGCCATGCTCCTATCCTATCTCCTACATACGGAGCTGTGATATCACAAAAGCCCTACAGAACCCAGGTCCCTGCTCCTGCCCCATCTCCTACTCTTCTCTCTGTGATGTCACAATCCCCCACATTAACCAGGACCCTGTTCCTGCTCCACCTACTGCTCATCCACCTGGGACATATGAAATCCCTGGACCAGCTAGGGAGCTCCTTCTGCTGCATCTGCTCTCAATCCACCTGGCAAAGCCAGTTCCCTGCCCCACCTTCTACTCATCCACCTGAGACATCACAAAGATCTACACAAAACAGGTCCCTGACCCATCACCTACTCATGGAGATGTGACATCACAAACCCCTGCAGAAGTTGGGATCTGCTTCTTCCCATCTGCTACTCATCCAGCTGTGACATCACAAATGCATTCACCAGCCAGGGGGATCCTCCTGCTCCATCTACTATGAATGTACCTCTGAGCATCACAAAGTCCTGAGAAATGCAGTTTCCAGGCCCAACTGCTACTCAAGGAGATGTGCCATCACAAATCCTTGCACAAGCCAGGTCCCTGCTCCTGCCACATGTCCTGCTCAGGTGTGACATCAAAAATCTCTGCACGGGCTGAGTCCTGGTCCTTGCTCAGCTTCTACTCATCCTCCTGTGACATTAAATAAACCTGGACAAAACAGGTCCTTGACTTATGTCCTACTCATGGAGCTGTGACATCACAAACCCCTGACCAAACTCTGTCCCTTTCCCTAATCCTACTCATGGAGCTGTGACATCAGAAACCCCAAAAGAACCCAGGTGCCTTCTCCTGACCCATCTCTTAATCCTCCACTTGTTACATCAAAAAAAACTGCACAACCTGAATACTGCTCATGCTCCAACTCATACTTATCCACCTGTGACATCACAAAGTCCTGCACAGTCAAGGAGCCTGTTCCTGCCACAGCTCCTACTCATCTATCTGTGACATCACTATGCTCCAGACTAACCATGGACACGCTCCTGCCCCATCTCATACCTCTCTGCCTGGGACATCACAAACCCTTTCAGAAGCCAGCTCCGTGCTCCTACGTCATCTCCAACATATGGAGCTGAGACATCCCAAAGCCCTACAGAACCCAGGGGCCTGATCCTGCCCTATCTCATACTTAGCCACCTGTCACATCACTGATGCATGGACAAACGAGGTGCCTGCTCCTGCCCCATCCTCCTCAGCTGTGACATCTCAAAACCCTGCACAAGCCGAATCCTGCTCCTTGCTCATCTCCTACACATCCACATGTGACATCACAAAAGCCCCAAAATCCAACAGAACTCTCCTGCCTCATCTCCTCCTAATCTATCTGTGACATCACAACCCTCAGGAGAAACCATGTCACTGGCCTGCCCAGTGTAATAATCATGGAACTGTGACATCACAAACCGCTGCTTAAGCTATGTCACTGCTCCAGCCCTGTTTGTGTTGACATCACAAAATCCTGCAAAAGTCAGGGACTTCTCCTTCCCACCTCTTACTAACCCACTTGTGACATCACAACCCCCTGCACAAGCTGGGGGGGCTCCTCTTGCCCCATGTCCTATCAACCCACCTGTGACATCACAGAACCTTGCAAAAGCCAGGTGCCTGCTCCTGCACCAACTCTTGTTCATCCGTCTGTGACATCACAATGTCCTGTACATGTTGGTTCCCCCAAGGGCCTCAGCCTGCCCCACCTCCTAATTATCCAACTGTGACATCACAGACCCATGCAGAAAACAGGTTGTCAGTCCTGCCCTGTCTCCTACTCATGGAGCTGTGACATAACAACCCCCTGTAGAAACCAGGTCCCTGTTCCTGCCCCATCTCCTGTGCATCCGTCTGTGACATCACAAAACCCTAAATAGCCAAGACCCTGCTCCTGCCTTATCTCCTACTAAACCATTTGTGACATCACTAAAGAATACAGGGGCCTTCTACTGGCCCATCTCCTACTGACCCACTTGTGACATCACAAACCCCTGCACAAGCTGGGTTCCTCAGCCTTGTGAATGCCCATGAACGATGAGACAGCCACATGGGCACTGAGAAGCTCTGTGGCTGATCAGGAGCTGGGGTTTTTTGAGGCTATTGAGGTGGACAGGGGGTTCACAAAGCAGGAA
>JANVCC010010473.1:1826-14609 GCA_025345505.1 Todiramphus chloris collaris
AATTTTGCAGCGCACTTTGCAAAGGAGCACTGTTGGCAAGGCTCCACAAAAAGTGTTCCTGCGGTGTTGGAAGAATAATTGTTGCAGGATCCGATGCCATTAATTGCATACACCGTTTGCGGCATTTGATTATCACAGAAGCGATCAATTCAAACAACGTGGGTGCTGTCTTTTTCGGCTGATGAGGCAGAAAGACCCATTCTAGGACATGCAAAGGGTCAGACCATTGTGCGTTCCACTGGCCAATGATACCTGTGGGATGGAGGTCTGGAGCAGTAATGAAAACAGTGATATCAATGGAGGGATCCATGCGATAGACCTGACGAGCAGAAACAGCCTGTTGCACCTCCCGCAGCGCTTGTTGCACTTCCGGAGTCAATTTCCGAGGTGAATTCAAATCAGGGTCCTCCTTTAAAATATTAAAAAGCGGGGAAAGTTGCGTTGTGGTTAGCCCTAGATAAGGACGTACCCAATTGATGATACCCAGCAATTTCTGAGCATCATTCAAGGTGTTAATAGAATCTGAGAATTGCACCTCTTGGTGTTGTATAGTTTGGTCCAAAATTTTGACTTGTAAATATTTCCAGGGAGGATGCTGTTGAACTTTCTCCGGAGACACTTGCAACCCATAGGAATGCAGAGCAGCGAGCAGCCGAGGCTGTATCCTCAGGAGGTCGTCCTGGGTGTATGCTGCCACCAGGATATCATCCATGTAATGGTAGCAGTATGTCTCAGGAAACTGCTCATGGACTCCGGACAAAGCTTGAGCGACATACCATTGGCAGATAGTCGGGCTGTTCTTCATGCCCTGAGGTATAACCTTCAATTGATATCTCTTTGTAGGTTCAGCATTGTTAACTGCAGGCACAGGAAAGGCAAATTTTGGTCTGTCATTAGGATGCAAAGGAATTGTGAAAAAGCAATCCTTCAGATCAATGATCAGGATGTCCCACCCTGTTGGAATCATGGTGGGTGAGGGCATACCAGGCTGCAATGCCCCCATACCTTCCATCACTGCGTTAACTTTTTGGAGATCTTGCAAGAGTCTCCATTTCCCTGATTTCTTCTTAATTACAAAACCAGGAGTGTTCCAGGGACTAGTAGAAGGCTCAATATGTCCCTGTTGTAACTGTTCCTGAACCAGCTGACGAAGAGCGACTAATTTCTCATTTGGTAGGAGCCACTGCGATTCCCAGATTGGTCTGTTACTTAGCCACCACAAAGGCAGCGTAGGAAACTGTGCGCCCTTCCGCACAGTGACCCCTATCAAAAATTTGTCCCAATTAGTACCCCCCAAGCTGCCAGCACGTCCCGCCCCCAGAGGTTGTCTGGAGCGCTAGTAACGTAAAGGCCGAATTGTAGCTGTATGTCCCTCTGGGTCTTTTACCATTACGGGTCGTTTGCTTAAATAGCTCTGTGCGGTTCCTCCTAACCCTGAGATGGCCGATCCCACGGGGTCTAAAGGCCATGAAGGAGGCCACGCAGAGAAGGAGATAACCATTGCATCAGCAGCCGTATCGATCAAATCTCGCAGCTGAGTCTGGGGCGGATAAGTGTTTGGCAGGACTAGGGTACATGTCATCTGTGGCCTTTGGCTAGAGATGTCTGCAGTCCAGAAGAGCTGAGGAAGTCCCGTAGGTCCACTGCCGCTATTATCGCGAACTCATTGTTCTGTCCTGGGGACACATGACTTAGGCATTAATTGAGCAATGCAAGTCTTTTCAGGGATAATAACAGGGGGATTGGGTGTGGAAACCATAGCATGAATCTGGCCTGCAAAGTCATCATCAATAGCTTCTGGGTGTACAAAGATCCTTTGGTGGGTAACATTAGGTTTTCCCACAAGCATTGCACTGAATCCCTGACCTAGGGGTCCATATACATCCAAAGGGACCTTATAAATACAACTAGATTCTAGGACGACTGTTGTTGTGGTGTAGAAGTTGGCCCCGGATGATCCTGGTGGCTGGGTAGGCCTGTGTCTGTGCCATTCCCTGGCGGATCACCTGCATCGGAGAGCAATTCCCCCTTTTTGCACCTTGGTGTGAGTTTCCCGGCAGAGGCCGACCGTCGGCATGGCGCAGAGATGTACAGTATTCTGTACGATAACCTGGCCTACCACACCTCTTGCACTGGGGCTTCCCTGTGTTTTCTGTGGTAGTATAGGGATGTGGCGATGCGGAAGATCACATGCTGTAACGGAAACTTAGAAACCAGGTAGGATACCACCCACGAAGGGCTGGCTCTGTTACTGTTATATAAGTGCCTGTAGCCTTTAATAAAACGCCATTTTGCCTTCCTCTCTATGTGAGTCTGAGTCTGACAATGGACCCTTGGTGTCTCCCGGGATTTCGGCACTGAGGATAGGACACGTTAATCACAATAAGTGGTGACCCCGACGTGATCCGGACGTGACCCACAGAGGCAGTGTACTGGACGACGCTGAACCTCTGGAGGGGCAATGAAGCCGGAAAAGGACATCGACGTTGATTTAGTGGTACAGATATTGAAAGAATGTGTAAAGGAGGCGGGGGAGAAATGCCCGTGAAAGGATATTAAGGGAATCATCCTATGGATAAATGGGAGAGGGTTGATTATTAACCCGCAAGATATTATGTTTGTGATTTGTGGGAAATACTTGAAAGGGAAATTTGGGAATCTGAGAAAACTGGGCACGACAGTGTGGGGTTCCACCTGGGGTAAGATATGTCGTGCTATGAGTAAAAAAACATAAAGAGGCTCAAGTATAGGCAGTGGCGAGACCATCTCTGTTTAGTGTGGAGTGTCCTCGTCTCCCGGGAATGGTTCGGGAAACGCAAGTGGGCACTTCAATATCAGGGGGCTCTAAACCTCCTAGTCCTCCCCCTAGACCACTATCAGACAGCCCACTGCCAGGAAAAATGGCGGAATGTTATCCGGTAGAAGATTAAAACGTAAAACGGGAACACGAGCACTTATACCCGGCAGATGAGTTGACGGATTTAAGGCAGAAATTTACGGTTGCAGAGCACAAGCAGCCGGGGCGGGATAGGGTGGAGGAGAGTATTGTGTGGGAGAGTGATGTGTGGGATGGAGAGCATAAAAAATGGCCATCAGGGTCAGAAAAGGAGCAAGGAAGACATAAAGAGCGGTCGGTAGGATTACGAGAGGATCAAGGAGACAGATTGTGCAGAATAGACGAAGCAGGGGACAACACCCAAACATGGCGCTAGTCAGAACAGTCGCCGAGATATTCAGATGCAGCAACTTCCTCTTCCTCTAACTCAGATGAGGAAGAAGAATCAAAGGGTCATGATGACGTAGCCAGCGACGTACTATCCGATGCAGACTGGTTGCCTAGACACATTATCACACAGAGAGGAGCAAGGTCAAAACCACATTCAACACTGCTAAATAAAGGCAAGGGTACAGTTTATCAAACTAGCAAAGGGAGAGCTCTAATCAACATAAGGGAGGAAGCTGGAGGAGAGAGAGTTGAGCTGCAGGAGGAATCTGTGGTAAATTCAGATACCATGACAGCCATTATGGAACAAATGCAAGCAGCAGTTCAGCAAATACAGAATATGGTGCAGGAGAAGAAAAGGATACTTCCATTATCACAGCTCCCTGTAGAACAAAGCACAGAAAACACAGATACCAATAAAGATAGAAAAGGGACAATGGGAACAGATTGGTCTTTAATAGCAGAGAAGTGTAAACTGGAGGGCATTCATTTGGCTCCCCTCAGCTTTCCCAGTTATAGTGAACAAACAGGGAGACAATGAATGGGTGCCGTTAGATCACAAAGTAGTTACTTCATTGTTTAAATCAGATCAAAATAATGGCCTTTCACATCCTGAGACCCAATTATTAATTGATATGGCATTAGCAACACTGGTCATTCCAGAAGATGTACGGACCTTGGATAAGGCAGTGTTGTCACCCTCAATATTAACGTTGTTTTTACAACATTGGGCTACACTTATTAGACAGAAACTCCAAGAAGCAGAAGCAGATCGTCGTCATGAATTACATGGAGTAACTTTTGACCAATTAATGGGCACAGGTGCCTTTGCGACACAGCAGGGTCACACACGCTTACATGGTAGAATACTGCGAGCAACGACACAAGCTGCGAGAACCGCATTTGTTGCGGTGAGTCAATATGAGCGCGCAAAAGAACCATGGATGACCATTAAACAAAAGCTAAATGAACCATTTTTAGATTTTGCAGACAGGCTTCAGAGGGCGATAGCTAGTTCTAAGTTACCATCAGCTACTCACGATGCAGTATTGATAGAGGCTTTGCGTAGTAATGCTAACCCGATTGCACAAAGTATTTTACAGACTCTGTCAACATCAACACCGTTGCCTCGTTTACTACGAACAGTTGTACTGCGGGAGAAAGCAGGTCCATCGGGAACACCAACCCCATTGGTACAAGTCACAACCGCACAGGAGCATCATAAATACAGACAACCTGGTCACATTAAGTGTATGTATCTGTATCCTCAACTGTGTTGGCGCTGTGGTAAATCGGGCCACTTTGCCCGCGATTGCCAATCATCTAGGCCATCGGGAAATGCCTGGCGGACTCCCTTTTACCGGGGCGAGGGAGCTCGCCATCCAGTGCCCTGTCCACAATTAACACAATTAGTACGTCCCCAGGGTGTCCAGCAATCAACAGCTATGTTACAGGAACAGCAAGGGGGACTGCAAGCAGAGCAGACGGCAATCAAGAATTATGATGTGCAAGATCCAGCTCTGCGCCTGACAGAGGACTCTCTGCACTTCTAACCATTCCGTTGTTTCAGCGCCCACTATTGACCGTGTATGCAACACGAGAGGCAGGAGGTAAGACAATGACATTACATTATGATGCACTGCTAGATACAGGAGTGGACGTCACAATAATTACAACACAGATTTGGCCTAAGGAATGGCCACGACAACTAGGCCCAGCGATATATGGAATAGGAGGGGAACAGCAAGCGACAATCTCAATGGACTTCATTACCCTCAAAGTGTATGATGCTGATGGTTCACCCAGAGAAGCCTCAGTGAAACCAGTTGTCCTAGCAGAGGGCAGACCTCTTTTAGAAGAGACTTTTGTGCCCAGGTCAATTTGAAAATAACAAATTAGTAATGGGGGCCACTGTCAATTTGCAGCAAATGACGCCTATCAAAATGATATGGCTGACAAATGAGCCAGTGTGGGTTGAAGAGTGGCCCTTGACACAAGAAAAATTACAGACAGTGAACTAATACAAAGAGAATTATCAGCTGGGCATATAATACCTTCAACAAGTCCTTGGAACACACTGATATTTGTCATATGAAAGAAAGCAGCAGGACAGTGGCTATTGCTTCATGATTTAAGAGCAGTGAACGGACAACTGCAGGACACGGGCCCACTGCAGCCAGGTCTGCCAAAGGTTAGCATGATACCAAAGGACTGGGCAATCATCAGTATAGACATAAAGGACTGGGTTTTTTTTGGTTTTTTTTACTATACCACTGCATCCTGAGGATTCACCACGATTTGCTTTTACTGTCCCATCCATAAACAACATTGTGCCTGCGGAACGATATCAATGAACAGTATTGCCTCAGGGAATGAAAAATTCACCGACGCTCTGTCAACTCTATGTAGATAGTGCTATAAAGGTGACCAGAAAGCGGTTTGGGCCTACAGCATTGCTGATACACTATATGGATGACATTTTGATAGCAGCACAACAACAAGATACGGCAGAGCTAATCTTGACTCATGTAAAAGACGAGCTGAGAAAGGCAAATTTAACAATAGCTGAGGCAAAGGTCCAACGTTCTCCAGGGGTGAAATATTTAGGCACGTACATTGGGCCTGAGGATGTGAAACCACAGACTATAAAATACACACTGAGCCTCGAACAATTCATGACATTCAGCAAATAGTAGGTAGTATACAATGGATCAGGAATTTTATCCCAATCGCACAGGACATGATGCAACCGTTGTATACATTACTACAGGGAAACAAGTACCCACGGGACACAATCACACTCACCTCAGACATATGACTCTTCCTTGAGAACATACTACACCTTATGGTTGATAGCCATGTAGCCCGCATTAATCTGAAATTAGATGTCCTAGCTCTTATGGGAAGCACCAAACAGGGTATGATTGGGTGCCTGGGTAAAAAGGTAGCCTGGGAGGGATGTCAAAGATTTACAGCTTTGACATGGTTTATGACATCAGGAAAAAGGGCTTTTTTCAGCTGGCCAACTATGCTGGCAGACATGATCACTAAGGCCAGTTTAACTGCGCAAGCTACCTTGGTAAGAGAGCCTATTGTCATTACGATGCAGTGTACATCAAGTAGTTTTGAAAAGGCCTTAAACTTTTCATCAGCCCTGCAAATCACATTAGCAGATTATCCTGGACAGGTTCAATGTTTAGAATGTATCAAATGGGTACAGCAATTAAGTACATTTAACAATGATCTTACACAGCGTGTAAGTGACAAACCAAATGATGGCCCCACATATTTTGCCGATTCATCTTCTCTAACATCAACAGCGGTGGTGGAATGGCAGGAGGAAAGGGAGTGGAAGAAACGTACATATACTGACAAAAGTAGATCATTGCAGTGGTTAGAAGCAAAAGCTGTAGAGATGGCATTACGACAGAACAGAAACCTCATCGTGAATATAGTAACAGATTCTTATTATGTATATAAATTAATCTTATCAATGTCAACATCAGGAATACCATATTCCTAGATTGCAGTCATGCTAGATGCAGCGCTACAGAATCGAACACAGGCATGCGCAATTATGCACACGAACACTCACATACGCTACCCCAGTATCTATAAAGAAGGGAATGACAAGGCAGACTTAGCAGCAAAGTGTGTGTGGACTTTACAGCAAGCCCGAATATTGCATGAAGAGTTGCATATGGGAGCAAAGAGCTTAGCAAAAACTGCAGGGACATCATTTTCAGAAGCCCGAGAAATCGTAGCAATGTGTCCACACTGTCAAACCTCACCGTTATGGCAAATGGGAGTCAACCCATGGGGATTGGCTCCCTCAGCAATTTGGCAGACAGACGTTACAGTCATTGAACGTTTTAAGACAAATTCTAATCTGTTTGTAACTATTGATACATATAGTGGCGTCTTAGTTGTTACAGCTAAATGGAGAGCCTGTGTGAAAGAGACAATAATGCATTGGCAGACAGCTATGGCGTGGCTGGGAAAGCCCGATAGCATCAAAACAGACAACGGACCAAATTTTGTGGTCCAATCTGTAAAAGACTGGGCACATCATTGGAATACTATCACCACACACGGTATCCCCTATAATTCGACAGGTCAGGAAATTATAGGGCATGCTCACTGTACATTGAAAGAATCTTTAAATCGCATCATAGAAAAGAAATCACATGTCCCTTTAGATCAGCAGGATGTTTTCTTAATGAAGGCGCTATATCTCTGGAATCAATTTGATAGACATGGAACAGACTGTACGCCCATGAAAAAACACTATAATCTTCCCATGACCTAGGTAAAGTCAAAGGTGTTAGTATGTTTTCCAGGAACAGATATGTGGTCCCCTGGGTGGTCACTGGTTGTTCTTGGTCGAGGATACACAGCTGTATCTCATCCTGATGAACCAGAAGTACGGTGGCTACCTGCAAGATGCATTTGCCCTGACCTGCGGTGCCAGGGGCAGAACAGGCAACCTTGAAATACAGACCGAAATGCAGGCCCTCCGGATTACGACCACAATGCCGACCATCAACCAAACGATCCTTCTGGTGATGGCCAGGACACCGACCGTCAGGTAGATGGTCTGTCTACAGACAAAGACCAGGATGGTCCTTCCACAAGCAGAGACTGAACTTTAAGTTTCTTTGTTATGGAGTCAGAAAGTTAAAGCCCTTAAGGCTATTTTAGAATTAATAAGTGATCTAAATTTCTTTAAGATTAGTACCTGATAGAATTGTGATGTAGAATTTGTTTCCTAGATGTATTTCCTATGGCATCACTGGAGACTCCGCCCACTTTAAAGCAGCATCTGATTTGGGCTCTGTCCGGTAACTGGCCATTACCAGACTGACCCCTTATCAGCATTCGGTTTAGGCTCTGTTTGGTAACTGGCCATTACCAAGCAGATCCCTTATGCTGTGTTTGTTCTCCTTTCTGCAAGGCTACCCATAGAAGATTACTAATGATCTCTTTTTCATCTTTAAACAAAAAGGGGGAATTGTGGAACCAGAAGTTAGGCAGGTCCCTGCAAGATGTATCAGCCTGACTTTAATCGCAATGATAACGCATGTCTTTATGTTCTTTTACAAGGAAAAGAAAGGATCCGAAGCCTTTTAGTACTGCTACTGGTTTTGGTGTCCTTGGTCAACAGTGATTGCTCGTACAATTGGACAATGATGCAACCTCAAGAATCGCGAACACTCCAGTCTATAGTGACTTCGGGTGCTCCCTCCTTCAACGTCGTGGTATGCCGTTTGATGGACCCAACTGTACTGAATCGCTGGAAAGGTCCACATTGTTTCACTGCCAATGCCAAATGGGACACTGGGGATTCCAATCACCCTAGCTAACTGCTTTGTTATCCACTCTTGCTGGTCCTTTTCTTATCTTGCTGCTACCTTTAACTTTTGGTCCTTGCATTCTTAACAGACTAGTGGCATTTATTAAGCCTCACTTAGACACAGTAGAGGCACAGTATGTCTTGTTAGCTCACGTGACTGACTATCATCACAAATGCACTTAATATTGTATCTTCACTGGCATGGAGGGGGGGGAATTGTGGTAGTATATGGATGTGGCAATGCGGAAGATCATGTGCTGTAACGGAAACGTAGGAACCAGGTAGGATACCACCCACGAAGGGCTGGCTCTGTTACTGTTATATAAGTGCCTGTAGCCTTTAATAAAATGCCATTTTGCCTTCCTCTCTATGAGAGTCTGACAATAGACTCCCGGTGTCTCCCGGGATTTCGGCACTGAGGATAGGACACGTTAATCAGAACAGTTTTCCTTTTGCCTTGGTTTAGCCCTTTTCCGTTTGCTCCCGGCTTTGGACTTCTTCGGTTCACGATCAGAAGATGCGTGAACAGATGGCAGAAACGCAGACAAAGCAGACCTTTTATGGCTCGCAGACCCCACCTTAGCACAGGCTTCAACCATGTCTGTGAGTGTAGGCTCCCCTGGTAGAGCATCGATGATTTTTCTACACTCATCGTTGGCATTGTCTCTTGCTAATTGTATGCACATCATCTGCCTCAGTGAGTTATCTTCAACCTGCTTCTCAAGGGCAGCAGCAACCTTTTCTACAAAGAGTAATAATGGCTCTGTCTGCCCCTGGCGTATTTTCATATACCTTGTTTGAGGAGTAGCCATGTCCATGGTCTTAAATAGGGCTCCCACGCCGACCTTTTGAGCTTGCTCTAGGATTTGAGGGGGCCAGGTGGCCTGGAAATCAGGATTAGAGTAGTTATCAAGTCCCATAAGGGCATCTACTCCAACATCATGTCTAATATCAGTGGAAGGAAACTGCTTATTCTGTAGTGCAACCTTCTCAGACATCTTTCTCCAGGTAGTCTCAAAAAATGCATATTGTACAGGTTGAAGTATAATTTAAGCAAAGTGCTTAATATCAAATGGAGCAAGCAGATCAGCATTCAGCACTCTAAGAAGTTTCATGAGTTCAGGAGAACCAAGCCCATATTGTACCACTTTGGATTGTAAATGTCATACAACCCTCCATGCAATAATATCATGTTTATCATTTTGACCTGTATTTGGGACAGCCTTAAACTCAGGACATCCCCTTGCGGGGTGTTACTATCGCCTTGAGTTAGTGGTACACCCATTTGAGGCGTTATAGCAGTCTCCTGATTCTGCATAAATTCCCCTGACCTGTCTGGCAGTCCCACTTTGTCTAATAGATCCCAGTTGCCCTCCTCTAGAGCCCGCAATTTAACCGACTCCCAGAAACGCCTCATGTTTCTTGGACGGACAGTTACAGTACAGTCTGGGAGTGTCCAAGCATGGCTCTGCAGCAACAGCTTCTTCTGCCGCCCGGTTACCACAGCCTTCCACCCTGAGGCAAGTGTACCCTCTGTGTCACTGCCTGAATCGTCAGACAGGGGTTTCCCTGAGGACCCCAGCATGAACGACGGAGGCGGGAAGGGTACGAGTGCCGAGCTAGAGGGCGATAGGGCGGTGGGTGCTGCAGTCGGTTGCGCAGGGGGTAGCAAGGCAGACGGCTGTGGCGGCGCACTTTGGGGCACTGCTGGCCGTGCAGGCAGATCTTGTGACGGAGCCGGCTCTGCCACTGGAGTCAGTGTCGTCAGCTTAGCCGACTGCGCCGGAGCTGCCGCCTCTGCCTCTACCGGGGCCGCTGTTTCTTCTGCCGCTGCCGGTTCCGCTGAGGGAGACGTCGTCACTTTCGCGTTCGGAATTACCGGAGCCGGCACTTCCTGCCCGGGTCAGTCCGGCACGTCTCTCTCAGCGGACGCCCACAGGAACGCCTCCCGCAAGTCCGCTAGCAGCTGAGACATCTTCAGGACCTGCGGCGATATGTCCGGCAGTAATGCAAGATACTGTGACAGTTCCCATAATGCCGCCAGCTGTTGCGTTAACAGGTCCATCATGGGCGGCTGCGCCTGCACATTAAAACACCCAGAGAGGGGCGCATGCGTAGAGCTGCCGGGTGCCGCGGGCGCTTGTGAAAAACTCGAGGGTGCCGTGAGTGCAGTGGGCATGCGCACGGTAAACCCGGGTGCCGCCATGGAACTCCAGGTCACCGTTAAGCCGGATCGGACAACCAGAGAGGCCGTGGGAATGACCGGCACTGTTATATTTGCCGAAGGGAGCGGCACGGAGGAGACCAGAGCCGCTGGGCTAAGGAGCGAGTTGCGCTCCGAGCCATCTCTCTGTTTCAGCATTTCCGCGAGCTGCTCTGCAGGCATAGGATATTTAGGGAGAACATAAACCCGGGACAAGGTGTATTGCCGCTGAACGGGCTGTAGGACCGGCACCGGATCCTGTGGGGCCGGAGACGGCTCCTCAGTGCGGCTGCCACCGGCTGCTGCACTGAGTTCAGCAGCGTCCCCCTTAGCGGTGTCCTCCTCTGAAGCCGCCACCATTTCCCCATCACCGGTTTTAGACTTTAGTAGCACAGCATATATATCTCTCCAAGTGCGAATCAAGTCTAGCAGTGTGTCGTCCCCATGGGGGAGCTCAGGATGTAGCCTGGTGCCCAGCAGCCGCCACAGCTCTAAATCAAAGGTGGTGTCAGAGTTCACGAGAAACAGGTGCTCAGCTGCCCATTGCAAAAGTGCACGGAGAGCGTCCCCTGGAACAGCACTCTCTTTGGTGGCCAGGAAATTCTTCCAGGCCAACAGCACCACGCTTTCTTTCAAGTCGCAAGTCCCCATCTCGGCAGGGTTTTTCTAATACCCTGGTGCATGGACTGGCCCCGGCCACAAACCTCGGGGCTGGGGGGGGAAGGGGGGGGGCGGTTACGTACCTCCCGAGAGCTGCTCGGCTGGGTCCGTTGCGCGTAGTACACGTCGGGGTCACCACATGTCACTGTTTATGCCGGGATTGTAGAGATGCAGCAACATATAAATTCAGCAAGAGCAGGCAAAAGAAGCAACTTTATTAATTTACAACCCCATTTTATATACCCTAGCTCCATAGGGCGATTGGTCAGTGATCACCCATCTCCTAGGGTGATTGGCTAATGTCCTACAACACCTATTTCAAAATATTTTTCCAATGTACCATAAACAGAACTTAGCAAAACACCATGTGCTAATCTAATTTACAAAACCGTCCTTCTGTTTCTCATAACACGTGTGAGAAAGGCAGGATTCTCACCGAATATTGTGAGAACCTAGGAAAATCCCTCTGGTAGCAGCTTTTCAGCATTCACAGACCCCAGCCCACGACCTATGGAAGAAGGGGCAAGTCACTCACAAAAACTACAAGGATTCTGTGAGACGATGCAGGGATAGAATAAGAGAGGCAAAAGCTCAGCTCGAGCTTAAGCTGGCGACTAACATAAAAGACAAAAAAAAAGCTTCTATAAATACCTAAACAGCAAAAGGAGGGTTAGGGAGAATGTCCCCCCCTTGCTAAATGCAAACGGAGAATTAGTGACTGGGGATGAGGAAAAGGCTGAGGTGCTCAGTGCCTTTTTTGCTTTGGTCTTTAATGGTCAGACTGACTAACTGAGTGATCTGCCTCTAGAACCAAATGATGGAGATGGGGAACAGTATCAAGGTTTCTTTCAAGAGGAGACAATATGTGAACTGCTGCACAGCTTAAATGTACAGAAGTCTATGGGGCCAGATAAAATTCATCCAAGAGTGCTGAAGGAGCTGGCGGAGGTGCTCGCCAAGCCACTTTCTATTGTTTACAAACAGTCCTGGCTGGAAGTTGGCAAACGTGACGCCAATATACAAGAAAGGTAAGAGGGAAGACCCAGGGAACTACAGGCCTGTCAGTCTGACCTCAGTGCCAGGTAAACTCATGGAGCAGATCATTCTGAGTGTTATCATGGGACATAAACAGGACAGCCAGATGATGAGGCCCAGTCAACATGGATTTATGAAGGGCAGGTCTTGTCTGACAAACCTGATCTCATTCTATGATAAAATGACCCATCTAGTGGATGAGGGAAGAGCTGTGGATGTTGTCTACCTTGATTTTAGCAAAGCCTTTGATACTGTTTCCCATAGCATTCTCCTGCAGAAACTGGCTGCCTATGGCTTGGATGGATGTGC
>JANVCC010010475.1:2840-21486 GCA_025345505.1 Todiramphus chloris collaris
TCTAGCCAACTAGGCCTAATAATAGTCACCATTGGACTTAACCTCCCACAACTAGCCTTTCTTCACATCTCTACTCACGCCTTCTTCAAAGCCATATTATTCCTGTGTTCCGGATCCATTATCCACAGCCTTAATGGAGAACAAGACATCCGAAAGATAGGAGGCCTACAAAAAACTCTCCCAACCACTACCTCCTGCCTAACCATTGGCAACCTAGCCCTTATAGGAACCCCCTTCCTAGCAGGATTCTACTCAAAAGACCTCATCATCGAAAACCTTAACACCTCCTACCTAAATTCCTGAGCCCTACTTCTGACCCTATTAGCCACGTCCTTTACTGCCACATACAGCCTACGAATGACCCTACTAGTACAAACAGGATTCCCACGTATACCCTCAACCACACCCATAAATGAAAATAACCCAACAATTACAAACCCAATCACCCGACTCGCCCTAGGCAGCATCTTAGCGGGCCTACTCATCACATCCCTAACCATCCCTGCAAAAACCCCACCCATAACCATACCAACCCTTACAAAAACCGCAGCTATCACTGTCACCACCCTAGGCATCCTACTAGCCCTCGAACTATCAAACATAGCCCACACTATAACAAAACCAAAACAAAACACCTACCTAAACTTCTCCTCCTCATTAGGATACTTCAATACCCTAATACACCGAATAGGACCCACAAACCTATTAAACAGCGGACAAAAAATCGCTCTACACCTAATTGACTCATCCTGATACAAAAAAATAGGACCCGAAGGGCTCGCAGACCTCCAACTCATAATAACCAAAACCTCAACCACCCTCCACAGCGGACTCATCAAAACATACCTAGGATCCTTCGCCCTATCCATCTTACTTATCGTCATATCAGCATAACCACCACCCACCCAATGGCCCCCAACCTACGAAAATCACACCCCCTACTAAAAATAATTAATAATTCCCTAATCGACCTTCCTACCCCCTCAAACATCTCTGCTTGATGAAACTTCGGGTCACTGCTTGGCATCTGCCTAACAACCCAAATCATCACCGGACTACTACTAGCAACCCACTACACTGCAGACACATCCCTAGCCTTCTCATCAGTTGCCCACACTACTCGAAACGTCCAATACGGCTGACTACTCCGCAACCTCCATGCAAATGGCGCTTCCTTTTTTTTCATTTGCATCTACCTCCACATTGGACGTGGATTCTACTACGGCTCCTACCTCTACAAAGAAACTTGAAACACCGGCATTATTCTCCTACTTACCCTCATAGCAACAGCCTTTGTGGGATACGTACTCCCATGAGGACAAATATCCTTCTGAGGAGCAACAGTCATCACCAACCTATTCTCCGCCATCCCATACATCGGCCAGACTATTGTCGAATGAGCTTGAGGGGGATTCTCAGTAGACAACCCCACACTCACCCGATTCTTCGCCCTGCACTTCCTCCTCCCCTTTCTACTCATAGGCTTAACTTTAATTCACCTCACCTTCCTACACGAATCCGGCTCAAACAACCCACTAGGCATTACCTCAAACTGTGACAAAATCCCGTTCCATCCATACTTCTCCTTAAAAGACATCCTAGGATTCACCCTCATATTCCTACCACTCATAACCCTTGCCCTATTCTCACCAAACCTATTAGGCGACCCAGAAAACTTTACACCAGCAAACCCCTTAGTAACCCCACCCCACATCAAACCTGAATGATACTTCCTGTTCGCATACGCCATCCTACGATCTATCCCCAATAAACTTGTCGGCATACTAGTCCTTGCAGCCTCCGTACTTATCCTATTCCTAGTACCCATTCTCCACAAATCCAAACAACGTTCAATAACCTTCCGCCCCCTATCCCAATTACTATTCTGAATCCTAGTTGCCAACCTACTCATTCTCACATGAATCGGAAGCCAGCCCGTAGAACACCCATTCATCATCATCGGCCAACTAGCCTCCATCACATACTTCACCATCCTACTAATCCTCTTCCCCATCACCAGCACCCTAGAAAACAAAATACTTAACTTCTAAACTCTAATAGTTTATAAAAACATTGGTCTTGTAAACCAAAGACTGAAGATTGCACCCCTTCTTAGAGTTTACCTCAGAAAAAGAGGACTCAAACCTCTACCTTCAACTCCCAAAGCTGGCATTCTTCATTAAACTATCTTCTGATCTCTTACCTCACCTCCCTAAACCGCCCGAATTGCCCCACAAGCCAAGCCCCGCACAAGCTCTAACACAACAAACAATGTCAACAACAACCCCCACCCTACTACCAAAAACATCCCAACACCCCATGAATAAAACATGGCCACCCCACTAAAATCTAATCGCCCAAAACCTGCCCCACCACTATCAACTGTAACCACCTCAAACTTCAAACACTCAACCAACCCACTCACCACCACCCCCAAAACAAGCACCAAAATTAACCCCACCCCATACCCTAAAACACGCCAATCCGCCCAAGCTTCAGGAAAAGGATCAGCCGCCAAAGACACCGAATAAACAAAAACCACCAACATTCCCCCCAAATACACCATGAACAACACCAGTGCCACAAATGAAACACCCAAACTCAATAACCACCCACACCCCACGACTGATGCTAAAACCAAACCAACTACCCCATAATACAGCGAGGGGTTGGACACAACCGCCAACCCCCCTAAAATAAAACAAAACCCTAAAAAAACCATAAAATAAATCATAGTAATTCCTACTTGGCTTTTCTCCAAGGTCTATGGCATGAAAAGCCACCGTTAATCTTAACTACAAGAACATCACAACCGTTGTAAACGGACCCCCCCCCCTTCCCCCCCCAGTGGCGGCAGTCACTGGTATCCTATGTACTTCTGTGCATTGATTTATATTCCCCATTTATCATTGAATTCAACTAGGACATTATACTTAATGCACGTTCCACATTACATTTAATGTTTAACCACATACAATTATTATACCCGGGCATAACTGTATTATATGCAGACCTACTAAAGTACCCTTATAATGTAATGATCTTCCAACACATTCACTTACATTACCCAAACCATTCCTAGTATAGGTTATACATAACAACTATACCTACACGAAAGTGCTTAAACATCAACTCTGCATGGTTTCAAGACCATATACCACCTCATTTCTAGTCAACCCTCATACGCGTACCAGGTTATTTATTAGTCGTACACATCACGTGAAATCAGCAACGCACCGCATATAATGTCCTAAGTTACTAGCTTCAGGCCCATTCTTTCCCCCTACACCCCTCGCACAACTTGCTCTTTTGCGCCTCTGGTTCCTATTTCAGGGCCATATAGTAGTTGCGTCCCCATAACTTTCTTTTCACGAGATATCTGGTTGGGGTTATATCTCACCATCTCACCCGTGATCGTGACATCCCCCGTTTTGGCACCTTTAGCCTTTTTTTTTTGGGGCGTCTTCAGGTAACCCTTCCAGTGCAACAGGTAACAACAATCTAAGACCTGCACATCACATGGTATTCGACCAGGTTTTTGGCCTTCAAGCGCTGATGGCGTCATGGTTTGACGGGTAACTTAATCTCATCTCTGACACTGATGCACTTTGATTTACATCTGGTTATGGTGTATCCTCTAGCAGTTAAGTATGTTGCTATTTAGTGAATGCTTGTAGGGCATAATTTTTTACCTTCTCACTTCTACTGATTTTATCAACAATTCTAGTAAAATCCAGCTAAAACATCAATTCAATTCGTTATCATTCAATTCAATTTGTTATCATACAATTGATTTGTAATTTTTGAATGTCTTCACTACTGGAGTTCCATTAAAAAAATAAAAACAAATTTTGTTGTTTTATTGTTGAACAATTAGCATAATTTATTAATTGAACTCCCCTACCAAAAACATCAACAAAATTTGTCATCAACAATGACATTTCGTACCATCCAAACAACCCCAAATTTGCCCAACACGAACGAACCTTAACGAACGAACCTTAACGAACGAACCTCAACGAATGAACAAACAAACCTCAACGAATGAACGAACAAACCTCAACGAATGAACGAACAAACCTTATCGAATGAACGAACGAACCTCGACGAATGAACGAACGAACCTCGACGAATGAACGAACAAACCTCGACGAATGAACGAACAAACCTCAACGAATGAACGAACAAGTCTGCGTAGCTTAGTATTAAAGCATAGCACTGAAGATGCTAAGACAGCTGCCTGCGCGCCCGAAGACAAAAGACTTAGTCCTAACCTTACTGTTAGTTCTTGCTAGACATATACATGCAAGTATCTGCGCCCCAGTGTAAATGCCCCCGACCTCTTACCAAGACAAAAGGAACAGGCATCAGGCACACCTTACAACAGTATCCCAAGACGCCTAGCCCAGCCACACCCCCACGGGTACTCAGCAGTAATTAACATTAAGCAATGAGTGTAGACTTGACTTAGTTATAGCAACACCCTATAAGGGTTGGTAAATCTTGTGCCAGCCACTGCGGTTACACAAGAAACCCAAATTAACCGTCACACGGCGTAAAGAGTGGCCTACATCCTATCACATTGACTAGGACTAAAATGCAACTGAGCTGTCATAAGCCCAAGGTGCACAGAAACTCACCCTTAAGACGGTCCTAGCACCAATTGACTAACCCTAGCCACGAAAGCCAGGGCACAAACTGGGATTAGATACCCCACTATGCCTGGCCCTAAATCTAGATGTTTACTCACACCAAAACATCCGCCCGAGAATTACGAGCACAAACGCTTGAAACTCTAAGGACTTGGCGGTACCCCAAACCCACCTAGAGGAGCCTGTTCTATAATCGATAACCCACGATACACCCGACCCCTCCTAGTCAAAACAGCCTACATACCGCCGTCGCCAGCTCACCTCCCTTGAGAGCCCTAGAGTGAGCACAACAGCCCTAATTCGCTAGCAAGACAGGTCAAGGTATAGCTGATGGAGCGGAAGAAATGGGCTACATTTTCTAAAATAGAAAACCACGAAAGAGGGTGTGAAACAGCCCCCAGAAGGCAGATTTAGCAGTAAAACGGGACAAGAGAGCCCCATTTAAGATGGCCCTGGGGTACGTACATACCGCCCGTCACCCTCCTCACAAGCTTATAACCCCATAATTAATACCTAAACTGAGATGAAGATGAGGTAAGTCGTAACAAGGTAAGTGTACCAGAAGGTGTACTTAGCATACCAGGACGTAGCTATAAAATAAAGCATTCAGCTTACACCTGAAAGATATCTATTCACCCAGATCGCCCTGAAGCCTCACTCTAGCCCACCCCTCCTGCAATTAGAATAATAATAATTCACTTGCTTTCCTAAACTAAAACATTCCACCCAACTTAGTATAGGTGATAGAAAAGAACCCCCCAGGCGTCATAGAGCAACCCATACCGTAAGGGAAAGATGAAATAACAATGAAAACACAAGCAATAAAAAGCAAAGACAAACCCTTGTACCTCTTGCATCATGGTTTAGCAAGAACAACCAAGCAAAACGAAATTAAGCTTGCCCCCCCGAAACCCACGTGAGCTACTTGCAAGCAGCTATTCATGAGCGAACCCGTCTCTGTAGCAAAAGAGTGGGATGACTTGCCAGTAGAGGTGAAAATCCAATCGAGCTGTGTGATAGCTGGTTGCCCGTGAAACGAATCTTAGTTCCCCTCTGATTTCTCCCCCATGGACCTATAACCCACAATGTGAATAAATCAGAAGCAAGTTAAAGGAGGTACAGCTCCTTTAATAAGGGATACAACCCACACTAGCGGATAACATGACTTTTTCTACAACTGTGGGCCTTCAAGCAGCCATCAACAAAGAGTGCGTCAAAGCTCAATTTCTCCCCAAAAAATCTTCATACAATACGACTCCCTCCCCACTAGCAGGCCAACCTATAACAATAGGAGAATTAATGCTACAATGAGTAACTAGGGATCACTCCCTCTCAAGCGCAAGCTTACATTACCACATTATTAACAGACCCACAAATACTCCCATCTTAACAAGATTGCATATTTTTACCACTGTTAACCCAACCCCGGAGCGCTGCTAGAAAGATTTAAATCTGTAAAAGGAACTAGGCAAACCCAAGGCCCGACTGTTTACCAAAAACATAGCCTTTAGCAATCCAAGTATTAAAGGTGATGCCTGCCCAGTGACATTATGTTTAACGGCCGCGGTATCCTAACCGTGCAAAGGTAGCGCAATCAATTGTCCCATAAATCGAGACTTGTATGAATGGCTAAACGAGGTCTTAACTGTCTCTTACAGATAATCAGTGAAATTGATCCCCCTGTGCAAAAGCAGGAATAAATACATAAGACGAGAAGACCCTGTGGAACTTAAAAATCAACAGCCACCACACACCCATCCCACCCTACTAGGCTCACCATCAAAGCACTGGCTTGTATTTTTCGGTTGGGGCGACCTTGGAGAAAAGCCTAACCTCCAAAAATAAGACAACACCTCTTAACCAAGAGCGACACCTCAACGTGCAAACAGCAACCCGACCCAATACAATTGACTAATGGACCAAGCTACCCCAGGGATAACAGCGCAATCTCCTTCAAGAGCCCATATCGACAAGGAGGTTTACGACCTCGATGTTGGATCAGGACACCCTAATGGTGCAGCCGCTATTAAGGGTTCGTTTGTTCAACGATTAACAGTCCTACGTGATCTGAGTTCAGACCGGAGCAATCCAGGTCGGTTTCTATCTATGACAAAGCTTTTCCTAGTACGAAAGGACCGGAAAGGCGGGGCCTAGACCACAAGCAAGCCCCCTCCCCAAGTAATGAATCCAACTAAATTACCAACGGACTAACCATGTATGCCCTAGAAAAGGGCCGCTAGCGTGGCAGAGCCCGGCAAATGCAAAAGGCTTAAGCCCTTTAGCCAGAGGTTCAAATCCTCTCCCTAGCTCCTCAAAACACCCATGACCCACCTCATTATATCCCTATCCTATGCTATTCCAGTGCTAATCGCCGTAGCTTTCCTAACATTAGTCGAACGAAAAATCCTAAGCTACATACAAGCTCGAAAAGGCCCAAACATTGTGGGCCCTTTTGGCCTGCTTCAACCAGTTGCAGACGGAGTAAAACTCTTCATCAAAGAACCCGTCCTACCATCCTCATCCTCCCCCCTTCTTTTTATCATAACCCCAATACTAGCCCTCCTCCTAGCCATCACAATCTGAATTCCCCTCCCACTTCCCTTCTCCCTCGCTGACCTAAACCTCGGCCTCCTATTTCTCCTAGCTATATCTAGCCTCGCAGTATATTCCATCCTATGGTCAGGATGGGCCTCAAATTCAAAATATGCCTTAATTGGTGCCCTCCGAGCAGTAGCACAAACAATTTCTTATGAAGTCACATTAGCCATTATCCTCCTATCCATAATCATTCTAAGCGGCAACTATACCCTAAACACCCTCTCCACTGCTCAAGAGCCCCTTTACCTTATCTTCTCTTCTTGGCCATTAGCCATAATATGATTTATCTCGACCCTAGCCGAAACAAACCGTGCACCATTCGACCTCACCGAGGGAGAATCTGAACTTGTCTCAGGCTTCAACGTAGAGTATGCCGCAGGACCCTTCGCCCTCTTCTTCCTAGCAGAGTACGCCAACATCATACTGATAAACGCACTAACAACAATCCTATTCCTCAACCCAAGCTCACTGCATCTTCCACCAGAACTATTCTCCGTCACCTTAGCTGCAAAAGTACTTCTCCTCTCATCAACATTCTTATGAATCCGCGCCTCCTACCCACGATTCCGCTATGACCAGCTCATACACCTACTATGAAAAAACTTCCTACCCCTAACACTAGCCCTATGCCTCTGACACACCAGCATGCCAATCTGCTACGCAGGCCTACCTCCTTACCTAAGGAAATGTGCCTGAATGCAAGGGTCACTATGATAAAGTGAACATAGAGGTATACCAACCCTCTCATTTCCTAGTGAATTATTAGAAAAGTAGGAATTGAACCTACACAGAAGAGATCAAAACCCTCCATACTCCCTTTATATTATTTTCTAGTAGGGTCAGCTAAAAAAAGCTATTGGGCCCATACCCCGAAAATGATGGTTTAACTCCTTCCCCTACTAATGAGTCCCCACGCTAAGCTAATCTCTATACTCAGCCTACTCCTAGGAACAACAATCACAATTTCAAGTAACCATTGAATAATAGCCTGGACAGGATTAGAAATTAACACCCTAGCCATCATCCCACTAATTTCAAAATCTCACCACCCTCGAGCCATTGAAGCCGCAATTAAATACTTCCTGGTCCAAGCAGCTGCCTCAGCCATGATCTTATTTTCAAGCACAATCAATGCCTGACAGACAGGACAATGAGATATTACCCAATTAACTAATCCGACAGCCTCTGCCCTACTAACAACTGCCATTGCAATAAAACTAGGTCTAGCACCCTTCCACTTCTGATTCCCAGAAGTACTTCAAGGCTCCCCTATAACTACAGCCCTCCTACTATCAACAATAATAAAATTTCCCCCAATCACCATCCTACTATTGACATCTCACTCCCTAAACCCAAACCTCCTAACCCTAATAGCCTTAATATCAGCAGCTCTCGGTGGATGAATGGGATTAAACCAAACACAAGTGCGAAAAATCCTAGCCTTCTCCTCTATCGCCCACCTAGGTTGAATAACCATCATCCTCCTATATAACCCTAAGCTCACCCTATTAACTTTCTACCTGTACTCCCTAATAACCGCTACTGTGTTCCTCTCACTTAACACAACAAAATCCCTAAACCTTCTAACAATGATAACCTCTTGGACAAAAACACCCTCACTAAACGCAGCCTTAATATTATCCCTCTTATCCCTGGCAGGACTTCCTCCCCTAACTGGATTCATGCCAAAATGATTAATTATCCAGGAACTAACTAAACAAGAAATAACCCCAGCAGCTACCATAATTGCCATACTATCCTTGCTGGGGTTATTTTTCTACCTACGTCTCACATACTACTCAACAATCACCATACCCCCAAACCCCACAAACCACATAAAGCAATGGCACATTAACAAGTCAACAAACCCCACAATCGCCACTTTCGCCTCCCTATCAATCCTACTCCTACCACTCTCCCCTATAATTCTAACCTCCATTTAGAAACTTAGGATAGCCCATTCCAAACCGAAGGCCTTCAAAGCCTTAAACAAGAGTTAAACCCTCTTAGTTTCTGTTAAGATCCGCAAGACACTACCCTGCATCACCTGAATGCAACTCAGACGCTTTAATTAAGCTAGGACCTTACCCCTACTACCCTAGACAGGTGGGCCTCGATCCCACAAACCTCTAATTAACAGTCAGATGCCCCAACCATCAGGCCTCTGTCTACCAGGCCTCGGTGCGCTTATCAACGCACATCAATGAGCTTGCAACTCAACATGAATTTCACTACAAGACCGATAAGAAGAGGAATTGAACCTCTGTAAAAAGGACTACAGCCTAACGCCTTCACACTCGGCCATCTTACCTGTGACCTTCATCAACCGATGACTATTCTCAACTAACCACAAAGATATTGGCACCCTATACCTAATCTTCGGCGCATGAGCTGGCATAGTAGGCACCGCCCTCAGCCTGCTTATCCGCGCAGAACTTGGCCAACCCGGCACCCTCCTTGGAGATGACCAAATTTATAATGTAATCGTCACCGCCCATGCCTTTGTCATAATCTTCTTCATAGTAATACCTATTATAATTGGCGGATTCGGCAATTGACTTGTCCCCCTTATAATTGGCGCTCCAGACATAGCATTCCCCCGCATAAACAACATAAGCTTCTGACTACTCCCCCCATCATTCTTACTCCTCCTAGCTTCTTCTACAGTAGAGGCAGGTGCTGGCACAGGGTGAACAGTCTATCCACCACTCGCTGGTAACCTAGCCCACGCTGGACCCTCAGTAGACCTAGCTATCTTCTCCCTCCACCTGGCAGGTGTATCCTCAATCTTAGGGGCAATTAACTTCATTACCACTGCCACCAACATGAAACCCCCCGCCCTATCCCAATATCAAACACCACTTTTCGTATGATCAGTGTTAATTACCGCCGTCTTACTGCTCCTATCACTCCCAGTCCTCGCTGCGGGCATCACCATACTTCTAACAGACCGCAACCTAAACACCACATTTTTCGACCCTGCTGGCGGTGGCGACCCAGTCTTATATCAACACCTATTTTGATTCTTTGGCCACCCCGAGGTATACATTCTAATCCTACCAGGCTTTGGGATTATCTCCCACGTAGTAGCATACTACGCAGGCAAAAAAGAACCATTCGGCTATATGGGAATAGTATGGGCTATACTATCAATCGGATTCCTAGGCTTTATCGTCTGAGCTCACCACATATTTACAGTAGGCATAGACGTCGACACTCGAGCATATTTTACATCCGCCACAATAATCATCGCCATTCCCACCGGAATTAAGGTATTCAGCTGACTTGCAACACTACACGGAGGCACTATCAAATGAGACCCCCCAATACTATGAGCCCTAGGCTTTATTTTCCTGTTCACCATTGGTGGCTTAACAGGGATTGTCCTTGCAAACTCCTCCCTAGACATCGCCCTACACGACACCTACTACGTAGTGGCCCACTTCCACTACGTCCTATCAATGGGAGCAGTATTTGCCATCCTTGCAGGATTCACCCACTGATTCCCACTCTTCACAGGCTACACCCTACACCCCACATGAGCAAAAGCCCACTTCGGAGTAATATTCACCGGAGTAAACCTAACTTTCTTCCCTCAACACTTCCTAGGCCTAGCAGGTATGCCCCGCCGATACTCAGACTACCCAGACGCCTACACCCTATGAAATACCGTATCCTCTATTGGCTCTTTAATTTCAATAACTGCCGTAATCATGCTTATATTTATCATCTGAGAAGCATTCGCATCAAAGCGGAAAATACTCCAACCCGAACTAACTGCCACCAACATTGAGTGAATCCACGGCTGCCCGCCCCCCTACCACACCTTCGAAGAACCAACCTTCGTCCAAGTTCAAGAAAGGAAGGAATCGAACCCTCACATGCTGGTTTCAAGCCAACCGCATTAAACCACTTATGCTTCTTTCTTTTTATGGGGTGTTAGTAAACCAATTACATAGTTCTGTCAAGACTAAATCACAAGTGAAAACCCTGTACACCCCACATGGCCAACCACTCACAACTTGGATTCCAAGACGCCTCATCACCCATTATAGAAGAGCTCGTTGAATTCCACGACCACGCCCTAATAGTTGCACTAGCAATTTGCAGCCTAGTACTTTACCTATTAACCCTTATACTCATAGAAAAACTATCTTCAAGCACAGTAGATGCACAAGAAGTAGAACTGATTTGAACCATTCTCCCAGCTATCGTCCTAATCCTACTTGCTCTCCCATCTCTACAAATCCTGTACATGATGGACGAAATTGACGAGCCTGACCTAACCCTAAAAGCCATTGGTCACCAATGATATTGAACCTACGAATACACAGACTTCAAAGACCTAACATTTGACTCATACATAATTCCAACAGCCGAACTCCCACTAGGCCACTTCCGGCTCCTAGAAGTAGACCATCGAGTTGTTATTCCAATAGAATCCCCCATCCGCATTATCATTACCGCAGACGACGTCCTTCACTCCTGAACAGTACCAAGTCTTGGAGTAAAAACCGACGCAATCCCAGGCCGACTAAACCAATCATCATTTATCACAACACGCCCAGGAATCTTCTACGGCCAATGTTCAGAAATCTGCGGAGCAAACCACAGCTACATGCCTATCGTAGTAGAATCTACCCCACTCACCCATTTCGAAAACTGATCACTTACTTTATCATCTTAACCATTAAGAAGCTATGCATCAGCACTAGCCTTTTAAGCTAGAGAGAGGGGACCCATAAACCCCCTTAATGAGTATGCCTCAACTAAACCCAAATCCATGATTCTTTATTATAGCACTATCATGACTGACCTTCTCACTGATCATTCAGCCCAAAATCTCCTCATTTTTTTCCACCAATCCACCCATCAATAAACCCCATATAACCTCCAAAACCACCCCCTGAACCTGACCATGAACATAAGCTTCTTCGACCAATTCGCCAGCCCATACCTTATAGGAATCCCCCTAATCCTCCTATCCATACTATTCCCCGCCCTTCTACTGCCCTCACCCAACAGCCGATGAATCACCAACCGCCTATCCACCCTCCAACTTTGACTCATCAACCTTATCACCAAACAACTCATAATACCCCTAAACAAAAACGGCCATAAATGAGCCCTCATTCTCACCTCACTTATAATATTCCTACTTCTTATTAACCTTCTAGGCCTACTACCGTATACATTTACACCCACCACCCAACTGTCAATAAACATAGCACTGGCCTTCCCACTATGACTAGCTACACTCATCATTGGCCTACGAAACCAACCATCAATCTCCCTAGGGCACCTCCTGCCTGAAGGCACCCCCACACCCCTAATTCCCGCTCTAATTATAATCGAAACCACCAGCCTACTAATCCGACCCTTAGCCCTGGGAGTCCGCCTAACAGCAAACCTCACCGCCGGCCACTTACTCATCCAACTCATCTCTACTGCCTCCATAGTCCTACTCCCAATCATGCCAGCAGTCTCAATCCTAACCACAACCATTCTCCTCCTACTAACCATCCTAGAAGTAGCAGTAGCTATAATCCAAGCATATGTCTTCGTACTCCTACTAAGCCTATACTTACAAGAAAACATCTAATGGCCCACCAAGCACACTCCTACCACATAGTAGACCCAAGCCCATGACCAATTTTCGGAGCAGCCGCTGCCCTACTCACAACCTCAGGTTTAATTATATGATTCCACTACAACTCCTCACAACTCCTTGCCCTAGGCCTAATCTCCATACTCCTAGTGATACTCCAATGATGACGAGACATCGTACGAGAAAGCACCTTCCAAGGACACCACACCCCCACTGTTCAAAAAGGCCTCCGATACGGGATAATCCTATTCATCACATCCGAAGCCTTCTTTTTCCTAGGCTTCTTCTGAGCATTCTTCCACTCCAGCCTAGTACCCACCCCAGAATTAGGCGGCCAATGACCACCCACAGGAATTAAACCCCTAAACCCCTTAGAAGTGCCCCTACTAAACACAGCTATCCTTCTAGCATCGGGCGTCACTGTCACATGGGCCCACCACAGTATTACAGAGGGGAACCGAAAAAGTGCTATCCAAGCACTAACCCTAACCATCATCTTAGGATTCTACTTCACGGCCCTCCAGGCAACAGAATATTATGAAGCACCATTCTCAATCGCCGACGGCGTATATGGCTCAACCTTTTTTGTTGCCACGGGATTCCACGGACTACATGTCATCATTGGGTCCTCATTCCTATTAATCTGCCTACTACGACTCATTAAATTCCACTTCACATCAAACCACCACTTTGGGTTTGAAGCAGCAGCCTGATACTGACACTTCGTAGACATTATCTGATTATTCCTCTACATAACCATCTATTGATGAGGATCTTGCTCTTCTAGTATATCCATTACAATTGACTTCCAATCTCTAGAATCTGGCCTAACTCCAGAGAAGAGCAATCAACACACTCACATTTATACTTACTCTGTCACTCACCATCAGCATTATCCTAACCACCTTAAACTTCTGATTAGCACAAACAAACCCAAACTCAGAAAAACTCTCCCCCTACGAATGTGGATTTGACCCCCTAGGCTCTGCTCGCCTACCATTCTCAATCCGATTCTTCCTCAGTAGCCATCCTATTCCTGCTGTTCGACCTAGAAATCGCCCTCCTCCTACCCCTCCCCTGAGCCATCCAACTAAACTCCCCCATCACCACCCTGACCTGAACATCTACAATCCTCCTCCTCCTCACACTAGGATTAATCTACGAATGACTCCAAGGAGGCCTAGAATGGGCAGAATAACTCCAGAAAGTTAGTCTAATCAAGACAGTTGATTTCGACTCAACAAACCATAGCCTGACCCTATGACTTTCTTTATGTCCCTCATACACCTAAGCTTTTACTCAGCCTTCTCACTAAGCTGTCTTGGACTAGCCTTCCACCGAACCCACCTAGTCTCTGCCCTACTATGCTTAGAGAGCATGATATTATCCCTATACATAGCACTCTCCCTATGGCCAGTAGAAACCCAAACAACATCACCTACTATCATACCAGTATTAATACTCGCGTTCTCAGCATGCGAAGCAAGCGCTGGCCTATCAATACTAGTAGCCTCTACACGGACTCACGGATCTGACCACCTACATAACCTAAACCTCCTACAATGCTAAAAATCATTATTCCAACCATCATACTCCTCCCACTAGCCCTCTTATCCCCTCCAAAATTCATATGAACCAACACCACCACATACAGCCTCCTAATTGCTACACTAAGCCTCCAATGGCTAACCCCAACCTACTTCCCCTATAAAGACCTCAACCAATGATTCGGAGTCGACCAACTCTCATCCCCCCTACTAGTCCTATCTTGCTGACTCCTCCCCCTCATAATCCTAGCAAGCCAAAACCACTTACAATATGAACCTCACCCACGAAAACAAACCTTTATCGCCACACTAGTCATAGTACAACCCTTCCTCATCCTAGCTTTCTCAACTACAGACCTCATATTATTCTACATCGCATTCGAAGCAACCCTAATCCCGACCCTAATCCTTATCACCCGATGAGGAAATCAACCCGAACGCCTAAGCGCTGGTATTTACCTCCTATTTTACACCCTCATTAGCTCCCTACCCCTATTAGTAGCCATCCTCTATCTTCACGGACAAACTGGAACCCTAAACCTCCCCATACTAAAACTAACACACCCCACACTAACCAACTCTTGAGCTGACATTCTATCTAGCTTAGCCCTTCTAACTGCCTTCATAGTCAAAGCTCCCCTATACGGCCTCCACCTATGGCTACCTAAAGCCCACGTAGAGGCCCCAATTGCCGGATCTATACTACTCGCAGCTCTACTCCTAAAACTAGGAGGATACGGCATCATACGCATCACCATCCTCACACCTCCCCCATCAGACTACCTATACTACCCATTTATCACCATAGCCCTATGAGGAGCCCTAATAACTAGCTCCATCTGCTTACGCCAAACTGATCTGAAATCGCTCATTGCCTACTCATCCGTAAGCCACATGGGCCTAGTTATCGCCGCAACCATGATCCAAACCCACTGAGCATTTGCAGGAGCAATGATCCTAATAATCTCCCATGGACTAACTTCCTCAATACTATTCTGTCTAGCCAACACAAACTACGAACGAATACACAGCCGAATCCTTATATTAACACGAGGCCTACAACCAATCCTACCTCTTATGGCAATCTGATGGCTCCTAGCAAGCTTAACCAACATGGCACTACCACCAACTACCAACTTAATAGCCGAACTCACAATCATAACCGCACTATTTAACTGATCCCCCCTCACAATCGCCCTAACCGGCCTTGCAAGCTTCCTAACCGCCTCATACACGCTATTCATGTTCCTAACAACCCAGCGCGGTTCAACTCCCCCCTACATCACCACCACCCCAAACTCCAACACACGAGAACACCTATTAATGACCCTACATATCACACCACTACTCCTCCTCATCCTTAAACCCGAACTAATCTCTGGGATTCCCTCATGCAAGTATAGTTTTAACCCAAACATTAGACTGTGATTCTAAAAATAGAAGTTAGACCCTTCTTACCTGCCGAGGGGAGGTCAACCAACAAGAACTGCTAATCCTTGCATCTGAGTCTAAAACCTCAGTCCCCTTAACTTTTAAAGGATAACAGTAATCCACTGGTCTTAGGAGCCACTCATCTTGGTGCAACTCCAAGTAAAAGTAATGGAGCTAGCTCTCCTCCTCAACACCTCCATACTTCTCACCACAACAATCATCCTCATACCAATTATCCTCCCCCTCATACTAAAAAACTTCAAAAACTCCCCAGCCTCTATTACACGCACTGTAAAAACTGCCTTCCTAGCAAGCCTAATCCCATCCACACTATTCCTCTACTCCGGCATAGAAAGCATTATCTCACACTGAGAATGAAAACTCACCACAAACTTCAAAATCCCCCTAAGCCTAAAAATCGACCAATACTCCATACTATTCTTCTCCATCGCACTATTCGTGACCTGATCCATCCTGCAATTCGCCATATGATACATAGCATCAGAACCCTACATCACAAAATTCTTCTCCTACCTGTTAATATTCTTAATCGCAATACTTACACTAACCATCGCCAACAACATATTCTTACTTTTCATTGGATGGGAGGGAGTAGGAATAATGTCATTTCTTCTAATTGGTTGATGACAGGCCCGCGCTGAAGCCAACACCGCCGCACTACAAGCAGTTCTATATAACCGAATTGGCGATATTGGCCTAATTATAAGTATGGCCTGACTAGCAGCCACCACTAACACCTGAGAGCTCCAACAACCCCTCTACACTACTCAAACCCCAACACTACCACTACTAGGCCTCATCCTCGCTGCTACAGGAAAATCCGCCCAATTTGGACTCCACCCATGACTGCCCGCCGCCATAGAAGGCCCAACCCCAGTCTCGGCACTACTACACTCCAGCACTATAGTTGTAGCCGGAATTTTTCTACTAATCCGCATGCACCCCCTAATAACCAACAACCAAACTGCCCTCTCCATGTGCCTATGTCTGGGCGCCCTATCCACCTTATTTGCAGCCACATGTGCCATTACACAGAACGACATCAAAAAAATTATCGCATTCTCTACATCTAGCCAACTAGGCCTAATAATAGTCACCATTGGACTTAACCTCCCACAACTAGCCTTTCTTCACATCTCTACTCACGCCTTCTTCAAAGCCATATTATTCCTGTGTTCCGGATCCATTATCCACAGCCTTAATGGAGAACAAGACATCCGAAAGATAGGAGGCCTACAAAAAACTCTCCCAACCACTACCTCCTGCCTAACCATTGGCAACCTAGCCCTTATAGGAACCCCCTTCCTAGCAGGATTCTACTCAAAAGACCTCATCATCGAAAACCTTAACACCTCCTACCTAAATTCCTGAGCCCTACTTCTGACCCTATTAGCCACGTCCTTTACTGCCACATACAGCCTACGAATGACCCTACTAGTACAAACAGGATTCCCACGTATACCCTCAACCACACCCATAAATGAAAATAACCCAACAATTACAAACCCAATCACCCGACTCGCCCTAGGCAGCATCTTAGCGGGCCTACTCATCACATCCCTAACCATCCCTGCAAAAACCCCACCCATAACCATACCAACCCTTACAAAAACCGCAGCTATCACTGTCACCACCCTAGGCATCCTACTAGCCCTCGAACTATCAAACATAGCCCACACTATAACAAAACCAAAACAAAACACCTACCTAAACTTCTCCTCCTCATTAGGATACTTCAATACCCTAATACACCGAATAGGACCCACAAACCTATTAAACAGCGGACAAAAAATCGCTCTACACCTAATTGACTCATCCTGATACAAAAAAATAGGACCCGAAGGGCTCGCAGACCTCCAACTCATAATAACCAAAACCTCAACCACCCTCCACAACGGACTCATCAAAACATACCTAGGATCCTTCGCCCTATCCATCCTCATCATCATCCTATCAACATAACCATCACCAACCCAATGGCCCTCAACCTACGAAAATCCCACCCACTACTAAAAATAATTAACAACTCCCTAATCGACCTCCCTACCCCCTCAAACATCTCCGCTTGATGAAACTTTGGATCACTACTAGGCATCTGCCTAACAACCCAAATCATCACCGGACTATTAATAGCTACCCACTACACCGCAGACACATCCCTAGCCTTCTCATGAGTTGCCCACACCACCCAAAACGTCCAATATGCTGTTTTACAGAATCGTGCCGCCATTGATTTTCTACTGTTAGCTCAGAGTCATGGATGTGAAGAGTTCAAAGGGATGTGTTGCTTTAATCTGTCTACCCATGGAGAATCTATACATCAACAGCTTAAGTGGCTTAAGGAGCATACCCAAGAGATTACAGTGGGATCAAATCCCTTCGATAAGTGGTTAGGGAGACTTTTTGGCGGGCTGTCACCATGGTTAACGGGTCTGTTAAAGGAAGGATTTAGGTGGTTGGGACTCGCATTGTTGTTGATTATCGGTGGAAGGATTGTATTGGGATGTGTGATGAAACAGGTGGATAAGGCCACGGTAGCAATGACCGTCAGCCCTAAAGAAAATGGGGGAATTGTGGGAGAGTGGCTACAGGGTAAGGGTCACGTTCCCATGCAGAGACTTGCTGACGAGGAGCTGCACAGGCACTGGACACAGATAGTGTAACAGAATAGCAAGGTCAGATTGTTCCTTGAGAATGGGAGTTCTACAACAACAAGATGCCTGAGGTTTAAGATATGAGGAGCTGCACCAGCTGCACGACCACAGAGATAAGCAACTGGGCAGGTCTGA
>JANVCC010010482.1:0-25412 GCA_025345505.1 Todiramphus chloris collaris
TCCTGGATGGTGGCAAATGCCCTGTGGGGGTGGTTGCAGCAGTGGAAATGGAGCAACTGGCAGCGCAGAGGCAAACCCATCTGGGCCGCTGGGCTGTGGCAGGACATTGCTGCTCCGGTAGAGAACCTGGTGGTGAAGGTGCGCCACATGGATGCCCATGTGCCCAGAAGCCGGGCCACTGAACAACATCAGAACAACCAGCGGGCAGACCAGGCTGCCAAGGTGGCAGTGGCTCAGGTGGATCTGGATTGTCAGCGGAAGGGTGAGTTATTTATAGCGCGATGGGCCCATGACACCTCGGGTCATCAAGGAAGAGATGCAACCTATAGATGGGCTCGAGATCGAGGGGTGGACCTGACCATGGAGGCTATCACAGAGGTCATCCACAAATGTGAAACATGTGCTGCAATCAAACAAGCCAAGAGGTTAAAGCCCCAGTGGTATGGAGGACGTTGGCTAAAATATAAATATGGAGAGGCCTGGCAGGTTGACTACCTCGCTCCCACAAACCCGCCAAGGTAAGCGCCACGTACTTACAATGGTGGAAGCAACCACTGGGTGGCTGGAAATGTACCCAGTGCCCCATGCCACTGCCCAGAACACCATCCTGGGCCTTGAAAAGCAGATTTTGTGGCGGCACGGTACTCCAGAAAGAATTGAATCAGATAATGGAACTCATTTCCGAAATAGCCTCATGAATGCCTGGGCCAAGGAGCAGGGCATGGAGTGGGTGTATCACATCCCTTATCATACACAAGCCTCTGGGAAGATTGAAAGGTACAATGGGCTGTTAAAAACCACATTAAAAGCATTAGGCGGTGGGACCTTTAAACAATGGGACAAACATCTAGCAAAGGCCACCTGGTTAGTTAACACCAGAGGATCTGTTAGCCATCCTGGCCCTGCCCAAACAAAACCCCTGCCTGTCGTGGGAGGAGGTAAGGTCCCTGTAGTGCACACTGGGAGGTGGTTGGGCAAGGCAGTGTGGATAGCTCGACCCTTGGGAAAAGGCAAACCCATTCGTGGGATTGTCTTTGCTCAAGGACCTGGATATACCTGGTGGGTAATGCGGGAGGATGGTGAGACCTGGTGTGTACCTCAAGAAGATTTGACCTTGCAAGAAAGATAATCTGGAATGTGAGTTGTATGTTGCAGGAAATGATGCTGTAGGAAGGAGATGGAATAACAGAAAGTGAATTTGGTGAAGGACCAGATGAGTACGGCGAGGACCAAGATCTAGCCGGTGTTGGTGCCCAACAATCAGACATACTGCTTCTGTCCAGAACATCCACCTTGACAGATGAGACCCAAGTCATTGAGTGAAGGAAGCTCATGGAACGAGGGACTATCTGTTAAAAGACTGGGGATAGTAGTTGATGACAATGTATTGGTTGGGTTTAGAGATGGTTTAAGTATGTATTATGTGGGGCCTGAGCATGACGCAAATGGTATGGAATAAGGGGTGGAGATTGTAGTGGGTCTGTCTGAGCTGCTTTTCCCCATCCAGCCTTTATGCTGCAGCACTGGGAGCTGGAGGGTGTTGATAACACACCCGTCTTATCACTGCCCGTGCTCACACGGCACCAAAGGCTGGGCAGGCAAGATGGGGGAGAGGATACAGCCGACCTGAGCTGACCAGTGGGATATTCCATACCATATGACGTCAGCTCAGCTATAAAGGGAGAGGGCAGGAGGAGGATGGGGGGGCATTCTGCTTTGTCGTCCAAGCGGCTGCTACGTGTTCCTGGAGCCCTGCTTCCTGGACTCGGCCCGACATCGCCTGCGGATGGGAAGTAGAGAATAACATCTTATCTATCATAACCCAAGCCCCTTTGCTTTGCATCTTTTTCTCTCCCTGCGTGCCACGCTGAAGAGGGTCGGGGGGAGTGATAGACGGGCTTGGTGGGCACCTGGTGCCGTGCCAAGGTCAACCCACCACAGGGCTCCATAATCACACTGGATATGCTCCAGGTTGTCTTGGATAGTGTCACTGAGCAGGCTTGAGGAGCTATTTACTGGACCTCTCTGCACCAGAGGGGTTAGCAGGCTGCACTAACTGCTGAGACAACTTCTACATCTCTGTTAGCTAGCTCTATGTTCTTGCATACCCAATACACATCTGAGTCCCAAACCCAGCTGACAATTGCTCAACACCTTCTGTCACCATTAGAAGTCTGTGGAAGACAGTAAGAATGGACACTCTCTAATTAGGAAACAGCCAACAGAAGCTGACCATTAGAGATGACTGAAGCACAAGTCTACAGAACTTTAACCCTCCTCATCAACAGCAATCACGGGAATTCCCCAGCAGATGATCCTTGGAGATCAGAAGATAAGCCCTGGACAAGCAGAAGGTGGGAAGGCGAGGAAGCCTGGGAGATGCTGTGCGAACAGCTATGTCTCTCCTTGCTGGCTCCATAATTTTTGCTGAACCATATGAGGGTAAAGCTAAATATACATGAAGATCTTTTGTGGCAAATTTAGTGTTTGGTTATGGAGTTAAGGGTAGTTGGAGACAAGGATAAGGTTACTTCAGGGAAGTATTAAGGCATTTGATTCTTAGTTTCCAACCCAGAGCTGAGATGTAGGAGTTTGCTTTCTCTGTCACTTCATCCATCCCCAGCACAATGACAATTAGGAAGCCTAGTGAGAAGATAAACGCTGAAAGGAGAGTTCAACCTTAGTCCAACAGATTTTGAGAATGCTCAGCAAAGAATTTTCTCCTTACCTTTACAGGATGCTGAAATCTGGGTTCGTGCCTCTGTGTCAGGGCCTTTGCAACCAAGCGCCTCAAGGCAGAACTGGCACTTCTGGACCATCCATAGCTTGGTGGACTTGAACCACACAGGCCTGAAGCCACGCAACCAGAGCTGCTGGCAGGGAACCAGATTGCAAGAGGGAGAGAACAACATGGCGGAATCTGGAGGCAAAGAATCTGGGGACAGAGGCAGAGAGATGGAGGTTAGACTCATGGGTATTCGAGATGGGCAAAAGGGTGGTCAGGCCTGTGGGATAAGGGGCTGCCGATGGTGAGGAGGCATCAAACGAACACGTCTCTCTTTCCCCTCCCAGTCCTATACTTGCTGTTTCCGGTCTTACCGTGGCACCAGGCATCCCTCTGTTTCATGTATACTGCCACACCGGATGTGAAGGTTGATGGAACCCCCAGGCTGAGGCTGGCCTTAACTGCACTCTGCTGAATGTCCTTCTTGGCCCTGCTTGTCCCCTCCCAGGCCAGTTTCCACAGCAGGTGCATCATGGCCATGCGGTGCACAGGCTTCCTGCAGCGGGTGTCAGGTAGTTACTCCTTGGTTCCGCCTTGGAGAGGGGCGTGGGACATGTGGAGTAAAGGGGGGGGGGGGGGGGGGGGGGGGGGGACAGTGGTCACCCAGGTCCTCTCCCAAGGTCAGGGCAGAGAGGATGGGCGGGGAGTGTTGGATGCTTTGATTCTCTTCCTACCTCAGGCTACAGTGGGAATGATGCAAATGAAGGACCCCTGCTGCCCTCCTCCAGACCTTGCCAATGCCACTCTGCCTCATGGGCAAGAGTGTTGCTCTCTCACCTGTCATCTGATGATGGAGACAGTGAGAACCTGAGGGTGCAATCAAAGGACTGTTTGCCCACATGGTACTGAAGGGTCACGGCTCCCTCATCCACCTCTGCATCCTGGTGACACAAGGGAAAGAGTCAGACAAAATAGTTCATCTGCTGGGCACAGGCAGCCTGGCTACCTAGATTCCCTCCCTGCTCTGCTAAAGTAGTAGATGTCCATGGTTGGAGCAGAAGTAGTGGTGTCTAGGGGAAGGAGTAGGGCTCACAGAGCCCTGATAGTGATCTCCCCCAGGTCTAACAGAGCTGAAGGACTCCCAGTGCTGGGCAGGTGAGACAGGGAGTGAGTCCCTTAGCTTCCAGAAAGCCCTGCCCCTGTGCATATGATTCCTGGATCACTCTCACCTGTGCTTGCCCACAGATCTGGGCGTAGATGGAGCTCTGATGTCCCTGGAAGATCATCTCAGGAGCTTTTCTGATCATTGACACCTCCAGGCCAGGTGGAAGGTCCCAATGTAGTGAGATCCCAGTAGCCACAGGCCGCAGAGCCCGCTGCAGGCATTTCACTGCCTGGTGAGGGGGAAGCAGAGAGCACAGACCACTTGGGTTCCCTCCCATTTCTGGGCAGTGGAGGAAATTGGAGGGGGTCCCCAAGTTGTAGTGGATGGTGGTATTTGGATTGTCAGAGCCATGGGAAGTACCAAATGGCACAGGGGGGTGCTGGAAGCCCAGGCAAACCCGGATCATTACCTCAGATGTCAAGTCCATCCTAGAGTGGATGCACACACATTCGCCTTTGGTCTCCAGGGCCATGGCCTGGGAAAGGTTGAAGCTGTGGCAGTTATTAGTAGGAAAGCAAAAACACCTGTAGAGGAGAAGAGGGGAAGGTTAGAGATGGGACAAAGGTGGGAGGCACAAAGGACAAGAGTGGTACAAAGGACAAAGTCTGGACAGGTAAGGATGCTTCTAACTGTAGAAATGAAACTGTGACTCAGAGTTTTGCCATTCACTCTGGGGTGAAAGATGTTGCCCAATGGGAAGGGAGACCATGAGAAGGGCTTTTGGGCCTGCAGAGCGCATTGAGGTATTGCATGGTAAGGATGAAAAGGAAAAGTGCTGAGAAGAGCAGGGAAAGATTGGGAGAAGAGGCCTGACAGATGAAGAGTATAGGCAGTCTTAGTGAGGTACGCATAGTGTGGGGGCGGGGTAGTTGCTGCAGTTCCATCAAGGTAAAGAGAAGATCTGGAGCAGATGAGCATCCAGAATAACGTTTGAAGGACACTGACAGCCAGGGGGAGAGGAAGGTCGCAAGTTAGCATGTGGGGGGACACGAACAGGGCTCCCCATTACCGGTGGTTGTCCCGGTAACGATAGACCTCAGCCATGACAGCTTCCTCTTCGCTGGAGGTCTTCCTTTGAATGAAGATGAAAAGCTGAGGGAGACAGGAGGGGAAGCAAACATTGCCAGGGCTGGGTACCTCATTAGAGGAGAGACGCCCTCCTACAGTGCAGGCAGCCTCCATCCCAGCTTGCTCCCTTACCCTTTTACACCCACTGGCCTTGAAACAGGAAACAAGATTGTATGTCTCCTTTCATTACCACCAGCTCACCTCTTAGCCCAAAAAGGCACCCCACAAGGAAGATCCACCTTCCCAAAGTGCAGGCTAATTCCACAGGAGCCCTTTCAAGCTGCCCAACCCAAAGGTGGTGCCACTTTCTGCCAAGAGGATGCTTCCCACATGCCAGCCCCTAGTGCAAACAGCAGCACAGTATCTCACCCTGAGCCCTGAAGTCTACCTTTACCGCATTGTTTACACCCATTCCCTTCCCCGTAACCCTTTGGTCCCTGATACCTGTCGGGGTTGCCCATGAAGGAGAGGAGTGTTGTAGATACACCTTAGGAGTCCCAACAGGTCACAGCCCCCCAGATCAGGGGTGATGGAGGAGATGCGCCCCACTGCATTGTCCATGCTTTCCTGCGTGTATTCCACACTCTGCCTGTGGGAGGGCACCTGGAGTGTCAGAGGGGGGCAGAACCAGGCCCGTGCCTACCCTCACATGGCCACTCCCTAGAAAAACCCTCCCTCACTACCAGGGCTACAGAAGCACCCTGAAAAAAAGGACTTGTTCTTCTCACTGTCCCTAACAGATCCTGCCCCACAGCTGCTCTCCAGCAAGAGCTTGTCCCATAGTTCCACTTAGAAAAGTCATACTTTACTTACCTCTTGGCCCTGCCCCATCATCACCCCCAACTCACGGATAGAAGGCTTTGAAAGTGGCCCCAAAACTGTAGATGTTGAAGTAGCAACCCAGAGGCAAACTCTTGAGAAGGAAGAGCACTGTGTTCTGGGGACAGGTGGAGGGATGGGCAGAGCTCAGATGGGGAAGCTAGGCAGAACATCTGCCCATGTGAAGCAGCTTGCCTTTATCCCCACAATCTGGGGATGACCAGTGTGGAAAATCCCCCCTGAAGACCTCCTCCAGTGGTACCTGTGCATCCTGGAAGAGGCTGCGGTCCATGAGAAAGAGGAATTCCCCAAGCTGTCCTGGATTGGGCACCACCTCAGGAATGTTAGGCATTAGTGTCACCATCACCACTGGGTCTCCTAGCAGAGAGCCTGGAGTGTGCGTGGGGAAACAAGGAGGGTTTGTAGAATGGAGCCCCCTTCTTTGTCTCTCTGCTTTTGTCCTCAGCTCTAACCTATTGCCTGAAAAACCCCTCAGATCCCCCCAGTCTCCCTGACACCCTCTCCCTAATGCCCACTTCCACCCTTCTTGCTCACCAGGCAAAGCTTTGGGATCTCTCCTCTCCACCACAGCACTAAGAGTGTGAGGGCCTCTGTAATAGACCAGCAATTTCAGGTTATCTTGCATCCAGGGGGAGGATTTCAAGGAGACCTGAGGACAAGTAGAGTGGGGGGAGGAACAAGAACCAAATAAAAGGACTGAGGAGTTCTAAGGCATGTCAGCTGGCTGCAGATCCTTCTCTCCTCTCCCCCTTTGGGATTCTGGCATCTGTCAGGGCCATACCTCAGCAGATGTCTGATCTGGAGCCGTGTATTGCAGGGGGGTGTGGCTGCTGTTAATGGCAATATGGGACACACCATGGGCTGACTTCAGACAGATGCTGAAGTGCAGGTTTTCGGACTTCACCTCCTCAGAAGACATCCAGCCTGCAGGGAGATAGAGGTGTGAGAAAGTGAAAGACAAGACCCTAGGATAGCAGACAGCTACGGTGGGGCACTGTGTCTCATTGGCAGAGGGGAAATGCGGCATCTGAGATGCCACACCGCTGTGGCATGGCAGTGAGGAATCTGTAAACTCACACTGTTGTATGGATAGGGGTCTGCGGGGATCTCTTGCTGTGGGATATATGGGGTTCCTAACTTGTGGGGTTCCTAACTGAGAGGTGCAAGGGGGAGTGTTATTCAGATCCTCTCACTGAGGCATTTGTGCAGAGGGCATACCTCCCCAGAGGGATGCTGGGGAGCCATGGGTTCCTCCCCGGGGGACACTCACTGATGTATTTTCTCTGGGGGAACAACTCCCGTGGCCAGCAAAATAAGGCAGCTCCATCAGGCTGCAGTGGCAGCTCCTGGACATAGCACAGGCTGATGGCCACCTCCCTGTTAGGAGGCAGGGTCCCCAAGAAACAAGCAAACACAGGACCCCAAAGATCCCACTGGTCCTGGAGGTATCTCAAATTCTCCATGCCAGAAGTGGCTTTCCACAGTCGCTGGGCCTACCACAAAGGGAGAAAAATGTGTCACTGAAATCTTTACACAATTTCACTCTTTCAACTCCACCCTTCACCCCAAACCGCAATCCCAGTACCTCCTCTTTCTCCCAGAGCATTGCTTCAATACGAGAGTCCCCCATGGTAGCGCAGAAGGTGTGTACAACTGTGTTGGAATCCACAGGAAAGATGAACATGGTCTCCTCAGAGACTTGCTGCATATTGCGGAAAACCAGCTCAGACACCACACTGGCCACAAAGTCCTGGATGGTTACATTTACTGTCGCAGTTTGCAACTCCACTTCAGGATAGGAAGAAAAGAACCATATTCCCCTCTGGAACAAGCCTGAGGAAGACACAGCAGCTGTCAGGCTGCCTGGTTGCCCATAGGAAGTTTTAAATTTCAGGTGGGAAACAGTCCTATGTCCAAACCTGCCGCAGAAATGCCTGTTGCAGAAGCTGACAAATAGCCGTGAAAGTTCTCTGAGGCTGCCAGCATGTTTCCCTTAGACCACAGTTTGCCATCTCTCTAAGCCCTTTCTGTCCAATGCATGTGGCAGCTGTGCCCCCAGATCCCCGAACTGTGCCATGCTTTCTTTTAGTTCAGACCTACCGTGGTGTAAAGAGGAGTCGGTCTGTCCTCAAGCACGTAGCACAAGATAGTCCCAAAATAGAGCTTCATGGAAATGGCAGCTTCTCAAACCTTCAGGCCATATCTCAGAGGTAAGAGCAGGTCCTACCATCCCTAATGTTCCCAAGAGTTGATCTTGAGCTCCAACTTCAGCAGCTATACTACTCATTTTGTAGTACTGGAAGGGAAGGGGGACCATGCGAGGGCACTTGGCATAGCATCAAAGGTAGAGTCACAGGAAGCCACCTTATCTCCTCTTCATTGTTGTCAGTGGAAATGTTTCTTGCTGACCTCCTTTTCTCACCTGCCGTACTTGCAGCATATGCACTATCTGACTCCAACAATGTGGAGATTGAATTTGGCTGGAAGATGGCTTTGGTGACCTCTCTGCCTGCTATGGCAGCAGCCCATGGAAAGGCAACCTTCTCCACCCCCTTTCCCTTGGTTTGAGATGAAAAGCGTCTCATTTTAGGGCAAGGTTTAGCATCCATGGTGCATGAAACCTGATGGCAAAATGCACTGGAGTAGTGTCTGAGTCAAGAATGGTGTAACGCTCTAGTAGGAATAGAGTGTCACTTAGCACGTGAGGTATAAGACCTTCTTGGGTGTTGCTGCAATGTCTTCTAAGTGGATGGTATACAGAAGATGGTACAGTTCACCTGGAGGGGATGATGCAACTCACAAGTCAAGCAATGTACCTAGGCATCACAACACAGTAGGGGATGATTTCGCACCACCCGAAAGGTGATGCAATATCATAGCACTGAGGAGTGTTGCCCCCCATCTCACAGTAGTTAACATCTCTTCTCTGTCATCCTCCCACATTGTGATGGTCTCCCTGGAAAGCCTTCAGCGCTATGGTTTACATGAATCATGTCTACAAAATACCTTTTGCTATGCCAACCAGAAACAGTGAAGGATGACTGCAGGCCATGTCCCTGGGTTCCCAGAACACAGTGAGATGTGCTCCCTGTCAACCACTCCAGAAATCCATTCATTCCCACGTTAGCACCCCAGCAAAAGTCTTCCCCACTGCTCAGAGATGCCACCCCTATGTCCCAAACTCACCCCTGCAGACGTACTGCTTGCTCAGGATTCCGCTTCTCCTCATCTTGACTCTTTGATGGATGACAGCTTCTGTGTGGGAAAGAGCTATGAGGACCTCATGAGAAAAACCTGGGCACCTCCATCTTCTCTTCCTCCAAGATATGGAGCTCCCCACAACACACATGGGGCAAGATGACTCTGTTTCCTCACATAGGTAGAAGGGTGGGCAGACAAAGCAGGCAAAGCTCGGTCTGGGAGGAGGGTGGAGGAATGCTGGGATCTGTGTGAGGAGAGTGGTGCAGGTGGATAGTTAGAGAGGGCTGCATTTAGCGGCAGTAGGAGTGACTGGCAGAAAAAAAAGTGACTGTGTAGGGAATTGGGATGGGGAACAGATGGATGAATGTGTAGTTGGGATGCATGGGTGCACATGCAGGGAAGTGAAGGGCAGGAGGCTGTTGGGGGCACTGATGAGAGAATGCAGTTGTGTGGACTGTGAGGGAGAGGATGATAAAAAGGGCCTGATTTGTGCCTGATCTGTCAATTAGGCACCCAAGGCCATCGGGTCTGTGCACAGGTCAGTGGTCTGAACCCTTCCAGTGCTGAATACAGCCTTAACTCCATTATCATGCTGCACAGCCCGGGGTGCCCAGCATCTGGGGGGTGTAAGATTATCTGTGCTGTCCTCTCTTTCTTCCCAGCGTCAGCTCTAAGAAATGACATTTCCCATGATACTTGGCAGAATGTGAGCAAGCGGCTCCCGGCGGAGCGGGGGCACCGCTGAGACACGAGGGGAGGGGAACCGGGCTGGGATGGCTCGGGGACCCCGGCGGGGGGGCAAGGGCGCGGCAAGTGTAGAACACCATCTGTGCAGCCGCCGGCGGGGGGGCGCGGCGGAGGGGAGAGCGGGGGCGAAGGGACGCGCGGAGCCCCGGCCCCGGCCGCCCCTCCCTCGGGGACGGGGAAGAGGCAGCGTCCTTAGCGCGTCCTCCTCCCTGCAAACGAGCCCGCGGAGGGGCGGCCCCTGCCCAGCGCGGCTGAGGGGGAAAGGGGCGGGGGGACAACCTTAGGCTCTGCTTGTGACACTGTGGAGGCGGCGGAGTTTACGGGTTGCGGCTCTCCGAGACAGGGGGGCAGCCGTGACCCTAACTCATGGAAATCCACCCCAGGATTAAAGTGATGACTTTTAACAAAATCGAGGTGGGGGGCGGGATAACTGCCTCTAGAAATCTTTCTAACCTTGCAGCCGGCAGGGTGCGATGCATGATTACGCAATTCCCTGCGATGCGCGATTGTGCGGTTCCCTTCCAGGCACGATAAGGCACCAAGAGAGCTGGGAGGACCTGTCAGCCCCCTACGTTCCTGCTCGGCGTGGGATTTCCTAGGCAACAGCTCTCGGGAGCCTTCCTTTTGCTGCCAAGCGAAGAAGCATCTCCCGCTCCCCTGACTCGGCCCAGCTGCCTTTTATTCTATGCCAGCGCTGCCCCAGACAGGCCCGAGTTAATGGCCCTTTTTTCTTAATGCATCTCCAAAGACTCTACAAGAATCAACACAAGCTTTTTCATGGGAATCTGTGATCTGCACAGAGCTAAAGCAGAGAGTGAGAAAAGTCAAAGAAGAAAAAGAAACCCAAACCAAAACAGAAAGGAAGGAAAGTCAACAGCTACAAACCCTATGCCAGGGACTTGGACTTAACTCACTGCCAAGAGCAAGGGCAGGTATGGTTTTTGCTTTACTCATTTGAGAAAGCACGCTCTCTCTCTCTCTCTCTCTCATGCTTGCTCTCAGATATTTCTATCTTTAATCAGCCATGCTTGCTATCAGTTTCTTGAAACTGTACTTGGATCATCCACTTCATCAGACAAATTGCTGGGCAAATAGCCCCTATTTGGTGAAACTGACACTTGCTAAATTGAAGCAAGGCTAAAGATAGGATTCTTTTTTTTTTTTTCACAGTAGAAACACTGTCTTACTGGTAACTGTTTTTAAGGATCCCAGTAAGAGAACTCATTTCTTGCACATCCATGTTCCTGTATTTAATTTTCTATCAGGTAAAAGGCAATTTACAAGTATCAAGATCTCTGTGTGTGCTCATTGTGAATCTGGACCTTAGACTACTATCCTGAACCTCAGAAATCCCAGATGTGTAGGTAGCATTTGAACTTAGGGGCCTGGCTGGATGGGGCAGCAAACACATCCTGGCATACAGACACCTCCAAGCCTTTCCCATGATGTGTCAAGCGCAGATGGAGAATGCACACATGCACGCAGAGCAGGCCTGCAACCCTTCCCTGTAGAGGGAGGGAAGGGAGGGAAGGGAGGGAAGGGAGGGAAGGGGGGAAGGGGGGAAGGGAGGAAGGGAGGAAGGGAAGAAGGGAGGAAGGGAAGAAGGAAGGAAGGAAGGAAGGAAGGAAGGAAGGAAGGAAGGAAGGAAGGGACTCACCACAGAATGACAGCCTGCAGCAGGAGCAATGAGCAGACAGACACAGGGACGGCCCTGAGACTCAAACTTCTCAGCTGCAGTGTGCGAGAAGGAGGAAGAGGAGCAGCAGGCTGGTCTTTGCAGGAAGCAGCAGGGACGAATGGGAGCTGCGGTCACTGCTGCAGTGCCTGGGTGGATTCCTGGGAAAAGGAATGCTGCCAAATGTGCACTCTGGGATATAGGGTTGGGAACCACAGGTGCTGCCAGCCCAGCCTGCTGGGATGAGCCAGCAGCACTGAAGATGCTGCCAGCACTGCCTGCTGGTGTGGATAGGAGACAGTGGGTGTAGATGTGCTCCAGGTCTCAGGGCAGCTCCAGCAGGTCAGTGAAGCCATGAGAAAATCAGGAGCAGTGGGTAACCCACACAGAGGGTGCTTTTGGGGCCTGGACTGGGGAGCGAGTCTGCGTAAAGGGGCACTAATAGAGACTATGCTGTGTGTTGGCCCCATCCTGGAGGCTCTGGGATGGGGATGCTGCCTGGGAAAGGCAGGGAGGGGCAACAGCAGTGCATGGATGTAGGTGGGAGTGGGTGCTGCCCAGTACCACCCACCCCACAGAGCGGTTGGAGACAGTGGGCATTAGAGGCAGGTGGGAGAAGGCTCCTGTGTTCCCCCAAGGGAAGCACCCCACTACCAGAAGTGAAAATGGATGTTAGGCAGGGAGCCATCCCATTCCTGCAGCCAAAGTGCACCCACACAGGCACTTCACCCTGCCCTTCTGACACCCTGCCCTGGCTGCTGCTTTCCCAGTGGGCCTCATCTTGTCCGAGAGGACACAGGTAGGAAGCTAGTTTTGGGCTGGTGAGGAAACCTTGAAAGAACAGATGGACATCTTGGGTCTTTATTCTAGATATTGCTGAACTTGCTTGGAGTCATACACTTGCAAAAAAGCTCCAGACCTGGAAGGGGCACTGCTCTGGCTGACCTCTGGAAACCTACATCCAAAGACTGGGTCTCATTTTCTTGAGGGACCTCCTTGTTCCCCAGAGGACAGACTACTTAGGTTGAGAGATGCAAGCACTAATCTGCACTAGGTAGCTTGTGCATAACCTTGGCAGAGAAGCAGCTGTGGAGTAGCTTGATGTCCATGTGCTGACTGTGGAGCAACAGATGTTGTCAAATCTTGATTTGATTCTGGAAGAGTGAAATTTGCTTTTCCTTACCTTCCTGCATTTCAAGTAAAGCCAGATTTCATCAGCGTTGCTTTTCAGAAGGTTTCTTCTGAAAGCTTGGTGGCCTCCTTCTGGGTATAAACTCTGTTCAGCGCTTGAATGGAGGAGTTTGATCCTGGGCTCCCTACTGAGCTGAACAACGTTTTTCCATTCTTCAGGAAAACCCATTACTGCAGAGAGACAGGAAGGACAGCTCACCGAGTATGTTTCCATCACTGCCCCCTGCATTTTGATACGTTCACTCACAGTGCCCCTCCAGTCCTGCAGCACAAATTCTCAGTGGTGTGCTTAAAAAAAAAATAAGGGAGACAACAGTTGACCCTCTGGTACCTTGCCACATGAGTGTGTCTTGATTTCAGCCTCTTTAAACAGGACATCTCCTTCAAGAGAAAGCACCATTTTATCTCAGCATCATCAGTAGCTCAGAGAAGACCGTGGCAGCATGTTCTGCACGGGGCACACAGTCTGGCCAGCAACAGGGACTGCAAGCCCTGAACAAAAGCCTGGCCGTACGCCTAGCTCTGATGGCCTGAACACTCTTCTTGGTGTCTTCCAGAAAGACAGGGAAGAGAAAACCTCAGTTTTGGCTCATTGTCCAAGAGATTTATAAAGGAGAGTTGCCTTGTGCTCTGACTAGAGATGAAGATGTAGGCTGTATCTACAGTTCTAAAGAAGCTGTTAGAGCGAGGGATCCCTGACGCTCAGGCCAAGGGGGTGCAAAGCAGCTTTGCTCCATACTCTGGCCTAGCAACCCCCAGAGATCACCATGGACACCCTATGCAGCATTTGCCAAGGTCCTCTGTACTTGCCATAGAGTGGCCCTCTCACCCATAAGTTTTGGTCACAAGGACTTCTTTTTCATTTCCCAAGTGCTTGAAATAAGAAGACTGTTGTGCAGGCAGCAAGGACAGGATTTGTTTTGCGTGACGCTGAGGCTGCGTATCATGTGTGAGTGGAGTCTACGGTGGGTGGTGCAGGGGTTTTGGGTGTTGTAGCATGAGCTGGCTGTAGCACGAGGGAAGATGCTTGCACTTGGATGAATCCTCTAGCCTTTTTGTATTATATAGGGAAAAGAGATTTGATTTGGTTTATGTCTTCATAAGAAGCATTTTGAAGCACCTCTCCTTTCCCTTTCCCTTTCCCTTTCCCTTTCCCTTTCCCTTTCCCTTTCCCTTTCCCTTTCCCTTTCCCTTTCCCTTTCCCTTTCCCTTTCCCTTTCCCTTTCCCTTCCCCTTCCCCTTCCCCTTCCCCTTCCCCTTCCCCTTCCCCTTTCCCTTCCCCTTCCCCTTCCCCTTCCCTCTTCTCTCACATTCAACTTGCTCTCTCTTCTCTTCTCTTCTCTTCTCTTCTCTTCTCTTCTCTTCTCTTCTCTTCTCTTCTCTTCTCTTCTCTTCTCTTTCCCTTTCCCTTCCCTTTCCTTTCCTTTTTTTTTTTTTGGGATTGTTTGGGTAATGTAAGTGAATGTCTTGGAAGATCGTTACATTATAAGGATACTTAAGTAAATCCATGTATAATATATTTATGCCCGAGTATAATTATTGTATGTGGTTAAACATTACATGTAATGTGGAACATGCATTAAGTATAATGTCCTAGTTGAATACAATGATTAATGAGGAATATAAATCAATGCTCAAAAGTACAGATCTTGCTCTTCTAGTATATCCATTACAATTGACTTCCAATCTTTAAAATCTGGCGTAACTCCAGAGAAGAGCAATCAACACACTCACATTCATACTCACCCTATCACTTACCATCAGCATTATCCTAACCACCCTGAATTTCTGACTAGCACAAACAAACCCCGACTCAGAAAAACTCTCCCCATATGAATGCGGCTTCAGCCCACTAGGTTCTGCTTGACTACCATTCTCAATCCGATTCTTCCTCAGTAGCCATCCTATTCCTACTATTTGACCTAGAAATCGCCCTCCTTCTCCCCCTACCATGAGCCATCCAACTAAACTCCCTCGTCACCACCCTCATCTGAACATCCACAATCCTCCTCCTCCTCACACTAGGACTAATCTATGAATGACTTCAAGGGGGTCTAGAATGAGCAGAATAACCCCAGAAAGTTAGTCTAATCAAGACAGTTGATTTCAGCTCAACAGACCATAGCTTAACCCTATGACACTGTTGATACACAGGAAAACTCCACTACTGAATAAGTAGTAAAGTAGGTATGTTTATTCCAGCGCTGGGAGGCATGGGGGATAATTACTTCAAAGTCATGCGTGCCCCCCACTGCTTTCAGCTCAGTATATATTGGGTTACATGTTCCATATTCATGAAGTTTCACAATAGGCCTATACATATTCATTACCTAGCCCCGCCCAGCCTCCTTCATATTATAATGAGCCCAAATGTCATTTGCATATTAATTGCACTTGCACAGTGTCTTCTGGTGGTCGTGGGTAGGGGTCCCCGGGATGAAGTAAGAGTCTTCCTCAGATGAAGTAAAGAGTCTTCCTCGTTGTAAACTTTTCACCTCACTTTTCTGCGCATGCTTTTTATGTCCCTGGCTCAAGCTCAAACCTCAAGGCTGGTTTAGGCTGGTTTATGTTGTTTTCTGGTTCGAGAACAAGGACTCGGTTCGAGGCTCTCCCCATTATCAATCACTCCTTAGACATCACAGATGTTGAGCTAGTTGCACATTGCCCTTGGAACATATCTTCCCACTAAGTCATTTAATCTTTGTCTCCCCCCTGATTCACTGTTTATGTCCCTCATACACCTAGGCTTCTATTCAGCCTTCTCACTAAGCTGCCTTGGATTAGCCTTCCACTGAACTCACCTAGTCTCTGCGCTACTATGTTTAGAAAGCATAATACTAACCCTATACATTACACTCTCAATCTGACCAGTAGAACTTTTGCTGTCTTAAGGCACGTTTTGCTCTGAAATGTCCCCTGCTTGTAATGCATGTTCTGTTCTAGTAATTCGGTCTCAAGGAAGACCAGTTATTTGATATGCTGCAAGTTCTCTAAATGCTGGTTTTTTTCAGCACATAAGGATATGGATATGCTTCACTTGTGCTCTTACATATTTTAGAAACACATAATCAACATTTTCATTAATGCTGTTATCCAGTACCTAGAAGACAGAAGAGGTCAACGGCCACACACTATTTAGTTTAAAAATTTCTCTGTGTCCAGTATGTGCGCATCTATGTATAAGAGAAGACAATGACTGGTTTTGTTATGGTTACTTTGACACCTCAGTGTTTTTCTGTTCCACGTAAAAGTTCCAAACACTGGCAGAAATAATCACGATGACTGAAGATGTCCTAATGATCAACATATTACAGCAGTCCACTAGCAAAATGACGAAGGGTGAAAAAATGTGAAAGTAGCCAGAACAATGCAGCAGATTCTATTTGACGCACTTCAATAACCCTACTGTGGGTGTGGTCTTCATCTCAGTTTTCAGATGGAGACGCTTCATTTAGAAAGATGAATAGCTGGAATCACAGCCTGTACTTCTCAGACTGTATTGACTAGTGCAGGAATCAGGTGTCTATGAGAAGACATCTAGTGTTATTTGGATGCTCTAAGATATGTGCCACACAACTGTAGGACAAACTGGTATGTCAGTATCTGGACTAGTCGACATGCTTTCTTCTAAAGTCAGTGAAGAAAAACAGGCTCTTTAAGGTCATCCTTCATGCCTAGATAGCAAGGTAGCGCAGCTCATCTTCTAGGTCCATGATGATTATGCTCTCTTCAGACACTCTCTGGGACATGACAATTGTTACCCTAGGAAGCAGTGTTCAACTGAAGCAGTGCTGCAGTTGAACAGCTCAGTGCATAGCAGCCCTGCCATGCATCTGCTTCTCCCACAGAGTGGCTGACCTTATCTTTCAGTATGGGAGTCTCAGAACAATGCTTTTGATGAGACAGTTTTGCCTCTGAATCTATTTTCCCTCTGGTAGGATCCTGTCTGTGTAGCTGTGCACAACTCAGAATTAGAGATGTTAAGCCAAGAGTTTCATGCTGCTTTGGTAGCAAAGACCAAGGGGCCATTGTGACGACCTGGTGCAGCCCCACAAAGTAAAGTCATTACAGACTTTTTTAGCTTGGGGGCTAAGTTTCTTCCACATGATATGACATGTTCATAGTCCAAAGAGACAGAAGTATTGAGGAACCTGAGGACATGTAACTGAAGCATTTGAGGGAAAGTCAGTCCCAGATTCAGAACAATTGCAGATCATCATTAAGACACTTAAGCTGGTTCATCTAAGTATAGGGAGCATTTCAGTATCTGTAACGAGTAGATCTGATGCCTCTGGAGCTGCATTGGAGTGTTTCAGAAGTCCACAGATGCATGAAAAAAGGACACAGCCCATACCGAAGGTCTATGCCTTTTTCAGAGATGTCCCTGAAAAGCATGTCCCTAGGCACTAGATCCCTTCCTTTAGGCAATAGAATTGTGTGACAGCGTTCTCCTCAATTCAATGCCAGGTCAGTTTGTACACCAAGCTCCCATTTATATCAAATTCAAGCATTTTGTTCTAGAAATGAGATCTAGACCTACATGTAGGAAGCATGTAGAATGCTTCACTGAGAAAGGAAGGTGAAAGAACCAGGCCCAGAAAAGAAACATTCAGTAATGTCATGTAGAGCAGATTTCTTAGAAAGGTTGTCTGTGGCAGATCATGGCAGGAACTCCCTGGTCAATGTGCAGGAGAGACACTTTATTAAGACAGCAAGCCACTTATATAGCCAATTATGTTTACCACACAAGCTTGATTAATACTGGCACTTAGCCATGCTCTTATTAGCAACAATACAGGCAAACATGGGAGTTCTTCTCAGTTCCTTTTGCAGCTGTCTTTAAAGTAACAGTTCAACAAGCAGCTATTCACAGGATGTTCCCAAGCTGTTTGGGCTGGCACTCCTACCCAAGCTGCTGAAGTCATCTTTGCTTCAGACTTAATTTCCTGGACATCCTGAAGGTTATACTCCCATCTTGACACTCCTCAATTTCCCATCAGCAGGTTATACTCCCATCTCAACACTCCTCATATTCCCACCAGTCTGGCCTTGTCAGAATACTCCACAGTTGTCAGGATTTCTTCCTGTCATAAGGGGCGATTGGTGATTGCCAGTGTAACGCACTGGGTAGTGGAAAGCATTTCTTGTGTTGCTAGTTATCCATCTGTTACATACCAAGTGATTTGTAACACAACCAGTTAGTAGGAAAGACCAGTTCTGCTTTTGACCTGCCTTTTCCTACAGAGGAAGGTGTAGAGCTTGTGAGCAAAGGACCAGGAAAAACTTCCTCCTGTGTCCATACAAGCTCACCCTGGTGTTTACTTTTGGTAAACTTTTCAGTCATCACAAGCAGGATCTGGGGAGTGATCAGGGACTGGGAGTGGCACCTGCAGTGGCTCCTGCCAGAGTTCCCCAGAGCAGGCAGGCCACTCTGAGCACATTCACACCTGCAGTCCAGGCACAGCTCCACCTTCAGCATGGCCACACAGATCTCTGTGGATGAAAACACCCTGTGAATGCTGATAGCACCAGCTGCCTCATCCATTCACCTCTGGCTGATCAGGATGAGGGTCTGTCAGGGAGACTACACCCGTGTGTAAACACACACATACACACAGACATCAGAGACCTCCCGGTCACTGCCCCAGACACTCGGGGTGTGCAGTGCCTGCCCTTGGATCCACAGTTTCTGGCACCTAGGCATGTGAGCCCTGAGGTCCAGCACCACTATGACAGCTGGTGGAGACCCTCCTGCCTCACCCACACCAACCTCTCACCCTCATACAAGCGCAAGCAACCCACGGGCACACAGTGAATCCCTCCGCAGCTGGGCTGAGGTACTCACTCTATGCAGTAACTGATCCGGGTCCCATCTCCTCACCTTTCCAGTTCCCTTGCATGCACACCAGCAGCCACACCTAGGTACAGAGGCCCCCAGTAACACTAAGGCCTTCGACACTTCACCGACCCTGTAACCTCCCTAGATCACAGGCCTCCCAGCTGGAGGCATCTGTGCAGGCAAGCCCCTGAGGCCCCCAACCTCACTCCAGAGGCTGAGACACAGACCCACTTGCCAACGCAAACACATCCACAGAATCACAGAATCATTTAGGTTGGAAAAGACCCTTGGGATCATCATGTCCAACCATTAACTGTACTCTATAAGTTCACCCCTAGACCATATCCCCCACCACCACATCTAAGAGATGCTTAAACACATCCAGGAATGGTGACTCAACCACCTCCCAGGGCAGCCTATTCCAATAAAGACACCTGTGTGTGATGTGTCCCCCAGTAACCAGCCATAGACACTCACCCTGCACAGCAGCTGCCCTTGGCTCCAGAGGTTGTGTCTGGATGAGTTCTCACAGTTTACTTTTAGTCATCAGGAAATGAAACTGTCAAACAAACCTCCTGTCTTTCTTGCAAGGAGCCATAAACTGGAGAAAAGCGACACAAGTGATGTGGGGATTGACTTCACAGACTCCATCTTGGTGCAGAAGCAGAGACTTTTATTTTACAGACAAGCACACTTATATACCCCTGTTCTGGTTCCTATTTTTAGCATTGCAGCTCCTCAACATTCTCCTTATCTCTAACTCAAAGCTGTTTAGCTTCTGCAGTTACAAAGTTTACCTTCCCTAACTACAATGTTCTTTCCCATGGCTTCAAGATCAGCAGATCTGTATTACTGCTCTACTGACTGTTCAGCTCGTCTCCCACAATTCCCCCTTCTTTATTAATTTGAACAACTTGTTCAGGAAGCACTTCCTGACAGAGAGGGTGATCAGGCATTGTATGGACTGCTCAGGGAAGTGGTGGACTCACTGCCCCTGGATGTGTTTAAAGAAAGGCTGGATGTGGCACTTAGTGTTATGGTCTAGCCGATACAGCAGTACTGGGTCATAGGCTGGACTTGATGGTCTCAGAGGTCTTTTCCAGCCTCAGTGATTCTCTGATTCTGTGATTCTGTAACTAATACCTGCTTAATCATTTTGTCAACCATTGCTCTAACACAGCTAATGATACATGGCACACATATCATGAGACATACAAAGATTTAATAAACACATTAAGCCTAGTTCTACCAGTTTCTGGATCCAAGGCCCAAGACCTTGAAACCAGTTGTCAAACCATCCAGAATAATTAAAGAATAAACACCAATCCATTTGCACAGAGCCCAGAAGTTCCAGTTCCTGTGGAGGCAACAGTGCCTGTAGCAGGTAAGTAGCCCATTGGTTCCACATATCCACCATCAAGTTCCCTCCATACAGCTCCTCTGCCTTAATGGCACAGTGTGCATGGGTGGAATTGGCTAGGAGCTCCCACACCCTCTGATCGATCAGGACACTGACCAAACATGCGGTAAATGGGTTGTCAGGTGACAAGGTTGTCAGGCAGATATTATCTTGACCCGTGCCATTAGCCAGTGTCACCCATACATTTTTCTTCGGTTGCCATGGTATCCATATCGCTGTCACTATACCAAGGAAACCACAGCAGGTGACGAGGCTTCCAAATATGGTTTTGCCATCCGTGCCAGAATCCATCATGGTACTGTACCTGTGGACACACAAGCATAACCTCGACCCCATGTTATTAATGTGAATGGACCTTCCCATACACAAGATTCTAGGTTTTGTACCATGACTTGAGCTTTTCCATTAACTCCTGACCCGGTTCCGACTAAGGGCTGGAAATGCCTTAACATTGGCAGCATCCCCTTTGTCTCTCAGTTCAAGAAATTCTACAGAGAGAGCCTTATTTATTCGTGCTCGCAGGCTCTCCCCCTGCAAAGTGACACAAAATCAGGGGAGAGAAGTTTTTTCCCATCTTCTGCAGGTTGATGCCGCCTTCCATGTCTTTTGTGTCCTTTCAACCTTCCCCGGGTTCTTGAGATCACAGCAGTATGTTCTTCCACAAGCCCAAAGCCAAGCACAGGGACACAGTGCAAGGACCCTGCTCTCTCCCCCAGGTACCCTCAACCCCAACAGTTAATGTTGCTTTGGAATACATGGGAAGCTGGGAGGCCAGCTGGCTGAGCTCTCACAATTTAGAGGGAATGAGAGTCAAACACACCTGGCCTAATTTTCAGGCTCCTGAGATTTCCTTTCTGAAGGTGTGACTGCAGCTCTGTGACTCTGAAGCCTGACTTCAATTACAGTGAGGGGCTTGTTGTGGTCATGATGGGATGCATGCACTCTGCCCGAGTAGGGCGGCCAGGCCCCTTGCAGTCCCTGGAAAGGCAGATGTCTGGACTATTAGGAATTGTGAAGAACTTGGGAGCATTTCAATGATTAAAGGCTCTGTGCTGCAGCCAGGAGAATGTAAAGAGGTAGGTGAGAAACATGAAGCTTCCTGTGAAAGAGCCATGCCCAGATGTCAAAGTCAAGCCTTATCTTAAAGATAAGGGAGGTATTTCTGTTCTCATTGTCAGCCTTAGTCTGGATGAGCTCTCAGGGTTTACAAGATTTCAGTGGAAAATGAAGCTGCAGAGCAACCCTGTTGCCTGTCTCAGAAGCAGCGGCAGATCCGCCACCAGCTGGGCAAAGGAGCAGAACGACACTCGCCCAAGAAGGCAGGAGGTAGGGTCCCATTTGGAGCTCTGCCTTCTCAGTCCCTCAGCTCTGCCAAAGCTACTCACTGCTCCTCCACTTGGTGGCATTAGGAGGGAGACCTTCCCTTCTGATCATGAGCAGGGCAGGAAGTCTCTGCCCCTGCTGTGCATCAGCTGCACTACCTCAGCTCTTTAAAGGTGTCCTGTCCTCAGGCAGTACTTCCAACGACCACTTGCCTTTCACTTCATTTGCAGCCCTGGAAGGATGTGCCTGGATTCAACTTCCTGAAGTTCAGTCTTCTAAAAGCCATCTGCCTCTGGTACACTCATGGCACGGGACAGAAGACGTGTCTTCATTTTCATGGAAGTTAATCTCCAATCTGTGCCCATATCCTGGTCCTCTGAGCACCCACCAATGATGGGTGCACGTTCAGCCGGTGCTTTACAGCAAACCAACCAGGTACCTCCAAGGTGAGCTTTCTCTGTTGGACTGGGATACAGTTCATAGTATCTTGTCTGGGCCTGTCTCTTGGATTGGTGCTGCACACAGTGCTGATAACACAGGGATGTTTTAGTGACACATGTTCCACAATAATTTCAGGATGCAAAGCCGTGCCAGAGAGGACAGAAGGGAATTACTTTGTCTTAAGAAAAGCTCCTCATGGGCACAGGGAAGACACAGCCTCATACCGTGTTTTTGTTACCAGCCAAAAGAGGAATTGCTGAGCAAATTGTATCTTTCCTGGAAAGATCAGAATACTGAGGAGGGGTGGCAGTTTGCTCAAGTGTTTCTTATCATCTATTTCTACAGCTTGGTTTTGTCAGTTTGGGTCTGTGCTCCTTGATAACACAGTGTCACACATCACAGGAAGCCAAGTGGTTTGCAGCTTGCTGCTTCATCTCTCCATGGGTCAGAAATGGCATGGTTTGTCTCTGCTTAAGGCTCAGGGCAAGCCCGCATGAAACACAGAGCAGGATTTCTCCCTAAGAGACCCCCTTCCCCCGTCCCTCCCAGGGGAGGACAAAAAGGGGAATAAAGAAAACAAACAAAAAAAAGCAACAAACCCAAACAGAATATTAAGAGAAGAAGGCTACAGAGCTATATACAAAACCCACTGTCAGATGGCGATGGGCTCTGTGACGCACCTGGAGCCCTGCTGAGCTGCCAACTCATTCTTCTGTCTGGGTGGGGATGTTATGATCTGAGTGAGTGGACAAGTGGATGGGTAAGAACAGATTGGATGATCCGGCTCAGAGAGTGGTGGTGGTGTTTAACAGGCCTGGAGGCCTGTAACAAGTGGAGAGCCTTAGGGGTCTGCACAGTGGAAAGAGAGAGGGAACTGGACTTGTTCAGGCGGGAGAGGAGGGCTTGGGGAACCTAACAGCAGCTTTTCAATACCTGGCAGCAGCCTCCAGGCTCTTTACAGCAGCAGATGGTGGGAGCAGGAGAGAGAAAGAGAATGGGTAGACATTAATAAATAAATACTTAAAGGAAAGAGGTTCCGGCTATGTGTATGAAAAAGCTTCTTCCCCATGAGAAGAGTGGGGCATTGCAGTCAGTTGCCCAGAGCGGGTGTCCCGTCTCCACCACCAGTGTCAGCACCTTCAGTGCATTCCCCATCCCAGAGGTTTGACTGTCCAGGCTCATGGACAAATTACAGTCAGTGCAACCAAGGGCCGTGTCCCTTCTCTCTGGTAACACTGGAGACAGTGCTCCCGGGGGGAATTCAAAGGGGCCTCAGCCAGGGCAGCTGCCCTTCTACAGGGAGCTGCTTGGAAGAGGAGACTCTGACTCTGGTCCCCACCTGAGCTCCAGCTCCAGCTGTGTCTCAGTCATGCCTGTGACTGGACAGGTAACCTTCTGATCTGGACCTGTGCCCATGGACTTACTTCCCAGATTGACCTCAGGCTTTCCTCATCACCATGGACTTGTCCAAGCACCTACAACTCTAGTGCCTGGGAGTCTTGTGCCTTTACCTACTCTGACACGTGATTTCTGATATCCCAAGGGCACCTATGATGGCAGTCAGCCCCTCCAGTAAGAACCAGATCCTCTGACTGGCCCTGTTCTTTCTCTCACTGTTCCTATCAGGGGACAGGAAAAGAAAGAAGATGAGAAAAACCAACCCAACCCAACCCATCTCTAGGATCCAAGGAGGAGCTTGCCAAGGGTCTCCAATGTACTCAGATGGAGATACCCCACTCCTCTCACTGATGCCTGAGAACTGGGCACTGAGGGTACTCTGTAGAAGCTCAGATCTCTCCAGCTTTTCGAGGAGATGGTGACAAAAAGGAGAGATTGTGACATGAATCCCTCACCGAACCACACTCTGGGGTTTGCAAGACCAAAAGCAAGAAATGACACGAGCTGAAAACAGGCTGAGGTTTCCTGTTTCAGCTCCAGACTTTGTATATATAGTGTCCACTGCCTGTCCCTAACAACTGTGTTGGATCTTCCTGGAAGGGGCAGAAGATGCTGCTTCTCCTTCTGCTCACAAGTGCTTTTCTTTTTCTCCCGTGGACTGGGGCTGGTAAGTACATAGAGAGGATTTAGACGAGGACCTGCAAGGGCAGAAATGGGCACTACGTGGACAACTTGTCTGTTACCTGCCTTGTCTTTTCTCATGTTCTGCATATGTGGCAGCATATGTGATATTAACAGTTCTCATCTCTCTTCCAGGAAGGATCATTGGGGGATGGGAAGCTAAGCCCCACTCCAGGCCCTACATGGCTTTTATATCAATTAAACATGCAAAAGGTGCATCTCGATGTGGAGGGTTCCTTATTGGCCCAGATTCAGTGCTCTCAGCAGCTCACTGCGTGGCTGGAAAAACGTAAGTCCCAATCTTTCTCATGCGTGTTTTATTGGAGATCTCCAAGAGTCATGAAGAGCCACAGCCCTGCTTTGGTGTGGAAGAGTACTCTGTGTCTCTGCAGGCACAGCAGGGCTCTCGGCAAGCCAAGCCATCCCCTGTGACTTGCAGGAATTGTCTGCCAGGGGATTTGTGCCTGGACAGGACTCCTTGGCAGTGCTCTTCCAGTCCATGATTCCTACCATGGGTCACAGCTAGAGCTGGAGAAGAGAGGCCACTGTCTCCCATTCCCTGCTTCCCATTACTCTTCAGAATGGCACACCTCAGACCTGTGTCAGTGTGGAGTAAGGGGCCCTCAATTCAATTGTGCAAGGACCGCAGACTACTGAAAGCAACTTGCTGAGAACTAATCTCTGGGGACACTTTATGCAACACCACCTCCCTCAAGCTTACTGCCAGGGGAGCCCTGTGGCTGTGGTCAGTGCAGCTGGAACATGTTTGTGTTTCTTGGCAGGCAAGTCAAAATCACTGTGACCCTGGGAGCCCACAATGTAACAAAGAAAGAACAGAGCCAGCAGGTGATCCACGTTGATCACTGGGTCATCCATGACAACTATTCAAAGAAACCCAGCTCAATATGACATCATGCTGCTGAAGGTATGCCCCCATATATCTTTTCTGTCTTCAGGATCTCCCCCTGCTCCCTTCCCCAATCCCATGAACTTGTTCCCATTCCTTTGCCTGCTCTCACCCCATGAACTTCTTTCTCTCTGCTTGGCAGCTGAAGCAAAAAGCCAGGCTGACTAAGGAAGTTGATGAAGCCACCTCGGCCAGTCCGAACAATCCTGTGGCAATAGGAACTAAATGTTTTGTGGCTGGCTGGGGCGGGACATCAATGTGTGAGCGTGCTACTGATGTTCTGATGGAGGTGGACTTGAAGGTACAGGAAGCAGAAGAATGCAAGAAGTCTTTTCCAAGGAGCTACCTGCAGCAATCTATGATCTGTGTTGGTGATCAGAGTGGCAAAAAATCAGCTTTCTGTGTAAGTGTTGTTTTGGGCTCCAAACTTGGGATGAGATTGGGACTAGACAGTCAGGTTGGTTCTGAGGTGGGAGATGAAGAGGAATTAGATTGATCAGGATGATGTGCTGAGGCTTCTCACAGGAGCTCTGAAGCTGATGTGCTGACTGCACTGGGGTGCAGTTGCCCAACTCTCACTATCATGTGCCTTTTTACAAGCCTGGGGATATTCTTCCCAGCCCAGCCACTGCTCCAGCACACTGCAGAGCTCATGTAAATCCTTTGTCATGTCCTCCTGACACACTGGGATGGCTCAGAGATTCCCATGTGTCTAAAGCAGGAACAGATTCTTCTCTTCAGAGCTATGAGGGCAGCTTTTGAATCTCAGATGGCCTCCAGACCTGAAATGC
>JANVCC010010488.1:1323-14020 GCA_025345505.1 Todiramphus chloris collaris
TTATCTATCATAACCCACGGCTCTTTTTATCTTATTCTCTCCCTGCGTGCCATGCTGATGGGGGTCGGGAGGAGTGATAGAAGGGCTTGGTGGGCACCTGGTGCCCTGCCAGGTTCAACCCACCACAACATTGTAGAGAGGTAGGCGTTGGTCTCTGCTCATAAGTAACTAGTGACAGAACAAGAGGGAATGGCCTCAAGCTGCACCAGGGGAAGTTTAAACTTGACATTAGGAAATTTTTTTTCACTGAAAGGGTTGTTAGGCATTGGAACATGCTGCTCAGGGAGGTGGTTGAGTCACCATCCCTGGATGTGTTTAAAAGCCATACAGATATGGTGCTTGGGTATATGGCTTAGTGGTGGTCATGGCAGATTAGGGTTAATGGTTGGACTCAATGATCTTAAAGGTCTTTTCCAACCTTGATTATTCTATGACTCTGTGATCACCTTCCAGGGACAGAGGTGATGCTGACCAGCCTGTAGCTCCCTGGTCCTCCTTCTTGCATTTCTTGAAGCTAGAAGTGACATTTGTTTTCTTCCAGTCCTCAGACACTTCTCCCAATTGCTGTCATTGTTCAAAGATTATTGACAGTGGCTTTGCCATCTCCCTGACTACTCAAGAGTGCATCTCATCAGCGCCCATGGACTTATGTACGGTTAAGTATTCCCTGACCTGATCCTCTTCCACCAAGGGTAAGTCTTCCTTGCTCCTGACTTCCCTCTGGTCTCTGGGACATGGGATTCCTGAAGGCTGGTCTTGCTAGTAAAGAGTGAGGCAAAGGCTGCATTCAGTACCTCAGCCTTTTCCATGTCCTGTGTCACCAAGGCCCCTGCCCTATTCAGCATCGGGCCCACATTTTCCCTAGCCTTCTTTTGTCACCTATGTATTTATGGAAGTCATTCTTGTTGTCTTGGACATCCCTTGCCAGATTCAATTACAGGTATGCTTTGGCTTTCCTCACTGTATCTCTGCATGCCTGGAAAACATCTCTGTATTCCTCCCAGGTTACCTGTCCCTGCTTCCACCCTCTGTATACTTCCTTTTTTTATATATGAATTCTGCCAGGAACTCCTTGTTCATCCACACAGGCCTCCTAGCAATTTTCAGTGATAGAATCCTAGAGTAGTCCAGGTTGGAAGGCACCTTGAAAGATCATCTGGTCCAATAGATCATGGGAAAGGGAGTCTAGATGAGATTATTATCCTGGTCTGATTGAGAACAGAAATAATTCTGTTCAGTGATTTTACTTTTCAGCTAAGTTCTTCTAACTAACTGTGCTTCCTGAAGTTAGCAGCATGTTTTTGCAGGCAGTATCTGCTTCCAGCAGCGACAATGCTCGACGTTTAGAGTTAGTACCAAGGATTGGTTTGCAGACCAAGGCCACTGCTGGTTCTTGTGTACCACGTTGGGCGTGCAGAAAGTAAAAGGCCGCACCTGCGGGAAGGAGCGGACAGGACAGGGGACCCTGAACTGACCAATGAGGTATTCCATCCCATAGATGTCATATTCAGTATAAAGTTGAGGAATCATGAGGGTCGATCCCTGCTTGGCCCTTGCTTTCTGCTTTGGGTTTCTTCCTCACTTCTTCCATGGCCAGCATCCAAGGAGGACTCTGTCCATTCTGCCCTCGATCCTGATCTGTGTGTTCCTGAATCCGGTACCAGAATCCAGCTCCTGAACACGGTTCTTGTCTGATGCTGGGCTTAGTCTGGCACTTTCCTGGCGCCTGCTCCACAGCATCAGTGGTGACAGTGATGTAATTGCCATCTGGGGGGGGGGGGCTGGGTTCGATACTGGTTTTGTATATATTTGTATATATTCCATTTTTATTATTCTTAATTTCATTTTCATTAAAGCTGTTTTAGTTTCCTTTTCTAATCAATAAGTGTCTCTCACTTATTCCCTTTCTCTTCCCCTTTGGGGAGGGATGGGGGGTTAACAGAGAGCATCTATTATAGGTCTATCGGGCCTGACCCTAAGCCCTGACAATTATCTAGCATCCTGTCCAATTGTGTCTTGAAAACCTCCAGTGATGGGGATTTTACCACATCCCTGGGGAGGTTGTTCCAGTGATTGATTGTTATCACTGTAAAAAATGTCTTTCTTATATCAAATGAAACCTCTCCTAGTGTAACTTGTGCCCATTGCCCCTTGTCTTCTTAATGTGACTCCTTGTGAAAGAGAGACCCTCTGTCCTCTTCATAGCTGCCTTTTAAGTACTGGAATACTGTGATGAGGTCCACCCTGAGCCTACTCTTCTCCAGTGAGGAAAGACCTAACTCCCTCAGCTGATTTTTGCCTGGCTTCCTACTTGTTGGGATGGACTGCTCTTGAGCTTGGAGGAGGTGATCCTTGAATGTTAACCAGCTTTCTTGGGCCCTCTTCCCTCTGGGGCTCTACCAAACCAGTACCCGAAGAGGTCAAAGTCTACTCTCTTGACGCCCAGGACTGTGATCTGGCTTTTTTCCCTGCTCCCTTCCCTCAGGATCCTGAAATATTCCATCTCATGATCACTGCAGCTAAGGCTGCCTTTGACCTTCACATCTCTAACGAGCCCTTCCTTGTTTGTGAGCATGAGGTCCAGCAGAGCATCTCTCCTCGGTTGCTCCTTTGTCACTTGTATCAGGAAGTTGTCATCAGTGCTCTTCAGGTATCTCGTGGATTGCTTATGCCTTGTTGCATTGTCCCTCCAGCAGATATTGGGGTGGTTAGACCATGAAGACCAGGGCTTGTGAATGTGATGCAGCTCCTAATTGTCTGCAGAGGGCCTCATTCACTTGTTCTTCCTGATCAGGTGGCCTATAGCAGGCAACCAGTACAGGTTTTTTGGTTTTTTTTACCATAATGGTGCCTTGTAGGCACTTCCTTGCTTACATGCAAATGTTGGAGGTGAGCCTGTTTAAGCCCTACTTTGTTGATTTTGCATTCCCTTTCATTCATATCACTCCAGGCATTTTGCTCATCAACCCTGTCTATCACTCCCTTACAGGGCTGTTGGTAACTCCCTCACCTGTTGTTCCTAGCTTAAAGCTCTCCTTACTGGGTCAGCCACCCTACTGGCAAAGATACCTTTTCCCACTTGCTGAGGTGGAGCCCATATCTCCTTGAACAGGGTCCCATGGTCATAGAAACCAAAAGCCTAATGCTTACACAAGCTCCACAACCAATTGTTGACATGCTGTATCAGTACCCTCCTCCTCACACCCTTTCCCCTCACCAACAGGACTGAGGAGAATACCACCTGGGACTCCATGGCCCTGACTATCACTCCCAAAGCTCAATAGTCACTTCTGATACTCTCCTGGTTGCTCCTGGCACTGTCATTAGTGCCCACATGGAAGAAGAGCAGGGAGTAACAGTCAGGGGATTGGACAAGATTCAGCATTCTCTGCACAATATCCTGGATCCAGGCCCCCAGCAAGCAACAAGCTTCTCCAGACAATAGGTCAGGTCAGCAGATCAGTGCCTCTGTCTCCTACAGCAATGAGTCGTCCATTACTACCACTCACCACTTCCACCTAGTGGTCTTGCATGGTTCAGAGTCAGTTGATCATGAGATTAAAACAGTTTAATAATTAAATAATAATCATCATAATAATAAATTGTAAGGAAAAAACAAAAAAAGAGAGATAAAACTAAAACCCGAGAGGGACAAGCAATGCAAATTAAAGCAATTACTCACCACCAGCTGACCTATTCCTAGCCAGTCCCCCAGCAGTGGCCCCCCCTGCCAACCTCCCCCCTAGATTGATTGCTGAGCATGATGTCATATGGGCCGGAATATCCCTTTGATCAGTCGGGGTCAGCTGTCCCAGCTGTGTCCCTTCCGAGTTTCTTGTCTAGGTGATTCCTGGAGTGCGTGAAAGATAGTGTCCTGACACAGTTTGTGAGTGAGTCAAGTAGGGAAGGTGCTCTGCTGGACCTGTTGTTTGTGAATAGAGAAGGACTTGTGGGTGATGTAATGGTTGGTGGCCATCTTCAGTGCAGTGATCACAAAATTATGATAAGTGTTTTCAATCCTTGGGGAGAAGGGGTCAGCAGGACTGCCACCTTGGACTTCCAGAGAGCAGACTTTGATCTGTTCAGGAGACTGGTTGACAAAGTCCCTTGGCAAGCAGTGCTGAAGGGAAAAGGAGTCCAGGAAGGCTGGACATTCCTCAAAAGGGAAGTTTTAAAGTTGCAGGAGCAGGCTGTCCCCTTGTTCAGAAAGCTTTAGAAGAATGGGCTGCTCAGGAAGACTACAAAGATTCCATGAGGCTATACAGGGAGAAAATTAGAAGGGCCAAAGCCCGACTGGAACTCAATCTAGCTATAGCCATAAAAGACAATTAAAAATGCTTCTATAAATACATTAGCAACAAAAGGTGAGCTAAGGAGAATCTCCATCCTTTATTGCACGTGGGAGGAAACATAGGACAGAGGATGAGGAAAAGGCTGAGGTACTGAATGCCTTCTTTGCCTCAGTCTATTAGAAAGAGCGATTGTTTTCTTGGCGTACCCAGCCCCCTGAGGTGGAAGACAGGGTTGGAGAGTAGAATGAAGCCCTTATAATCTGCAGGAAAATGGTTAGCGACATGCTACACCAATCCCTATATTCCAAGGGGATTTACTTTTCAGTTCAGTCTCTGCTAAGTAACTGCACTTTCTGAAGTTAAAAGCATATTTTTGCAGACAGTCTCTGCTTCTAGCAGTGATAACGCTTGATGTTTAGAGAAGGGTTAATAGAGAGCAATTTGTCATTCATCTAGTGGATGGCCCAGCTCTAAACCTTGACAAGAGGGATATGGACAGGCTGGATTGATGGGACAAGGTCAATTGGATGAGGTTCAACAAGGCCGAGTGTCAGGTCCTGCACTTGGGTCACAACAGCCCCATGTAACGCTACAGACTTGGGGAAGAGTTGCTGGAAAGCTGCCTGGTGGAGAAGTGTGGATGCTGAAAAGCTGCTAGCAGAGGAATTTTCCTAGGTTCTCACAATATTCTGTGAGAACCCTGCCTTTCCCACACGTGTTATGAGAAACAGTAGGACGGTTTTGTAAACTAGACTAGCACATGGTGTTTCGATAAGTTTTGTTTATGGTACATTGTAAAAATATTTTGAAATAGGTGCTGTAGGACTTTAACCAATCACCCTAGGAGATGGGTGATTACTGACCAATCGCCCTATGGGGCTGGGGTATAACAATGGGGTTGTAAATTAATAAAGTTGCTTCTTTTGCCTGCTCTTGCTGAATTTATATGTTGCTGCATCTCTCCGCTCCCGGCATAAACAGCGACAAGGGTACACCCCACGAGCTGAGCTGTGGTTCTTTCTGTGTGACCATGGGGAAGACATGAGAAGATGGGATAGGAAACCCACTTCTGTTCTGGCAGCACAGGTGCTTGAACTCAAAAGAGAAAACACTAACCAAAGGGGTTCCGCCAGAGTGAAAGTGGCCTCAGCCTCCCGTGACCGAGCTGCCAGGTATTACAGAAGGGAGGATGATATGTCAGATCCCCTAGAAGGAACCTCCCGCACATATGCCCAGGGAAGGAATGATAACCAGGGCTAGAGGGGCCCTGCCTCTGGCCAGGAAGAGGTACGGGAGAATCGTGTTTTATGGACAGTGTGGATCAGATGGCCTGGCACATCAGAGGCACAGAAATATGAAGCTTTAGTTGATACTGGTGCCCAATGTACTTTAATGCCCTCGGAACATGTGGCGGCAGAATCGGTTTCCATTGATGGGGTGACCGGAGGATCACAGCAGCTGACCCTGGTGGAAGCTGAGGTGAGCCTGGCTGGGAAGGAGTGGCAGAAACATCCAGTTGTGACTGGCCCAGAGGACCCGTGTATTCTGGGCATAGACTTCCTCCGGAGCGGCCATTACAAAGACCCAAAAGGACTCAGGTGGGCATTTGGGATAGCTGCTGTGGAGGCAGAGGGCATTGAGCAATTGAACACCCTGCCTGGACTATCAGAGAATCCTTCTGCAGTTGGGCTCCTGAAGGTGGAAGAGCAGCCAGTGCCAATTGCCACCTTGACAGTGCACCGCCGGCAGTACTGGACAAATCGAGATGCTGTGAACCCCATCCACAAGATGATCCGTGAGCTGGAGAGCCAAGGGGTGGTCAGCAAAGCCCACTCACCCTTCCGCAGCCCCATTTGGCCTGTGCGCAAGTCTGATGGAGAATGGAGATTGACAGTGGACTATCGTGCTTTGATTGCCTTGTTATATATATATTTAGTAAAGAACTGTTACTCCTATTCCTCATATCTTTGCCTGAAAGCCCCTTAATTTCAAAATTATAAGCATTTGGAGGGGAGGGGGTTGCATTTCCATTCCAAGGGGGGCTCCTGCCTTCCTTGGCAGACATCTGTCTTTCAAACGAAGACAGGTGGGTGTTGGTCTCTTCTCCCAAGTACCAAGCGATAGGACAAGAGGAAACTGCCTCAAGTTGTGCCAGTATAGGTTTAGGTTGGATATTAGGACAAATTTCTTCCCAGAAAGGGTTGTCAAGCATTGGAACAGGCTGCCCAGGACAGTGGTAGAGTCCCCATCCCTGGAGGTATTTAAAAGACATGTAGATGTGGTGCTGAGGGACATGGTGTCATGTTGGACTTGGCCGTGCTGGGTTAACAGTTGGACTCAATGACCTTTTCTAACCTAAGTAATTTTATGATTCTATGATTCTAATGTATATGAATACCTGAAGGGAGGATGCAAAGGGGATGGAGACAGACTCTTTTCAGTGGTGCCCAGTGACGGGACGAGAGACAATGGGCACAAGCTAAAACAGAGGAGGTTCTGTCTGAGCATCCAGAAACACTTATTTTACTTTGAGGGTGACTGAGCACTAGTGCACGTTGCCCAGGGAGTTTGTTGAGTCTTCCTCCTTGGAGATACTGAAAAGTCATCAATACATGGTCCTGGGGCATGGGGTCTAGTGGCCCTGCTTGAGCAGGAAGGTTGGACAAGATGACCTGCAGTGGTTTCTTGTAGAGGAGTTTTTGTCTAGCAACGGACATGTGAGCAACCCAGCCTTCATAAGCAAGAAGACTTTGTTGCAAGAATGAGGCGTCAAGGTCGGCCACAGATGTGAGAGAGGAAGATAGCTAAGAGAAAAACAACTCCCTGAATCCAAGAAGGAAGATAAGGGAAAAGACTGCTTTGTGCCTGCCGCGTTGACAGCCAGAAGTCACCAATCATGTATAATTAAGACTGCATAGCTTTTTACAAAGTGACCAATCATGTAGAGGTTAGTAGTGCATGTTAAGAATAGTGAGATATATAAGCAACTATGTAACCCAAAATAAACGGCATTTGCTCGATCACATTGGTCTGTGTGTGACTGTCCATGTGGATGCTGAAAAGCTGCTAGCAGAGGGATTTTCCTAGGTTCTCACAATATTCGGTGAGAATCCTGCCTTTCTCACACGTGTTATGAGAAACAGTAGGACGGTTTTGTAAACTAGACTAACACGTTGTGTTCTGCTAAGTTCTGTTTATGGTACATTGGAAAAATATTTTGAAATCGGTCTTGTAGGTCTTTAGCCAATCACCCTAGGAGATGGGTGATCACTGACCAATCGCCCTATGGGGCTAGGGTATATAAAACGGGGTTGTAAATTAATAAAGTTGCTTCTTTTGCCTGCTCTTGCTAAATTTATATGTTGCTGCATCTCTCTGCTCCCGGCTTAAACAGCGACATGTCCATTATGTTCTCCCGCAGTTTCTTCCAACCTCATCCATTCTGGGATTCTGGGATCCTGCTCAGCCAGAGCGGAGAGCAGCATGAGGCTGTTGGTGCTGTGTTCGTGTGAGTGCTCTGTGTGTGTTTGTCTGTGATCTGTGTGGCCAGCCGTGTATATCTGTGATGACTATGTCTACTCTATGTTCTTGTGACTACTGGAAATACGACTTCAACTTCACTAATTGTGGTGGGTTGACCTTGGCACGGCACCAGGTGCCCACCAAGCCCTTCTATCACTCCCCCCTGACCCCCTTCAGCATGGCACGCAGGGAGAGAATAAAATGAAAAGAGCCATGGGTTATGATAGATAAGACGTTCTTCTCTACTTCCCATCCACAGGCGATGTCAGGCCGAGTCCAGGAAGCAGGGCTCCAGGAACACGTAGCAGCCACTTGGAGGACAAAGCAGAATGCCCCCCCCCCCCCCATCCTCCTCCTGCCCTCTCCCTTTATAGTTGAGCTGACGTCATATGGTATGGAATATCCCACTGGTCAGCTCAGGTCGGCTGTATCCTCTCCCCCATCTTGTCCCCCCAGCCTCTGGTGCCGTGTGAGCACTGGCAGTCATAACACGGGTGTGTTATCAACACCCTTCAGCTCCCAGTGCTGCAGCATGAGGGCTGGATGGGGAAAAGCAGCTCAACCAGACCCACTACAGGAGTCAGAATATTAAAGCCATAAGGCTATTTTAGAATTAATTACTGATGTAAATTTCTGTTTAAGATTAGTACCTGATAGAATTATGATGTAGAATTTGTTTGCTAGATGTATCTCCTATGGCATCGCTGGAGACTCCGCACACTTTAAAGCAGCATCTGATTTGGGCTCTGTCCGGTAACTGGCCATTACCAGACCGACCCCTTATCAGCATCCGATTTAGGCTCTGTTTGGTAACTGGCCATTACCAAGCAGAACACTTATGCTGCGTTTGTTCTCCTTTCTGCAAGACTACCCATAGTAGATTACTAACGATCTCTTTTTCGTCTTTAAACAAAAAGGGGAAAATTGTGGAACCAGAAGTTAAGCAGGTCCCTGCGAGATGTATCAAACCTGACTTTAACTGCAATGATAACACATGCCTGTAGATTCTTTACACAGGGAAAAGGAAGGATCCGAAGGCTTTTAGTACTGCTACTGGTTTTGGTGTCCTTGGTCAACAGGGATCACTTGTACAACTGGACGCTGATGAAACCTCAAGAATCGCGATAGTGACGCTACCACAGTGTGTTAATGTAGTGCTCAGCTAATCAGCTCTTTAGATGTATCGCTGCCCTGAGATCCACAGGAAATTGAGTTGTTGGGATTGATGTGGATGGGGAATACGGGCCAGCATTGGACACAGGCGTGTGTGGTGTTTGGGGACAATCCTTGGAATGGCACAGGTTGGACAGATGTTTCCCCTGGGTCTTCTTGTGGGTTTTGGGGCCCTGGGCAGTTTTGTGGTACAAATGACACTGAGAAGGGTAACAACAAGAAGGGGAGAAGCTTAGGAGCATATGGGATGTTTCAAGGTAACAGGATTAGTCCGTTGTCATGGAAATTACAAGGTATCAGGAATAGCCCATTGTTATGGAACAATGATTCTGCTAAGGCTTTGCCTCCTGGTGTTTTTCTTATCTGTGGGGATCGAGCATGGCAAGGTATTCCAGCTACTGTTATTGGAGGACCCTGTTATCTTGGGGAATTGACGTTACTGGCTCCAAATAAGAATTGGTGGAGAAATGTTACCCGGAGGTCTCGAAGAAAACGCGCTGTTACAGGTCTTTCCCCAGAGTGTAATGACCAAGTATCCCTGATGAGTACCACTGAAAGAGTATTTCTGTCTCTATTTGTACCCGGCGCAGCCGCAGGTCGAGCGTTAAATGAAGTAGACAAGCTAGCCTGTTGGGCCAAAATACAAGCCAATGTAACCACAGAAGTAATTGAGAAGTTGTTAGAAGATCAGAATAGCTTGCGGCATGCGGTTTTACAAAATAGAGCAGCCATTGAATTTTTGTTATTAGCTCAAGGTCACGGTTGTGAGGATTTTGAAGGGATGTGCTGTATGAATTTGTCGGATCATAGTGAGTCAATACACAAACAAAGTCAATGGCTTAAAGATCACACAAAACGGATTCAACAAAGTGATGGGTATCTAGACGAGTGGTTGCGAGGATTATTTGGTAACTTACCTGGTTGGTTGTTGGGAGTTTTAACAGAGGGGCTACGTATTTTACTAATATTGGTTATCATTGGCATTTGCTTGTGTGTGGCATTAAGTTGTATTAGAAAGGCACTTACTAACATTGTAAATCAAGCCTGGATTGCTCAAAAACAAGAAGGGGGAATTGTGGAGGAATGGCTGCGTGCCAGAGGAGGACATGAACTTCTTGGAGTGACCAATCCAGTCTTTCCCCTGATATCTAAGATGGAGGACGTTCCCTTAGCATCTCAGAGGGAGGATGTGCCTTGCCTTTGAACGTCCTTGAGAAGGGAGTAAAGAAGGGAGTAACGGAGGGAGTATCTAAGTCCTGCAGACGGAGTTGTGTGTAACCGCGAGAACAATAGCTGACCACCAATCCAGAGGAGGTCTTGCATGGTGGCCGAGAACTTGTAACCAATAATAAGTTTGTTTGCACATGTGACTTGTTTGATAGACTATATAAACAAGGTGTGTACTATTAATAAAGGAGAACGACCATACTCACATTGAGGTATACATCGTTACTCGGGTTCCGACTCCCACTCCCACACCCCAGCACAGCAAAGCCACCGATGCCAGTGTGAAACACATTGTTACTATTTGTGCCAGGGTGCTCCCGAGACCCTTCATCCTCCCGAGACAGAAGCTTCCCCAGCACATTGAAGCTATCAGTGCAAAAGCCAAGCAAATAGACATTGTTTCAGAAAACATTTTAGAAAAACACCAGATAAGCGGTGCACGCAAACCCTGTGGCCTGCACAGGAGTTTGCTACTAGTATCTAAAGCAAAGCCAGCAAGCACACAAAGCAAGCAAGCAAGCAGCTGCTCTTGCCCCACGTTGGGCGCCAAAAGGAACTGTGGTGGGTTGACCCCGGCACGGCACCAGGTGCCCACCAAGCCCTTCTATCACTCCCCCCGACCCCCTTCAGCACGGCACGCAGGGAGAGAATAAGACGCAAAGCAAAGGGGTGTGGGTTATGATAGATAAGATGTTATTTTCTACTTCCCGTCCACAGGCGATGTCGGGCCAAGTCCAGGAAGCAGGGCTCCAGGAACACGTAGCAGCCGCTTGGAGGACAAAGCAGAATGCCCCCCCCATCCTCCTCCTTCCCTCTCCCTTTATAGTTGAGCTGACGTCATATGGTATGGAATATCCCACTGGTCAGCTCAGGTTGTCTGTATCTTCTCCCCCATCCTGCCCCCCATCCTCTGGTGCCGTGTGAGCACTGGCAGTCATAACACGGGTGTGTTATCAACACCCTCCAGCTCCCAGTGCTGCAGCCCAATTGCTTGCTCCTGCCCAATCTCCTGCTAACTCATCTGTGACATCACAAACCCATGCACATGACAGGGCCCTGATCCTTCCCATCTCCTACTCACCTGTCTGTGACATCACTGACTGCTACACCAGCTAGGGGACGATCCTGCCCCATCTTCTACTTACCCACCTGTGACACCACATACAAAAGCACACACCAGGTCCCAGCTCCTGACACATCCCTTACTCACCCCCCTGTGACATCACAAAGCCCTGCACAGTGTCACGTTCCGCTCACTCAAGGTGGGGGAAAGAAGGGAGTGATGCAGGGCAGGTGATTTCTCTTGGGTCAAAATGTGGAGACTGACACCACCGGTCCATGACATAAATTAAGTTGTATCCTTAATGGCCTGAACAATGACAACTCCTGACCCTGTGTGTGATGGGCTGAAAGGGAAGGTTCATTTAATGTCACAGGAGGATGAGTAGGAGATGAGGAAGGACAAGAACACAGCCTGTGCAGGGATATCTGATGTCACAGCTGAGCAGGACATGTGGCAGGATCAGGGACCTGGCTTGTGCAAGGGTTTACGCTGTCACATCTCCCTGAGTAGAAGATGGGGCTGGGAACTGGATTTTGCAGGGCTTTGTGATGTTCAGAGGTGGATTCATAGTAGATGGAGACTGGCTGAAGGCATTTGTGATGTCACAGCTGGATGAGTAGATGATCAATGACAAGGACTTGGCTTGAGCAGGGGTTTCTGATGTCACAGCTGAGTAGGAGATGGGGCAGGAGCAGGGACCTGGCTTGTGCAAGGTTCTGTGATGTCACAGGTGGCTGAGTAGAAGTTGGGGCAGGGAACTGGCTTTGACAGGTGGATTCAGAGCAGATGCAGTAGCAGGAGCTCCCTGTCAGGTCCAGGGTTTTCTGAGGAAGAATAGATTTGAACCCAAGTGGGTAGGGCCTTATACAGTTTTACTGACATCTCTTTACGCTATGAAGCTGTCTGGAAAAGAAACATGGATTCATCATTCGCATATATAATATATATAATTCTCTCAATTTCTGTGTGAATGTTCGCAGTAGATTTGACGATCTATGGGGTGGTTGGACCCATGGCTCGGGCTTCCCTAAACGTGTCTGGGGTTATGGCTTTCCAGAATAAGTTTCTTGATGTCACATTCAAGTGTATGACCCAAAATGGGGATTGGCACATGGTGTTATGATTATCAAGTGTGGGGAATGTATGGTGTATTGTGTCAGAGATTGATGCTGTGATAGATTCAATTTATCGAGCAATCATTTGACTTTCCCATTTGGGATTATAATTCATCAATAGGGAAACCCTTTTGATAAGCATATGATATGAGGTCTTTTTGAGGAAAGGAACCTATGTCTATACCATAGTGTGAATTTTCTTGTGACTTTAAAACAGTTTGTGAGGAAGCCTAGGGATGTTTACCAAGAAGATATGGAAAATGCCTGGGTGGATAATGTGCATGTGTCACTAGTGAAGTCCTTTA
>JANVCC010010490.1:0-11457 GCA_025345505.1 Todiramphus chloris collaris
TCAGGCACAACTGAATAAAACCCTTGGGCTGTCAAATGAATAATACACTTCTGAACTGCAACACAAAACAAAACCTCAAAGCATTAGAGATGTTTACAGCTACCGTCTGGAAAGCTGGAGCTGGAAAGCTGAAGGCCACCATTAAGGTCCTTACTTGCCCGTGTTTCCAACACAGCATCCCGAGGCCAGGAAGCAGATGGAGAAGACAGCTCACCAGGGATGGCTCAAGAAGCTGCTGCTAAATACAATGCTAAAAATGGATGAGCTCCACAGAGTGGAAGATGAGTGGCTGCTTCACAAAACACTGCAGGGAGTGAGACAGCTGCAGATATTTATATCTGATGTCAGCATTTTGGAAAGATAAAGATCGTGTTTGATGACCTGTGTTGGGGTTTTGGGGAGTTATGCTGTTTTCCTTCTCTTAAAGAATTTTTCCATGCTTGTTTGTCAGGGAGGTAAATGGCTGTACTTAAGAGAGACAAAAGGGCCTGGCCACAGGGGGAGGGGTCCAGCCTGCCTAACAACTTTTCCCTTTCTTTCCTCACGCAATATTGGCTAAGGCTTCACAGTCACAGCTTCTTGGCACCTCTGAAGGAAAGCCAAGTTCCAGAGGTGGAGCTGCATCCTCAACAACCATTATCAACTCCAATGACTTCCTGAGAGGGCAAAGCAAATGCACAAAAGACTCTTCTTAAAAAAAAATACAAACCATCAAACCACAGGACTCCACCCCGGCCTGAGTTATTGTCCTGTTGGAACTGCCCTTTGTGTAAGGCAAATGACCCAAGCTGTAGCCATGATGCACAGCAATCACGGCTGTTAAATTCCACTGCTGGGAAGGACTCCCCTCCTCCTGCCTCCTGAGCAAGGTCTTGTCTCCTGTTTATCTCCGGAAGCCCCAGGATAACAAGGGCTGCTCAACTTGCTTCATTATCTTTCAAGCAGAACACTCTCCCCCTCACTTCACTTCCCCCCTTTTCTTCTAACTTAGTAAATACTTTTGCTAATAACTCCAGGTGAGGAGAGAGCCTTCTGAAAATATTTACCAGATTCTATTCTCTGTCTTAACTGGTGTTTCTTCCACCGACTATAATCGTCCAATAAATCTGAAGCCCAACACATGAAGCATCTAAAAGACACACACGTTAACATTCCCAGCACTGTCAACCCCACTATCACCATAAACAATTGTTTTAACCATGCCAGGTTTGGTAACCACAAAGTCAATTTCCCCCATAACTCCTGAAATCCCCGTGAGGTATCATCCTGTGTTACCAGGGGGAAGATCTTTCTTTGATCCCAGATGTTATGCAGGTCCATCTCAATCCAATGTTCTTGATTCACATAGGAACAGCAGGACCTATTAACAACTGTACAGACTCCCCCTTCTTTGGCTAATATCAAATCCAGGGCCATACGGTTTAAACTAATAAATACCAGAACCCCCCTTTTCTTGGGAGTTCCTAAAAGTCAATTTACCATTATTGTCCTGGGGAATTTCCTTTCCCGATCTGTCCTGACTTTGGTAATGCCTCTGCCCCCATGTGTTTTCCTATGCTCTGCCATCACCGCAGCTCGTAACAGCATCAGTGGTACTATTATTTTACCTTGTGAAGTCTCTACCCCATTTACCCATTTCCATGTTCCCACCTAGATCCGCAGTTAACTTCTGATCTTCCTTTGAATACCTTGGCTCACAATTAATTTGTATTTTACCGTCTGGGATCAAGGATGACACCTCCACCTCACCAGCTCCAGCCACTCTTTTTGCCTCGCGCTCTGCCATTGAGTTGCCCAGATCTTGTGCAGTTGTTCCTTTCTGGTGAGCTTTACAGTGCATAACGGCCACCTTCTCTGGTGACTGAACTGCTTCCAGGAGTTTAAGAATTTCTTTAGCATGCTTTATATGCTTTCCCTGGGTATGTACTACCCCAAATGCATATTTACAGTCCGTCCAAATATTAATCCTTTTTCCTTTTGCCAGTCCCAGCACACGAGTTATTGTTTCTGCCTTTTGTGCTGAGGTGTCTGGAGCCAGAGCTCTGGACTCTATTACCTGATCTGAAGGGGTTACCGCGTGTCCTGCTTCGCGGGTGCCTTGTCGAACGAAGCTGGTTCTGTTGGTGTACCAGGAGCCTTCAGCATCTTCTAGCTGCTTCTCTTTCAAGTCCAGTCTGCTGGAACATCCCACCTCAATGGTCTCCAGGCAATCGTGTATCACTGGATCCCCGGGGGTCCCGCTGCGAAAAGATGCTGGATTGACAATGTTAGTAACCAGGATCTCCACATCATCCTGCCCCACCAGAATGGCCTGGTGCCTAAGGTGACAACCTGACTCTGCAGTGACACCCAGTGTCCCCCCTTCGCCCCCAGTACTGCAGATACAGTGTGGGAGACCGACACTGTAATCCTCTGTCCCCGTGTGAACTTTCGTGCTTCCTGGATGTTAAGCACTACTGCAGCTACCGCTCTTAAACAACTGCGCCATCCTTTACTAACTTCATCAAGTTGTTTAGAGAAATAGGCCACTGCCCTTTGGTACAGTCCCAGATTTTGGGCCAGAATTCCCAAGGCTATTCCCTGTTTTTCATAAGAGAATAACCAGAAGGGTTTGGTGATGTCTGGTAACCCTAAAGCAGGAGCTCTCATCAGTTCTTTTTTCAACTGATTAAATGCTTGCTCAGCCTCCTCATCCCAAATGAGGCTCTTTGAATTTGTTTTTAAAAGTTCATCAAGTGGTTTTACCAAAAGTCCATAGCTGGATATCCACAAACGGCACCCCCCTGTCATGCCTAAAAACGCACGGAGTTCTTTACCAGTGTGTGGTCTGGGGTCTGGCAAACGGCTTCCTTCCTTGCAGCCCCTAGGGTTCGTTGTCCAGCCGTGATCTCAAATCCCAGGTAGGTCACTTGCTGCTGAGCCACCTGGGCTTTCTGGGGAGAGACTCGATAACCATTTAGTCCAAGAAAATTCAGCAAATAGACTGTCCATCCCATACACATGTCCCTTGTTTCAGTGGCCACTAATAAGTTGTCCACATACTGCAATACCACCCCTATTCCAGGAGGATGTTCCCATCGTTCCAGGTCTTTGGCTAGTTGGTTCCCAAAAAGACTCGGGCTGTTCCTAAACCCCTGTGGCAATACTGTCCATGTGAGTTGTGTTCTTCCAGAATCTGGGTTTTCCCACTCAAAGGCAAACCAAGACAATTCAGATATTAATTTAGTCCTCTAATTTTAGAGGGTACTGTCTGGGTCCCTGGTTTGAGTTTCACCACTACTGGGGAGGCAGTCTTTGCCCTCCCAGGTATTTCTGATACCCATACTCCTGGAAATACTTGGTCTTTTATTTCCTCAGGTACCCCAGCTTTGATGGGGGTGCTGATGAGAGCCAAGCTTAGGATTTCAATTAATTGTTCATTCCCTATTTTGAATCCTAGTTTTCCTTTTTCAAATTTCATTTCTGTTCCCAAGTGCTCCAAGAAATCTCGTCCTAATAATGGCTTGGGCGAGTTTGGCATATACAAAAATGTATGTATCCCGAACTGCTTGCCTAATTTGAATTTGAGGGGTTTTAAGAAGGTTTTTAGGCCTTTTCACTTTGGCCAGTGGCTTCCTTTACTGTTACAAAGTCATCATCTATCGGTGTCAAGGCTTGATTTAAAACTGAATATGTTGCTCCTGTGTCAATTAAAAAATCCATGTCTCCTTGTTCTTCCCCTAGCCTTACTTTAACCAGTGGATCTGCTAGGATAGATTCCCCAGGTCCCCATCAATCTTCTTCAAAACGAGCCTGCATCGCTCCTCTACCTCTCCCTGCTTCTCTCAGGACATTCATTTCTCCAATGCCCTTTTCCCTTACAGTGTGCACATTGATCCCTCTGTAATCTGGGGACAAAAATGTCTTCCTTTACCCCATTCCTTACCTCCATCCATCCTCCATCCCATTCCTTCCCTGCCCTGGCTGGCTTTGTAATGCTGCTACCCTTGCCCTTGCAATAGTTTTTTCCAGACTCCTCCTTTCCCTTTCCTTTCAAACGTTTCAACAACACTTCCCTGTCCTTCTCACAGTCCTTTCCCAAAGCCAAAACTAAGGGGTCTTATCCTCTGCCACTCGGGATGATTTCTAACTCAGACTTCATCTCATTTCTCATTTTCCTCCAAAATCACCATCAGCTCCACCAAGGCATCACATTCCAAGGCACATCCTGCCAGCCACTCCAACCCTCCCCACTCAATCCACTGGCCATACATCCCTACAATATCCCTCAGCCTTTCTGCAGCTCAAGTTCCCTCCTGGCTGATCTCCCAGCTGCCTCCAGTGTGCAAAAATGCACCCTAAGGGGGTTTTACAACATCTCCTGACTCTGTCCCCCACCCATTGCAGTGTTTACACAATCCTACATCTCTTACAATAACAATGGGTAACAGACACAACCAAATGATCCCAATCACAACATACAACAAAAAGTCCTTACACCAAATCACCTTAAACTAGCCCTGAATTTGCATCTGTGCAGTTCCAGGGAGAGTCTTAAAAGTTCTCAGTTCTCTGCTAATTCAGAACTTCTTCAAAAATACCACAAACAAAACACACTGAAGCCAATAATACACAAAACAACAACCAGACACTGAATTAATTCAACGGGGTCTTGTATCCCTATTTCACTTTTCTTTGATCCAGTTTATAACCCCAGTTTTAGCAGAAATCCAACGCCCCTGCATTCCAGCTGATCCTCAGAGAGCAGAGGGGCTGGGGGCGGCTGGGCTCCATTCCTGATTCACGGGGGATAACAAGGCACAATTCACTCAAGCAGTTATCTGTGTTTGCTGTGTTGTTTTTCTTCCCGGGAATCACTAACAGGTTACAATCACTTCCTTCATTTCCAGCTGGCCAACGATGAAGTGCTGCTCAAATCCAGAGCTGGGTCAGCAGGAGATGAGGCAGGAGGAGGGTCCTGGTTTCAGGACCATGTGGTGCCACAAGGGAATGAGCAGGAGATGGGTCAGAGGGCGGCACCTGGCTTGTGCAGTGGGCTGGGATGCAAGGTCTCCAGGAGCTGAAGATGGAGGGGGAGCAGACACCTGGATTCTGAAGGGGGGGTTTACAGTTGGTGGAGGAGGACGTGGGCAAGGACCAGGGACCGGGCCTCTGCAGGGGTTCGTGATGTCACCTGGGAATGAATAGCAGATAGGTTAGAAGGTGGCCCCAGATTCTTTAATAATTTCTGAAATCAAAGTTGGTCCAAGTCACGGTTTAGGGTCAGGGCAGCCCCTCAGACCTATAACAGACGCTCTCTGTTAACCCCCCTCCCTCCCCAGAGGGGAAAGAGAGGAGACACTTTTAACAGTGTCTTTCCTACTCCTTTTGCATCATTTTTCTGTGTTGGGAAAGCTTCCACCCATGTGGCAGCTGATCAGCTATTGCTGACACGCCAGGGTACCCCAGTGCCTTTGGCATTTCAGCAAAATCAACCCAAACACAAGCTGGCAGCCCTCACAGATTCCCTTTGCTGCTGCAGAGATCCCTGTGCAGCCCAAAGCCTCTGGATTCCCACGGACAGATTTTTTTACCCCTCTGTCCTCCCCCAACATCAGTTTTCTCCTCTCCTCATGTCACACCCGTGACTTCAAAAACCTCTTCACAAAACAGGTCCCAGCATCTCCGCATCTCCTACTCGTCTATCTGTGACATCACAATGCTCCAGACTAACCACGGACCTGCTCCTGACCCATCTCATACTTATCCACCTGGGACACCACAAACCCCTGCACAGCCCAGCTCTGTGCTCCTATCCCATCTCCTACACATGCAGCTGTGACATCACAAAAGCCCTACACAACCCAGGGGCCTGCTCCTGCCCCATCTCCTACTCAGCTGCAACAGCAGAAAACCCAGCAGAAACCAGTTCCCTGCCCCAACTGCTGCTCATTGACATGTGACATCACACACCTCGGAAAAAGCCAGGCCCTTCTTCCTTCCCATCTCCTACTCATGCAGCTGTGACATCACAACCCCCTGCTCAAGCCATGTCCCTGCTCCATCTCCTACACATGCAGCTGTGGCATCACAACCCCCTGCTCAAGCCATGTCCCTGCTCCATCTCCTACACATGCAGCTGTGGCATCACAAACCCCTGCTCAAGCCATGTCCCTGCTCCATCTCCTACACAGGCAGCTGTGGCATCACAAACCCCTGCTCAAGCCATGTCCCTGCTCCATCTCCTACACAGGCAGCTGTGGCATCACAACCCCCTGCTCAAGCCATGTCCCTGCTCCATCTCCTACACATGCAGCTGTGGCATCACAAACCCCAGCAGAACCCAGCTCCCTGATACTGCCTCATCTCCTCTGCTTCTACTTGTGACATCACAATTACCTGCACAGCCAGGACCCTGCTCCTGCCTTGTCTTGCACTCAACTACCTGTGACATCACAAATGAGTACAAAAGTCCAGGGACCACCTTCTGACCCATCTCCTACTCATCCACACGGGACGTCACAAAGATCTGCACAAAACAGGTCCCTGACCCATCTCCTGCTCGTGGAGATGTGGCATCACAAAGCCCTGCAGATGCCAGGGACGGCTCCTTCCCATCTGATACTGAAGTGAGGGGGACAGTATTCTGCTTGAAAGGTAATAAAGCAAGTTGAGCAACCATTGTTATCCTGGGGCATCCTGAGATAAACAGAAGACAGGATGCTGAGGCCTTGAGACAAGCTTGATGGGCCTTAGCTCATCTTGCATGGCTTGTAGATAAGGGAAGATTACTCCAAGACAGGGAGGAATAAAGAAAAGCCCCCCCCCAGTCTTGTGATCTCTGGCTCATCACAACTCTGCATCCTGAGACAAAAGGTGAAAAGTACACTGCGAGGAAGACTGAGAGCCTTCCTCCCGAAGACCCCTGCCCACGACCACCAGACGGCATTGCGCAAGCGCCAATGGGAGGAGACCTATGATAATGAGTTCCCGGAACTGATTGTAATAATCCAACCCCATATCATGAATATGTAACTAACTCTGTTAAATATGCATACTTTGGTGTAATAAATACCTGCTCGATGGACACTTGGGTGTGCAAGTTAGGAGGAACGATCCCCCTTGCACCCGGCGCCGTAATAAACATCCCTGCTTTAGAACCTTTCACGGCTTGGAGAGTTTGTTTTCCGCACGTCAATACTCATCCAGCCGTGACATCACAAATGCCTTCACCAGCCAGGGGACTCCTCCCGCTCCATCTGCTATCAATCCACCTCCCAACATCACAAAGCCCTGCAAAATCCAGTTCCCAGCCCCGGCTGCTGCACCCCCACTCTGGACATGGGGTGCTCTCCCTGCTGGGAGCAGACGCTGCCTCTGCAAACAGCTGCTGACTGCAGCAGGGCAGGGAGCCGGGAGAGCTGAGCTGAAAAGCAAAGTCACTGAGCAGAATCAGTTCTGTTCCCGGGCAGACCAGGACACTCGCCAATGCTTCTACCAGCTAGAAACCCAAACAGAAGTATTACTTGAAACTGTAAAGAGAACTGTTATTTCTTCAGAAGGGTTTGCAGTGGAAGACTGGGAGTTTTTCCAGTGTAAGTTTTGGATGTTGCTCGGACTGACGAGTAGCCAGAGGGAAACGGGAAAACTGGATGTCTCCAGGAACATCTACCTGGCTGGCTTGTGTCTGGAAGTCAGGCACAACTGAATAAAACCCTTGGGCTGTCAAATGAATAATACATTTCTGAACTGCAACACATCAAACAAAACCTGGAAGCACTAGAGATGTTTACAGCTACCGTCTGGAAAGCTGGAACTGGAAAGTTGAAGGCCACCATTAAGGTCCTTACTTGCCCATGTTTCCAACACAGCATCCTGAAGGCAGAAAGCAGATGGAGAAGACGGCTCACCAGGGATGGCTCAAGAAGCTGCTGCTAAATACAATGCTAAAAATGGATGAGCTCCACAGAGTGGAAGATGAGTGGCTGCTTCACAAAACACTGCAGAGAGTGAGACAGCTGCAGATATTTATATCTGATGTCAGCATTTTGGAAAGATAAAGATGGTGTTTGATTACCTGTTACACTGTCAGGTTCAGGGATGAGTTCAGAAGTGTCCGTGACATCACACGACCGAGTCTGATCCCCTTCTCCTTGTTCTCGCAGAGTGCAGATGTGCTCCTTCAGCTGAGACTCCAATTCACCACCTGGAGATCTGTCAGGTTCTGTGTGAATCACCTGGGGAGATGCATTGAGTGTGACTATGCTTTTAAGAATAGAAATATGAAGTATCGTAGTAAAAATCAGTTAAAAGTCTCACTGTTTTCCATTCCTATGGGGACATAAGAAATTTCAGCCAATGCTTTATTCCCGAGAATAAAGCTGTGAGTTGGAACGCAGACGGGGGATGAGAAAAGCTTCAGCAACACACAGCAGACACGACTTGTGCCAGGCACTGTCACCAACCTGAACGGCTGGTGGCACTGCTCAGTACCCAGTGCCAGGGGTGCCACCAGGTGATGTCACGACTGGCCCCTGGGCAGCCCGGTACCCGGGCAGCAGGGCCGGCTCTCCCTGGGCACCCAGTGCTCTCAGGGTGTCCCCAGATCCCCCTTTGCTCTCACGTCCCCCACCTGCCACCCTCTTGCCCTTCAGGCTGTTCCGGAGCCCCGCGCTTGCCCTCCCTGGGGACCGACCCCTGAGCAGCAGCGAAGCTTCTCCTGTCGTGGCCCGGCCAGGATCGTGGGCACGTCTCGGGGAGGCAGGGAGAGGACAGGGCTCTGGCGCCAGTGTCCCTGTCCCAGTGCCGGCAGCATCCTGCACCCTGCACCCTTCAGCCCCTCTGGTAACTCCTGGCACCCCAGTGCTCCCAGTTCCCCCCAGCAGCCCCTGGCCCTGGAGGGGTCACAGCATTGCACAGCATCCCGGTGCTCTCAGTTCCCCCCAGCAGCCCCTGGCCCTGGAAGGGTCACAGCATTGCACAGCATCCCAGTGCTCCCAGTTCCCCCCCAGCACCCCCTGGCCCTGGAGGGGTCACAGCATTGCACAGCATCCCAGTGCTCCCAGTTCCCCCCCAGCGCCCCCTGGCCCCAGAGAGGTCACAGCATTGCACAGCATCCCAGTGCTCCCAGTTCCCCCCCAGCGCCCCCTGGCCCTGGAGGGGTCACAGCATTGCACAGCATCCCAGTGCTCCCAGTTCCCCCCAGGAGCCCCTGACTCTTCCAGCACCCCCATGGCACAGCACCCCTGGCACCCGTGCCCCCAGTACCCCCTGGCCCCAAGGGGGTTACCCTCATGGCACAGCACCCCTGGCACACCCCCACCTTGAACCCAAACCCATCCTGCTGTCCGCTCCCAGTATCTGTGCCCTTTCCCAGTACCCATTCCCACTCTCCGTGCACAACCCCCCTGTGCCTCCTGTCAGACCCTGCTCCCAGTAGCTGTGTATCCCCAACACCCCCTCCCAGTATCCTTACACCCGTCTGGTCCCCCTTCCACCCAACACCCGTACCATCCCAGTACCCGTGGAACCCCAAAGCCCCTTCCCAGTAACGCACAACACCCCAGTACCCACCCCCAGTACCTGTACAACTGGAATACCCCTTCCCGTCACTCGCGGGACTCCAAATTCTCATCCCAGTACCAGTCTCCCTCATCCCAGTACCAGTCTCCCTCATCCCTGTCCCTGCAGTACCCCCTCACAGTACCCACCTACATCCTCCCAGTACACGTGCCCCCCAGTACCCACACCCCTCCTCCCAGAGACCATGCACCCCAATATCCCCTCTGAGCACCAGTGCTCCCCTGGTACTCCCTCTCAGTAGCTATACTGCTCCTCCCAGTACCCATACCCCTCCTCCCAGTACCTATATGACTCCTCCCAGTACCCACACACCCCAATACCCGCTCCCAGCTCCAGTATCCCCCTGACACTCCCTCCCAGTACCCCTATCCCTTCTCCCAGCACCCATCGCCCTCCAGCCCCCATCCTCCCACACCCGCCCCCCAGTACTCCCAGTGCCCCCCGTGCCCGGTACCAGTGAGGCAGTTGCAGCAGCCGGCGTAACCCTCCCGGTAGGGGTCCCTCTGCTCCACGGCCAGGCTGCCGGACCTGGGGCTGGGGGCAAAGGTGGCGGCCTTGTGTCGCACGAGGGCCACGCACACGCCCGTGTCATTGCACGAGGCCGCGCACTGCAGGGGGGTCCTGGCACCGGTAAGAGGGGTTGCACTGGGAATTGGGACCCCCTGGAATTTCTGACCCCCCCCATTCCAGTGTCCTGAGGGAGCTTCTGTCCCTGGGCCCCAGCTACATGGGCTGGGGGGACACCAGTCTGTCCCAGTCACCCCTGGTTTGTCCCTGGGCCCCAGCTACATGGGCTGGGGGACACCAGTCTGTCCCAGTCACCCCTGGTTTGTGTCTGGGCCCCAGCTACATGGGCTGGGGGTCACCAGTCTGTCCCAGTCTGTCCCCAGTCACCCCGGGTTTGAACTGTGCCCGTGGGGTCCCCGGTCCCCCTCCCCCATGGCAGTGGGTCCCCATCCCACTGTGGGGTCCCCTGTCCCATCTCCCTGGGGTCAGTGGGTCCCCGTCCCCCCAGCTGTTCCTGTGCCCCCCATCCCCGGGTCCTGTCCCACCAGCCGTGGCTGTCGGGGGAGTTGACGTTGGCCCCGCTGGCAATGAGGAAGTCGACGATGCTGTAGTTGACCCCGCAGATGGCATTGTGCAGTTCCACGATGCCCTCATCATTGGGCTGGCTGGGGTCGTTCAGCTGGGCACACGCACGGCCGTGCTTGCGTGGGCACCCCCTGCCACTCCCGGGCACCCCGTGCCACTCCTTGGCACCCACTGACACTCCTTGGTACCTGCTGCCACCCCCTGCCACTCCCGGGCACTCGCTGCCACCCCCTGCCACCCTCACCCTGCTGCCACCCCCAGGGCACCTTCTGCCACCCCCACGCACCGGGCACGTCTTCCTCCTGCCCTCCCAGCCCCCCGCTGCCCCCCGCCAGTCCTGGCCCCCTGGTGCCACCTCGGCCAGCGCCTGCTGCACCACGTCCAGCTCCCCGGGCAGGGCCGCGTCCAGCAGCAGCACCAGGGGGTTCAGGCGCACGCGGGTCCCGGGGCGCCGGCGGGGCCAGGAGGGGTCGCGCAGGGCCGAGCGCAGCTCCCGCGGCAGCCTGGGGGTCAGGGGTGCTGGGGGGCACCCACGGGACAAGGGGACACCTCCTGGGGCATCTGGTGCCAAGCAGCACCCAAGGGACAAGGGGACACCTCCCAGAGTACCCTGAGTTCTATGGCACCCAAGGGACAAGGGGACACCTCCTGGGGCATCTGGTGCTGGGTAGCACCCAAAGCACAAGGGCACCCCTTCCAGGGCAGATGGCACCATGCGGCACCCGCAAGACCTTAGGGGACCAAATGGCACCCCAGGGAGGCTCTGAGGGACACTGGGCACCACATGGCACCCCAGGGAGGCTC
>JANVCC010010496.1:0-10063 GCA_025345505.1 Todiramphus chloris collaris
AAAAAAAAAGCCCCATGTCTCTTAGCAGTAGGTACAAAACTTTTAGTGTAACTGCTATGTACTATGTTCAGGTTAATTACCTTTATTGCCCATTTTTGATCCAGTGGTAGATAACTGTATAAACAAGACCGTATCTGTCATCTCATTATTCTTACACACCCAAATATAGTTTTGCATGTTTAAAAAACCAAAAAAAAACCCAACAAAACAAGAATAAAACCCCCAAAACAATTAAAAAAAAACCAAAACACCCTGATCATATTCTTTTCTTATGCCTGAAAATTTGGGAACTCTCTGCTTTGCACTCTCTCATATTTTGGACAGTGTAGTCAGGATGTGTCTCTCAGAATTATGACAGCCACCCACAGCTCTTTACAGTAACACCCCACATTTTCACAGAGTATTCCATACTTTGGTAATATAAATGTGTTCCTCTCCTCTCACTCCTCAGTTTGAGCACACAGTACATACTAAGAGCATGATTCTGTTCTCACATACATTTTATACTGGTACAAGGCCATTGATAGGAGCTGAGTTACTGCCAGGATACACCTCTCTGATTCAGGTTTTACATTTCTTAAGAATATTAAGTAACTTCAGCTATTTCTCAAACTTACAAGCAAACTGTTACAATGAAACAATTTACTCTGCACATCCACCATGCAGTCAAGGAAGTGATTTGGTCAAGAGTATATGTCTTAATTCTTCCAGGTATCTTCTTCTAAAATCATAAAGTATGACACTCTGACCTATATGCATATATTTACACAGTAGAAAATTTTAGAAAAGGACATAGCTCCTTCCTTTCTTAAAACACTGGGGGAATTGCAGCTAATGCTAAGCACCTGTAGTGTTTACATTTCATTATTAAATTTACAAAACCAATCGAGTTCAGATACAGAAAAAAGACTCCAATAATTTCCTTCCTGGGTGTCAAATTGATCTGAATCTTGACTATATACTTAATTTTTTTAATGTGTGCACTCACTTTAGGCAATTACAGGCACTCAGACAGTGTTTTCAAACTGAAATACTGATCTATTGACATTTTAGACATCGATGTCCAGCACTTGTCTCCAATTTAACAGTCTGTACCTCTGAAAGTCAACATCTCAGTTTTTCAGTATCAAAACATCCAAAAAGTGAAAATGAAAACAGTTACACTAGACTAAACTAAAGGTTTATTCAGCCCCACATTTCACTTTAGAAGTGACTGTAAGTGGATGCTGAAGGAAGAGTAAGAACAGGGCAAGATTCTCCTCTAATACATTCCCATTCTCAAATATTTTCTGCTCAGAGAAATTCCTGAAGTGGGTGTGGTTTTACACACTTATTGACTCCCCCTTCACTACCACTACTGGATTTCTCTTTCAAATACTTGTCCAGTCTCTCCCTGAGTCTGTGAAAATTTTTAATTATCTATAACATCCTTTGTCAAAAAATTTCACAGGTCTATTACCTGCTGCATGAAGAATATCCTCTTCTGCTTTAAGCATGACTCCTTCCAGCTTTATTTGACGCCTGCTGTTCCTTTTGCTAGAAAAGACAGTGCACAATCAATCCCTAGACAGTCCTTCCTTGCCACTCATGAATCTGTACTACCGTAGTCTCATAACCTGTCCTTTTTTTCTCCCAGGCTGCAGTTTCCTAGCTGACTCAGCTAATCCTTGAATGGTCTTTCCTTGGAAATACTGGGTATTTTAGAAAATACTGTCCTTAAACACACAGCATATTCTTTTTTTATATATATAAAAATGTATACATGTGATCAAAGAAGCATGCAGTGGAGGACTATTGTGAGACATCTGTACCCATTCTTCAACACGGGAACACTGCATGTTTCAAACTCTTGAAAAAGGTATTTGAACTTTTGTCTTCCACTAAGATCTTATTTAAATGAGATTCTGTTACCTTGAACATCATCTTAAAACAGAGATCACAGCTGGACTTGGTAGGGAACAAACAGCATGTTTGGTGCATTTTAAACACTAAACTCTTACTAACAGCAGAAAACTAAGCTCTAGACAGGATTATCAGTTTTTCATTTTCACTAATGCAAGGAAAAACTCAACACAAAACACCATCTAACACTGTTCTCTGTGATTAGTGATCTCAATGACACAAAGTACATAAAATCACTCTTCTCAAGACTACATAAGCAAAATAAAGGACATTAAAGATGGATTCAGCATTAATTCCAAATTTCTTTCTTTTTAGAAGAGTGTGCCAAAACAAAACAGGGCTTTTTTATTATTATTTATTTATCACAGTTCAATTTGATTAATGACTAGGCAATATTCTGGAGTAGATTAATAACAACAGAGATGAAAGTGCATTTTAAAAATATTTTTCCTCTTCCCAGTATAAAGAGGATTTCAGTGCATTTAGATAATTAACATGAAAACAGTAGTGTTGTTTTTATTTTGATCTTTGCAGAAATATTCTCCAATTAATGTGGTAAAGATTATGATATAGCCCACATATAGGGACTGCAATGGGTTCTTCGTAGCTTTACAGTCATACAATAATACACCTAGTTAGAATCTCACTGTCAGAGTACATGAAGTTATGAACTAGTGACAAATTTCCTTTGAAATTACAACCATTACAGATGGAAGAAATAAAGGACTGAAAATATAGATTTCATAAATTGAAAGAATAGAAAAAAATGTTCTTATCACCTAGTAAGAGCAAAAGAACACCAAATCATCCACAAATGTTACTGGTAATACAAATACTTCTGAGTAACCACGAAAAATGCAATTGAAAAAGTACAAGTTCATGAAAGATGCTACAGAATGACATCTGGTCAAAATGTGTAACTGCAAATATTTATGTGAAATTACAATTTAAAATCAAAGTAAGTGAAATAGAAGACTTTCCAAAAGAAGAATGTTTTATGTTATTGTCACAATTAAAGTGTTGCAGCATGGGAAAATTACTCGATATATACTTAATAAATAAATTTTTAAAACTCTATACTGTTTTGCTGTAAACTATCCCTGAATAATAGAATAAAAAAGGAATTTTGCTCTGAATATAAAAAAAAAAAAAAACCAATAAATTCCATGGTGAAAAAACCCCAAACCTCCAAGAGATGACGAATGTACTTGAGAATGGGAGCCCAAGGCACAGGAAGGCCTTGGGCTCCTGCTAAAAAATGCAGGTCACAATTAGGATATTGAGTGTGCAGCATTGAAAAGGAAAAAAAGTAAGAAAATGTAACAAAAATTGATAATCATAGATCTTAGACAACCCCATTAGAAACAAATCAAATCTGTAAAGGGCAAAGCTTAAAGATACCATTTCTCAGAATAATAAGAAGTTACTTTGTGATACACCATGTAATTGAGCATGAGACTATTCTGAGAAATTACTGTCACCTTGGAAGCCGTAAGATAGCCTTAAATCAACCAGCTCAGCCTGATAAGCTGTAGACCCTTATTAAAGCACAGTTTAGAGATATCTTTAGACTTCAAGCGCAATAAGCAGAAAGAAGTCAAGAAGAAGTCAAGATTAAGAATATCCAAAATAATATGCAAAGGAATCTTAAAGTAATGACGTTAAATGAATCTAGCAAGAGACAAGATAAACAAAAAATGTCATGACACTCACTTTTGGACAGAGGTATTCAATAAAATAAAGTATCAAAATTAAAGGCAGCTGTGTTCTTAAATGTGGCATTCACATGCTGCTCCCCAAAACAAGAATATTTCCATTGATAAATGCACATATGGGGGGAGAAGAGATAAAAAAATAAGGTAACTGGCAAACCAGTGGAGGAAACTAAAGACACTACTTGAGCTAAATAGGGAATTGTCAAAATCTGCAAAAGCAGCTTCATGAAATGAGTAAAACAATCACAAGTTATAATAGTAAAGAGGTAAGAAGAAAAGAAGGTAAGAAGGAAGTTATAATAGTAAAGAGGTAAGAAGGAAAACTGGATAACAAAGGTAACGGCTGAAAATCAAACAGTTAAAAACATATATATTGAAAAAAAAAAAGTAACCCCTTAAATATATCAAAAGCAAGGAGCCTATGAGAGTCACTATATCTTCTGGGAACTTCAGAGAATAAAGACAGCAATTAAGGAAGAGAAGGCTGTTGCTAGGAAGACAGAGGATTTATTTGCATCAGTCTTCACAATAGAGGATGTTAGGGAGATACCTACTCTTGGGTAATAAAAATGAGGTACTATCAGATGGAGAGGTGCTGGAACAAATCAATCATTTAAAAAGCAGGAAACCACCAGGACTGAAAATCCTGAACAAAAAATAGTTGAAGTATGCAATCTCTAATTGAAAAATGACTCCTGTACTGGAAGGTCAGAGAGAGCAACTGTTTCACATATATTAGAAAAAGTCTTTAGGATGATTCAGGGAATTAAAAATGTATAAATCTAACATCTGTACCTGGCAAATTAAAATTAAGAAAATAAAACACTCAGAAGGCCGTGAGATGACAGATTTGTGCATAGGAAGATGATACCTCACTCATCTGTTAGAATGTTTTCAATACATCAGTAAACTACCACAGTGGTCAAAGAAGAACAAATTGACATCATTTAGTGAAACTTCCTAAAGGCCTTGACAAAGTTTCTCACAGGAGACTGATAAAAAGAAGAGACAGAGAGAGCTAACTAAAGACGTCTGTTCTGTGTAGCAGCTATCAGAAGAAGCAAGATATTAAAATGAACCAAGAATAGGACTAAGATGATAAAGAAAATCAATGTTACATATATCAGTGCTGAAACCTCGTCTGAACTACTGTGTGCAGTACTGGTTTCTACATCTTAGGAAGATATCAGAAAACTAGAGGGTGTTTAAGAGAAAAGTGACAAGACTGATAGAAATCCCTTAAAAGGCATAGTTTTGTGGAAATAGATTGGAATAACTGGAACTATTTTAAAAAGGAAATTTAAAAGAGGCATGATAAAAATATGTGACATAATTGCTAGAAGTAACCCAGAGTCTCATTTCTCCCTGACTTAATACAAGAATATGGTGACACAGTTAAATGAAAAGGCAGCATATTTAACATAAGTGCTACACATCAGTTTTCACATGGTATACATTTATGCTATGGGACTCATTATTTCATGTTGAATTTAAGCTTGAGAAGAAATAGATCTTTATGTGTTATCCAAGAATGTATGGAGTTAAACTAGCTAAACAAGTATTGCAGGGAAACAGAAACTTATCTGGAGGATTAAATAAATCTCTAAATACTGGAAACTAGGTGAGATTTTATGAAGCCAGATTGTCAAAAATGTTCCTATTCTGGGTACTCTGCATCTTCTTCAGGAGTGTTGAAGGGTCCCTGTCTGCTGTAGAATGATGCACAGGCCTCAGATGTGATCCAGACACCTTCTGCCCACACTCCTAGTGTCACCTATTGCATAAATTTCACTGTTTCTAGTGCAGTAATTGTGACTGAATAACAACATCAAAATAGTAAAAGCCAGTAGTAAAATTTAAAAGTTCCCATAAAAGCCTTCACTGAAGAAGTTATACAAAGAATGAAAACAAACAAGTGAGAAAATCACTGACCTTTTCAACTTGAAAATTGCCAATCAACCAAAGATTTGCTTGAAATTTGGAAGGAGAGATTGTTTTCTGACAAAAACAAACAAACAACAAAAGTTGTTTCTCAAACAACTTTCTCAAAAGAAAACCAACAGTTTCCCTGAAATTTTTCAATTTTAAAATAGAACTTTTTAATCACTCCCACCCCTCAGTTATGCTATATATTCTTGAGCACCATCTACTGGTGCTGCATTATTAATTAACTATTTATGAAAATACAAATCACTTCTCCAATAAAATTCAAATATAAGCATATATTATTTCAAAAGATATTTAAAACTGAGAAGGCAGAATATAACCTATTATTTATTAAATTCATATTTCCTCTTGATGACAGAGAGAAAATCAATACTGATGAAATTAATTTAGAATCTGAATGCAGTAGAAAAATATAACATTTCTTAATGGTTGTAACATACTCAACCAGAAAACATATACAAGTCTATGGAATTATTTCCAATTTACACTTGCTGTCAACCTGCTAGAGGAAGAAAAGATTTTTCTTCTTTTCATATTTAGGTATTTAATTAATTTTATAATAGATATAATATGGCCAGCATCTTCCATTTTATGTCTTTGCTTCAGACTAAATTAAGTAACACCTCTCTTGAGATGGTCACACCAGCTTTGGATTTGAATTTTCCCCTGACTTTTAGCAAGGAAATACTGTTCTCATGGAAATTTGGTGTTATGCAGCAGAATCTGTGATGCAGACTAGGAAGTCTATGCTTGCCAAAGGGGATTTTGAAGGGCCTTACATGTCTGAGTAAAGCTGGATGTGGTGAACACACCAATGTCACTTCTACATAAGCTAAGATCCTCAGTAAAATTACCACTTCAGTCTTATCTGTAAGTTGATTCTATAACCACGGTTTACATTATTGTGCATAATAAGGTGACATATCTAAGTGTCTGTAACTCTGTAGTCAGCTAAACATGATGATAATAATAAAGAATCAAGATTAAAATATGGAAGGTTTTGTTGAAAAACATTTTATGATTAATATTTTTTAATGTATGCCTTCAGTGTTGGAGATAGACTGTCTTTTATTTGCTCAAAGGAGTGCCATTGAATGCTGCAACAGTGACCTTGACTTGAAAAGAGTTCCCCTAAGGGTGACAGGTGATTGAGAGAACAGTCCATTCTCCACTTGCTTTAAACTGTGGCCTTTTAAAAATTGCACCAAACATGTCAGTGAATTATGATTCCAATTACAAATATGTTGAATTTTGTGCCATGTTTACTAAAACCTGGACTGAAATAATTTAGCTGCTCTGACCAACATACCAAAGATCTCAAGGTGCTACTGTAGATTGGAAGTGGGGGGGAGGAGCAACAAAACAAACCCTTTAATTTATTCCATCCAACATATTAAATTGAGTAAGCCTCATTTTTCTCACTAATACCACAATTACTTAAAAATATTACTCTCCTCCCTCTTTCCTAGTTTGGATCAAGCCCAACCTTGCTGAAACAATTGCATCAAGTCTAGAAAGCAGCACCATAAATTCAGCATTTGTTAAACACAACTACTGAGCAACGTAACACTTCTTTCAGTGCCCTGGTACTTTCTTTGTAGTACAGATGGCACCACATGTGCCATGCAGTTCTGACAGCCCTCCCTTGAAACAGTGTGGGACTCTAGTAATACTTTTTTTCATAGGTTTTAACAGATGTACTCAAGAAAGTTGGATCTACTCAGTATTTGCGAATGTGTATAGGTTTGCTTTACATCTGCCCTTCAGACTGTAGTTTAGCACTAAATGTACATACAAAATAGCACCACTCGGAACACAAATGACCTGCATTCCCAACTGAAGCAAATATATTATTACATTTCTATTTCTTTATATTCTGTAGATTTAAACATATCTTGACTCACACTTCTAGACAATCAAAATTCCAGTTTTGTTTTTGTTGCTGTTTTTTTAATCTCAAATGCAGCTACATGACACCTACAAAACAAACATTATTTCTAAGTTGGCCTTAGTTCAAGTAGAAAGGCACCCACAAGTGGATCATGGATATCTGTGTACTTACAAATGGTATAGCTTATTTTAGAGATAGTTCCAGTAATTAAAACCTTCATTGTTCAAGTCTAATATAACAAATCACAAGAAGAAATCTGCAGTACTCTGTGCTGTCATCCCATCCCAGGGTTCTTCAGCTCCCACAGTTAACCTAAGTATGACTTGTGCAACTTCCACCCCTTCCTTCAGTTTGTAGACAAGAAGCCAAGGAGTCTTCCCTTCCAGATTTCTCTCCAGCATTGCCATGTCTTCACAGAACTGAAAAGTGGAAGTTAATCACTGGATTAGGATACCACGGAGATTGCTAAGAAAATGATTTACCATACTTGTGTATTTATTAATTTTCATTGGCAGCCACAATTAAAGGAGCTACGAATTGCCAATGATGTAGGAAATAAGTGAGTTCATTCAGGATGGGTTTTTTTTTTTTCTGTGATTTACCCTCAAGTTCTTCATCTAATACAAAGGGGGTGAAAAAGGTATTTAAATGCTGCTTTCTACTGTACACCTCTGGTTTGTTCTGCTCATATCAGCCAGTCAATGAACTAAACCTCCCTTGAAGTATTTCAAGCAATGTGATGATCACCCATAGATAATACAGAGTGTTACCAAATGTGAGAGAATATGATTATCTCTAAGCCAATGATGGTTCCGTTTTCATTTCATTATATTTGCTGGGTGTAGGTCGTGCACATCTCTCACATTCTCCTTGGTCTGAGTTGACAGGTTTTGTTTTATTTTGACAACAGGGGCATAACATGTGTTTGTAAAAGCTAGCAGGGATGCATTTTACAGCTTGTACCTCTGGAAAATACAGTAAAAAGCTATAACCATGATTTCATTTGCTGTGGTCAAAAGTGTTTTGTGATCAGTAATACTTCTGATCAGAATTTGTGCAGCGTGTAATTGTAACCATAAAAGCTCTGTATTACTGGAATTCAAACCTTGCAAGGGCTAAAGCAGCGGCATAGGGGAGAAAACTGTTTTGAGGACCGATTGGTTTGGACGTTGTCCAGAAGTTTAAACTTTCCTTTAATCAGGGTGGGTGGGAGGGCGCGTTCAAAACCATGCAGTCATGTTACCCGTGAACTTGGAAAACGCAGAGGGGCTGTAGCAGGGAGTTACAGACCACACAGCCTCGGCAAGGCTTTGTTCTCCTTGCTGAATGGCAGTGGTGGGAGTGCACAGCAGCCAGGCTGCGAGCTGGTGACTGACAGCAGTATTTATTAAAATGTCATCTCCTAATTTTCACGCCAGATATCTGCTGTCACGTAGACTGCCCCGATCTCTCACACCAGCGGGAAGGGCCAGAGGACAACGCAGCACGGCCCTAGAGAGCAGGAGAGATACAGCCAGAGGGGAAGGAGAAAATGTATATCCAACCTAGCTGTATTAAAAAAAAAAAAAAAAAAGGAAAGGGTGTGTGTGTGTTTGTGTGTGTGTGTAGCTCTGCTTTCCATGTGGCAAGGATCTCTCCGCGAAACTCCCCAGTCTTTCGGACCCTATCCGCCGCTAATGATGCTACTTCAGCTGCCGCCGCCTCGCAAACTCCGCTTGCAGCCCGGCGGCGAGAGCTGCCAGCGGGAGCCCCCGGGAGGGGGCAGCGCGACTCCCGCGCAGGGGCCCCGGCACTGAGCACTGCGCTCCGGGCAGCCCCGCCGCACCCACCGGCTCTCCGTCCCTCCCCGCGGTGGGCCCAGTGGCACTTGCCGTGCAGAGCGGCCGGACGGCGGCAGCCGGGGAGAATGAAGGCAGCCGCGATCCGGGCACAGCCTTATCTCTGTCAGGGAACAAACACGGAGTTAATTGCAGCCGCGCTGAGAAAATTGCTATTGTTTCCAGTCAAAGGCGGGCGGTAGTTTGAAAGGGTTTATCCTCGGAGCCCTGTATCAGTTAATCTGCATCGCGGTGCCGAGCTGACACCTCTTGGGGCTGCGACAGGGGAGGGCTTGTGCTTCAGAAGAAAGAACAAGGAGAGGAAGCAGATCAAGTGCGGGTTTCCCGCTCCCCCGCCCCGCCGTCCCCATTTCCCTTGCTTCCCGCACGCCAGTTTCTCCTCCGCCGGGGCGCAGTCGGCCCCAGCGCTGGGAACCTGGACCAGAAAAACCTCCCGGACGAAGAAAACGGCGTTTCTGGAACGTGCCGGGTGCCGAACAGCCGTGACGCGCCAAACGAACCGCGGGCCCCGCTGCTGAGGCCGGGACGCGCGGAGCAGGGCGCAGGGCCGCGCACAGTCCCCGCGCGACGGGCCCGGCTCAGCGGCGCACATGCCGCTGGGGGGCGGGGGGAGGGGGGGGGCGGGGAGGGCGGTGCGGAGCCACCCCCGGAGCCCAGCGGGCGGTGGGGGGACGCGCAAGGGTGGCGCGCACGGGGCGCGCACACGCGCGCATTCACACCCCGGCATCCACGGAGGCTCGGCGGCTGGCTGGCCACACACACACACACAC
>JANVCC010010501.1:0-19030 GCA_025345505.1 Todiramphus chloris collaris
TGGCAATGGCCGACGAAAAGCCTGTGTCAAGAACTCCCCTGGGCAGCAGATCCCAGTGTCCATGAGGATCCTCGGGAGACAGCAGGGGTAGGAGGAAAAGCAGGAAACGCAGCAGGGACGACCTCTCTCCAAGCTGATCTCGGTGTCCCGACGGATCCTCGGGAAGCAGCAAGGAGAGCAGGAGATGCAGTGGGGATGAGTTCTCTGCACCACAAGGGCAGCTTCTCCTCTCCTGAAATGCTGGGAGCAAGACAAGAGCCCTAGGGGCTCCACCCAACCCCCTTTATTCGGCTGGCTGGACCCCTCCCCCTGTGGCCAGGTCCTTTTGTCTCTCTTAAGTACAGCCATTTACCTCCTTGACAAACAAGTATGGAAAAAATCTTTTAGAGAAGAAGGAAAACAGAATAACTCCCCAAAACCCCAACACATGTTTAATTTTACTGGGAGCCAGACCATTACGAAAGGTGCCAGGCCCCAGTCGGTTAACAGTTCTATCTCTGTTTACCGGAATCAATTTGTATGGTGTAATTATACTGCAACCAATTGGTCGAAATACAGCCATGCACCACAGATACTACCCCCGGGGATGTTTTTGATCTGTGGGGATCATGCATGGCCCGGGATACCTTCTCGAATATCGGGGGGACCGTGTTCTTTAGGGAGACTAACACTATTAACAGCTAACACTAGTATGATATTGAGCATTGCACAGCATCGTAACAAGCGTGCTGCACACGCTTTTAATCAAGACTGTAAAGATGAGGTTGATTTTTGATCAGCTGAAAAAATCATTGCTGCTTCATTTCTTGCGCCTGGTGTAGCTGCAGCACAAGCATTAACCACGCTAAACAAATTAGGATGTTGGCTCAGCAAACAGACCAAGGCCACTTCTATAGCTCTTGCAGGACTATTAGCTGACGTAGATAGCATTCGACACGCTACTTTACAGAATAGAGCTGCCATTGATTTTTTACTGTTAGCCCAGGGTCACGGCTGTATGGAATTTGAAGGGATGTGTTGTATGAACCTTTCTGATCATTCTGAGTCTATTCACAGGAGTATTCAATCTTTAAAGGATGGAGTCAAGAAACTAAGGATCACTGATGGCTTGGACGGGTGGCTGAAAGGTTGGGGGTTAACAGATTGGTTACTTGATCTAGTTAGCAGGGACTGGTTGTGATGTTGGTCATCGTCGTCTTGCTTCTGTTTGTCCCGTGTCTCTTGCAGTGCGTCAGCGGTATGATCTCCCGGAGCATGGAGAAATTTACCCATGCCGCCTGGCTTGTCCAAAAAGAAAAAGGGGGAATTGTTGGGGAATGGCTTGAGAACAAGGGCCACGGCTCACTGCAAGATATATTAGCAGAAGCTAGGCATGAGGCCTAGCCCAGCTGCAGGGACAGGATGTCCTTGAGGAGGAACGTTAAGATAATAGTAGGATGCTTTGGTTAACAGAAAGAGGGATGTTATATCAGCATAAGATGATACCAGGATATTATGGTCAACGGAAAGAGGAGCTATGTATCAGCTGGGACCACCAAGGGATGGTCGTAGGGAGAGTGTGACTTCTTGAATGGACCTATGGGAACTATCATGAATATGTATAACTTGTGTGTACTCCAATCAGCATGTATTAGTGATTAGCATAATAGTATATAAGTAGCTGCAAGTGTGACAATAAACAAAGTTTGCCTATTAATCATATTGATTTCCTGCACTCTTCCCTCGCCATTCCGTAGGGAGAAATGCCCTGAGCTGAAGATCTGCCAGAAATACACAGCTCAAAACCACACAATTGTCATCACAACTGGAATGTCCCGGGAAAAACACTCAGATTCCCCAAGGACACAAATCCTCCCCAGAGGCGTCCCTCTTAGGGAGGGTGAGCAGAACAAACCCCTCACTCTGTCCCTACAACTTGGTGTCCAGTACTCCCACAAATTAGGTCTGAAATAGGGATAATGTTATTCAACTATTGAACAAAGTGTGACGGTGGGACTGTGGCCAAGCCCCTGTTCCTGGTGGTCAGCAAGTAGCAGTGGCACAAACCAATTAGGTTTCCTTGGTAACTTGTGCAAGGAGCAGATAACTGCTGTGATTTGCATGAGAATGGGATAAGGAGCCTCACAGGCCCCTTCACAGCCATTGGCTTCCTGATGGATCATGCACAACTGAGACACAACAGACTGCACAATACCATAGCCAACCAGCACCCTCCTTGTGGCCCAGGACCCGAGCAGACAGAAGTCAGCTTGTTTCATCAACTTTCTCTAATATATTTTCTACCAAGGGTTTGAGGGGAGAAACGCTCCTCAGAGGAACATCTGGATCTCTACTGGTGCATTTTAAAGCTCTCCTGCTGCCTCTCCAGCTTTCCTCCTTCCTCTGTCTTTTCTGCCTTCAAAGAGCTCTGCACAGACAAGATTTATTGAAGAGAAGAACAATGAAAACAGGAAGAGACCCCTGAGCACCAACTTCTCTGTCTGACCGAGAACTGCCAGGGCTGTGTCAGGTGTCCACGTTTAATCTGGGCTCGTGCACTGCTCACACCACCCGGGGTGCTCAGAGACACGAGTTCTTCCCTTGCACACAGCTAGGCTGTGCTCTGCAGCGGTTGCAGTGTCTCCCTGGCCTCCTGCTGCTACTGCCAGAGGCTGGGAGTCCCCTCAGCCCTGTGCTGTATTGCCCAACTCTGCTCTGTTCTGAGATGTCCCATGGCATGAGGAATGGACACAGGGAGCTCGGGTGAAGGGAGCCCATCCCAGAGCTGCATTCAGTGGGGTTCCCATGGGACGTGACTGTGAATGTGATGTGACATCAAGATACTGCCTGTCCCACACAGCTTCACAATACTCCCAGGAATAGCTGATGATGTTTGTGCTCACTTGGGTTTATATTCCCCCATTCACTTGATGTCCATTCTGACGTGTCATCTATGCAGAGCAAACATGGGATGCTGAACAAGTCATTTAGTGCCCTTTCATGGAGGAAGTACTACTTCCCTGACCTGGAGTGAGAAGCAAGTGCTGGAAGTGGTGGTGGCTGGGCAAGGACACTACTGTGGCCCCCACCCTGCACACTCACACACCTCAGTGGTTCACTGAGGTTTCCTGTTCTGGGTGCTATGTTGGGCATTGTTCTTGAGAGAAAATCTGAAAGACGCTTTCAGACACAGAAGGCTTCACACACTGCCCTGAGGAGATCCCTGGTGTGATGGAGGTGCTGTTGTGGAGGCAGCTGCCATCCGAGGACGGCCACGCAGCAGCACTGGGACCAAGCTGCCAGAGCACTCAGGCCTTAGACCAGCCCAGGGTCTCAGCAGGAGAGGCTGGGAGAGAAGAGCGAGCAGCTGAGGACAGAGCAAGCGCTGGTGCTCCCTGGCAGTGCTGCTGGGCTGGGGCTCTTTTCCTCTCCACCTCTGACACAGGCACTGCCCCGCCAGCTCCAGAGGACTCTGGGAAGAAATATCACAGAGAAAGAAATCAAGGGAAAGGCCAAGATTATTGAAGCACACATGGAATGTGATTTCCACAGTCTGTGGTTCACACCACACTGGGCAAAACTGATCTAGAAATCATTTAAAAAAACACAACATTTTATTTCTTCATGAAAATCATGATCACAAGTGTAAAGCCACTATGACCAGCAGTGAAATACGAATAAGATAGACTGTACCTGCAAGGTGTGGTATTATAACGCCTCTGCAGGAGACGATGGAGAGTTTATTGCTTTGGAAAATAAACTAGGCATCATTTTCCTCAGGGCCTCCTTGATCTCCTAGTTCCTCAGGCTGTAGATGAGGGGGTTCACTGCTGGAGGAAGCACTGAGTACAGAACGAACATCGACAGATCTAGGGATGGAGAGGTAAAGTAGATGGGCTTCAGGTAGGTAAAAAAGGAGGTGCTGACAAAAATGGAGACCACGGCTAGGTGAGGGAGGCAGGTGGAAAAGGCTTTGTGCAGACCCTGCTGAGAGGGGATCCTCAGCACTGCCCTGAAGATCTTCACATAGGACAACACAAGGAAAACAAAACAAACAAATGCCGAAGAAGCACTGACCACAAGAAGCCCAATTTCCCTGAGGTAGGAGTGTGAGCAGGAGAGCTTGAGGATCTGGGGGTCTCACAGAAGAACTGGTGCAGGGCATTGCCCTGGCAGAGGGGCAGGGAAAATGTATTGGCCGTGTGCAGCAGAGCAGGGAGAAACCCACTGGCCCAGGCAGCTGCTGCCATGTGGACACAAGCTCTGCTGCCCAGGAGGGTCCCGTAGTACAGGGGTTTGCAGATGGCAACGTAGCGGTCATAGGACATGATGGTGAGAAGATAAAACTCTGCTGTAGCACAGTGACAAAAAAAAAAAAATAGACCTGTGCAGCACATGCTGTACAGGAGATGTCCCTTGTGTCCCAGATGGAATTGGCCATGGCCTTGTGGAGAGTGGTGGAGATGGATCCTAGGTCAAAGAGAGAGAGTTTGAGGAGGAAGAAGTACATGGGGGTGTGGAGGTGGTGGTCCCAGGCTACGGTGATGATGATGAGGCCGTTGGCCAGGAAGGCAGCCAGGTAGATGCCCAGGAAGAGCCAGAAGGTCAAGAGCTGCAACTCCTGTTTGTCTGCAAATAGCAGGAGGAGGAAGTGGTTGATGGAGCTGCTGTTGGACATTTGCTGCCTCTGGGCATGGAGTCCTGTACAAGGAGAAAAAGTCAGTGAAATGTCAGGATCGGCTTTGCAGAGCAAATCTTACCTCATTCATCAAAAAACAGCACCCTCTATTGCCAGCCTCTGTTCCTCCAGAAAGACCTTCATGCAGGTCCCTGGCTGGAGCTCTGTTGTTTACTGGCTGAGGATGCAGTGGGCAGCAGAGGATGCTGCTGTGGGGTCTGGAGGACTCAGTCCTGCTGGGCACCAACAGGCAGAGAGGAACTATCTCTCTCTAGATCCACTCCTGAAACCCAGGAGACCTCAGCATTGATCCCCGTCTCACCCGACTGCAGAGCAGAACTGGGGGATTTGGTTTTCTTGCTCTTGCTCCTGTTGCCCTATCCTACCTGAGAAGGCTTTTGGAAGGCCAACAGCAGGGACACTTCTGCTGTGCTACAATTGCTGCACTGAGAGTCCTGGGGTGCAAATAGGAAGCCCCTCAGTGCCAAGTGAGGAGAGCCAGGCTGTCCATCAGACTCATTCTCAGCTGCCCTGAGCTGGCACCTCCTTCATCTGGAGTAGGGTCACACTTGGATGTTCCCCTGAAAGGTAACCTGAGACTGTGGAGAGCGGAGGAATCCATTTGAAAACTGCCCTCCCCAGTACAGATCCATCAGCTTTGTCATTCCTTGAGGATGGGGTGTGCAGAAAAAGGAATCAGCTTGATCCCCACCCCATGGGCAGCACTGCCCAGGGACCCGCAGTCTTGAAGGGGGCTTGGGCACCTTGTTCCCATGGCCACATCTCCATGGCAGGATGTACAGGGCCGGTTGCTGAGCTGCAGCTGAAACCCCCATTGCCAGAGAGTCTCAAAACAAGAGCAGCAGCAGCAGGGTCAAGGGAGCAAGCAGGAGAAATGCACCAGTGCTTCTGCCAGGGGAGGTAGGACAGGAAGGGACAGACAGGCACTCAGGAGCGGCTCCTTTGCTGGAGCTGGTGCTGCAGAGGTTTCAGCTCCTGCCCAGGACCCCAGGGCACTGAGGCTCTGCTGGGTGGGAGAGGAGACCAGGGGGGCTTGTTCAGGAACAGCGTGTTCAGTGAAGGGCTCACAGAGCAGAGCCCAAACACCACCCCCAGACACTGCAGCCAGCCTGTGTCTGTCACTCCCTGACAGTGCCTCTGGTGCCTGCAGCTGTCCCTGCCTGCAGCCCTTGCTCTTTCCCGTCCTCTCCTCCCTGACACTGCTCCCACAGCCCATCCCACACACTGTGTGCTCATCTCTGCCCTCCTGCCAGCAGGACACTGCCCAGGGGCATCTCCCTCTTGGCAAGTCCTAAGGAGCAGGTCAGAAAAACACTGAGGAGATGACTGAGCTTTCTGCAGGCAAAGGAATGGCTGAGGGACTTTTCTCAAGTTCCTCTGAGACACACTACTCTGTCAGTGTCGTGCTGTAGGCATCTCCTTCTCTTCTCCACACCTGACAGCTCCATTGCTCTCCCCCCACAGCCACAGCAGGGAACTGAAAGCACAGACCCTGGGAAGCACCTTTCCTTCCAGAGAGTCCCTGTCTTGATGTGCTTCTTGAAAAGCTGCCTCTGACAGTTTGCTGGGAGAGAATTGCTGCTGTGAGGAGATCTAGGGAGCCCTGCTGCTGTGAGCAGCACTGACCTACTGGACACCCTTTCAACAGTAGAAGAACCCTGCCCTGCCCTGCCCTGCCCTGCCCTGCCCTGCCCTACCAGCGATGGCTCCTTCCACCCGCAGCTTCTCCCCACAGCTTCTCCATGGGGAACTCCCCAGGCAGGCTGAGAGCTGAGCCTGGCAGGCGGCAGAGTCCCTGCCCCAGCACACAGCCCCTGGGCTGCAGGGACCCTGCTGGCAAGGACAGCCCTGCCCATCCTGCCTGCACACACACACTCACAGCCTGCAGCCGTGCCCAGCACAAGGCAGCCCACATGCCCTGGCGCTCTGATGGGGCAGCAGGAAGCCCTGCTCCGCAGCACCTCCTCATCCCCACATCAGAGAAGACAACAGAAACATCAGTCAGGGGATGTGCCAGCTCTGTCAGACCTGTCCCCAACACTTCACTCAGCTGTCCTGCTGCCAGAGACTGACCATGTCCAGGTCTGTGCAGGTTTCTCTGGGCACAAGCTCAGCTCTGCCCTCCCAGCCCAGGCTGCCTTTCCCCTCTCTCTGCTGGCTCCTCTCCCCTCGGGGCCTATAGGCAGTGCCCCCAGCCCTGCTGCGCTTGGCAGAGGAGCTGCTCCTGGGCAGAGCTGGCTCTGGGCAGCGCTGATGCTTGCCAGGAGCTCTCTCCATCATTCCATCCTTCTCCAGCTCTCTCCTTCTCCTACTCTTGATTCATTCAGATTCCTCTCACCTCTGCAGCTGCTTTGAGATTCATGGAGTTCAAAGCTTGATGGGCTGTCAGAATCCCATTGTCTCCTTAGACATTTCCTTCACTATCTTCAGAGGGATATTTCAGTATCTATCTTAAACATTTCTGTTGATATGATCCATTGCAGAGAGGGAATCTTATGAGAGGTGCTTGTCCATGTGAGGGAGATGGTTTCAGTATGTGTTCTATAGATGATGGAAACTGAACCTGCTTTATCTGCCTTTCCCTGCAAAGATGAAAACTCCTTCTGTGCAGCCAGTTGTATGAGGAGAGCAGGTGGAGCTGGTGCCATGGAGATGGAACCTGCTGCAGAGAGTGGTGGAGAAGTATGAGGCAAGGAACAGGGATGTCAGTCCCAGGTGGACAATGACAAGGATGGAGAGGTAGGGGAGGTGAGGAGCCAAGTTGTCCATAGAGTGTCAGCCCTCAAGGGACACCTTGTCCTAACAGTGCAGACCTCCTCAGGAGACCCCCTGGATCAAGATCACTTGGAGAATGCCTCTGTCACCTCTGCTCTAAACTGAAAATTAGTAACAGGTATCCTAGAAAAGAAAATTATTTCTATTAGGTACAGTATGAATTTTTCCTCCTGAACTCCACTCTGAAACAGCCCCAAAGGAGCCAGGCAGAACTGAAGAGCTGAACAAAATCACAGAAAGATCAACAGCTCCAGAGGGCACTTGGGGCTCATTTCACTGGGAGAAACTCCAATTAGCCTGACAAGTCTTGAGGAGTTGAGGACAGTCCCAGGCAGAGACACTGCTCATTAGGGTTTCTGTATTTTAATGAGCCCCAGTGGGTATTGGGGCTGAGTCCATGAGCCTCAGGGACTGAGATAAGATTGAAGAAGCTGCTCAAGAAGTCAGAAGCAAATCCCAAAGTGCCTTGAAGCCTTGAGTGCCCCACTGAGGTCCTTACTGACAAAGGGTCCCCAGGGGCTCATTAGAGGCTTGGATTGCAGGCAGACAAAGGCAAAATGCAGGTGAGAAAATCCTGATTTTGGTTGATGAAGCACAAAGGCCAAGCCCTGCCCCCCTGACCCTCAGATGGCAGATTCTACCCCTCACACTGGGCTCAGAGTTCCACCTGGACATAGGGGGATGTGGGGTTACCAGTAACAAGGTCAGGAATATTCTGTGACTGCTCCCATCCTCCCCAAGCAGGTGGCAGGAGAAAACAAAGTGCAGAACCTCAGAAGTCTTGAAAATATATGTTTTTAGATGCTTTGTATGGTATTCCTGCACTAGGAAACCTCTGTGGTGAGCTGTGTAAGGCTTGAAGACTTGAGGGATATCACAGGGTGAGACGTGGCTGGTCAATGTGTTAATAAGCCCCGTGGAGTATTTGGTGCTGAGTTCCCGGACCTCAGGGACTGTCAGGAGATGGAACAAATCTCTCAAAAATTCCAAGTCAAAAGCAAACCCCAAAGTATCTCTATACCTTAATGGGTCCCACGAGGGTTGTAACTGACAAAGGCTCCCCAGGGGCTCATTAGAGCAGATCCTTGAAGGATTCCAGGCAGACAAAGGCAAAAAGCAGTGGAGAAAAGCTTGGGTTTGGTTGATGAGGAAGAAAGGCCAAGCCCTGACCACAGTCCTTGGGCAAGTAGAGCCTGCAAGTCTCTAAAGAAAGCTTCTCGTCATAGGCCTTGATGGCAGAGGCAATGGCCAGAGCCAAGGGGACCAAGACCCTTGGGGCCTTCCAGCCTGACCAGAGCCCTTGGCCATCTCTCCTGCTGACTGTCCTACACTGTCCCCTGCCTGCACCTCTTGCCCTTCAGGATGCTGACACCCATCTCGCTTTCCCACCCAGCTCTCACCCTGACATTTCTTGACCTTCACTCCTGACTCTCCACCCAGCACTGGCTCTTCCTTGAAACACAAAGCACAGGTCTACCTTTTGAGTGACATTTCCTTTTCCTCCCCTCCAATCTGAACATCCCCAGCTGCACTTTCTGGAGGTTTCTTTCTCTGCCCATTGCCAAGAAAAGCTCGGTTTGAGGGGAAGTCACTCACAAGCCCACACTGGAGATCACCTGGGGCTGGGTGGTGGTGAGATGTTGGATCAGGTAACTCGGCCGTGTCCCAACTGAGTCCCCAAACTGTTCCCAAAAGCTACAAGTGGTCGCAGCACCCCATGGCCTGAGGCTGGAACACAAATTGCAGAAACCCGAGGGGAAATATTCAGTCTCTCTCCAGCCTTCAACTCTGTAGAAGCCAGGACCTTGCTCCTGTCCACCTACCTGCTATATCACACGTGACATCACAAACCCCTGCACAAGCTGGGTCCCTCTTCCTCGCAAATCACCTACCCATCCAGCTATGATGACAGAAAGCCCTGCACCATCCAGGGGGCTCCTCCTGCTCCATCTACTATGAATCCACCTCTGACATCTCAAAGACCTGCAAAATCCAGGGTCCCGATCCTTCCCCAACTGCTACTCATGGAGCTGTGACATCACAAATGCCTGCACAAGCCTCTGGATGCTGAAAATCTGCTAGCAGAGGGATTTTCTCAGGTTCTCACAATATTTGGGGAGAGTCCTGCCTTTCTCACACAAGTTATGAGAAACAGTAGGATGGTTTTTGTAAGTTGCGCCAACACCTGGTGTTTTGCTAAGTTCTGTTTATGGTACATTGGAAAAATATTTTGCAATATCTGTTGTAGGACTGTGGTGGTTTGACCCCGGCACGGCACCAGGTGCCCACCAAGCCCTTCTATCACACCCCCCGACCCCCTTCAGCACGGCACGCAGGGAGAGAATAAGACGCAAAGCACAGGAGTGTGGGTTATGATACATAAGATGTTATTTTCTGCTTCCCGTCCACAGGTGATGTCGGGCTAAGTCCAGGATGCAGGGCTCCAGGAACACGTAGCAGCCGCTTGGAGGACAAAGCAGAATGCCCTCCCATCCTCCTCCTGCCCTCTCCCTTTATAGTTGAGCTGACGTCATATGGTATGGAATATCCCACTGGTCAGCTCAGGTTGGCTGTATCTTCTCCCCCATCCTGTCCCCCATCCTCTGGTGCCGTGTGAGCACTGGCAGTCACAACACGGGTGTGTTATCAACACCCTCCAGCTCCCAGTGCTGCAGCATGAGGGCTGGATGGGGAAAAGCAGCTCAGCCAGACCCACTACAAGGACTTTTGCCAATCACCCTAGGAGATGGGTGATCACTGACCAATCACCCTACGGGGCTAGGGTATATAAAACAGGGTTATAAATTAATAAAGTTGCTTCTTTTGCCTGCTCTTGATGAATTTGTGTGTTGCTGCATCTCTCCACTCCCGGTATAAACAGCGACATTCAGTGACCCGCAACGTGTGCTATGCACAATGAACCAAGCCGAGCGGCTCTTGGGAGGTACACAAATGCCCCCCCCCCCCGCCCCCAGCCCCGAGGTTCGCGGCCAGTACCAGTCCAGGTGCCGCGGTATTAGAAAAACCCTGCCATGATGGGGAATTGTGGCTCGAAAGAAGGCACGGTGCTGTCGGCCTGTAAGGATTTCCTGGCCGTCACAGAGGGTGCTGTTTCGGAGGACGCCCTCCATGGTCTTTTGTAATTGGCAGCTGACCACGACTTTCTCGCAGACCCTGGCACCGCCTGTGATTTAGAGCTGTGGCGGCTGCTAGGGTTCAGGCTCTGGCATGAGCTCCCCTGCGGGGACAACACACTGCTAGAATTGGTTCGCACTTGGAAAGATTTATTTGCCATGCTACTAAAGTCTAAAGCTGGCGACGGAGGAGGGGTGCCGGCTTCAGAGGGAGATGCCGCTGAGGGGGACACTGCTGAGGAGGACACTACTGAACTAAGTGTAGCAGCTGGTGGCAGCCGCACCAAGGAGCCGTCTCAGGCCCCACCGGATCAGGTGCCAGTCCTACAGCCTGTTCAGTGGCAATACACCTTGGCCCGGGATTATGTTCCCCCAAAATACCCTACGCCTGCAGAGCAGCTCGCAGAAATGCTTAAACAGCAAGTCACCTTGTAGCACCCTTCACTTTTTAGTCTAGCAGCTCCAGCCTCCTCCGCGCCGCTACCTTTGGCAAATATAACAGTGCCCGTTGTTCCCACAGCCTCTCCGGTTGTCCGATCCATTTTAACAGTGACTTGGAGCTCCATGGCGGCACCCAGCCTGTCTGCGCGTGTGCCCGCTGCACTCGCGATGCCCTTGAGATTTTCACAAGCACCCGCAGTGCCCGGCAGTTCCACGCGTGCGCCCCTGTCTGGGTGTTGTACTGCACAGGCACAGCCACCGATGATGGACCTTTTAATGTGACAGCTGGCAGTGTTGGAGAAGATGTCTCAGCAGCTAGAGGGATTGCATGAGGCCACTGAGAGAGCCGTGCTGGGCCGACTCGGGCTGGAAGTGCAGGCTACCACAGCAAAACTGAGAGTGGTGAACAAACAGGCAGCCCAAGCCCCAGCAGCGTCTTGGCTGATGGTGGCGGTGGCAGCTCTGTCACAAGATATGCCAGCACTGCCGGCAGCACCAGAAACTGCGCCACCACAGACGGATGCCTTGCTACCCACTGCACAACCGACTGCAACCTCCAACACCGTATGGCCCTCTAGCCCAGCACCCGTACCCTGCCAGCCTCCGTCATTCGTACTGGGGTCCTCGGGAAAACCCCTGTCTAATGATTCAGGCAGTGATACAGAGGGTACACTTGCCCCAGGGCGGAAGGCTATGGTATCCGGGCGGCAGAAGAAGCTGTTGCTGCAGACACTCCCGGGCTGTACTGTAACTGTCCGTCCAAGAAACTGCAGGCGTTTCAGGGAGTTGGTTAAATTGCGGGCTCTAGAGGCAGGCAACTGGGATCTATTAGACAAAGTGAGAATGACAGACAGAACAGGGGAATCTGTGCAGGATCAGGAGATTGCTATAATTCTTCAAGCAGGTGTGCCACTAACTCAAGGCGATAGAAACACCCCGCAAGGGGATGTCCAAGACTATCCTGTGTTTAGGGCTGTCCCAAATACAGGTCAAAATGATAAACATGATGTTATTGCATGGAGGGTTGTACAGGATTTACAATCCAAAGTGGCACAATATGGGCTTGGTTCTCCTGAAGTCATGCAAGTTATTAGAGCGCTGAATACTGATCTGCTTGCTCCATTTGATATTAAGCACTTAGCTCAAATCTTATTTCAACCTGTACAATTTCTGGTTTTTGAGGGTGTCTGGACAAAGATGGCTAATAAGGCTGCACTACAGAATAAGCAGTTGCCTTCCACTGATGTTAGACATGAAGCTGTAGTAGAAGCCCTTCTGGGAATTGATCGCTTCTGTCATCACAATCTCCAGGCCACCTGGCACCCTCAAATCCTAGAGCAAGCTCAAAAGTTCGTCATGGGAGATCTATTGAAGACCATGGAAATAGCTGCTCCTAAAACATGGTATGTGAAAATATATCAGGGGCAGACAGAGGCATTTTTAACCTTCGTGGAGAAGCTTGCTGCTGCCCTTGAGAAGCAGGTTGAAGATGACTCATTAAGGCAGATGATGTGCATACAATTAGCATGAGACAATGCCAACGATGAGTATAGAAAAATCATAGATTCTCTACTTGGGAGCCTACACTCGCAGACATCTACACCACAACAGCAGTCGTTCTAGAATCTAGTCATATTTATAAGGTCCCTTTAGATGCATATGGAACCCTAGGTCAGGGACTCAGTGCAATGCTCGTGGGAAAACCTAGTGTTACCCACCGTAGGATCTTTGTACACCCAGAAGTTATTGATGATGACTTTACAGGCCAGATTCATTCTATGGTTTCCATGCCCAACCCCCCTGTCACTATCCCTGAAAAGACATGCATTGCTCAATTAATGCCTTTCAAGTCATGTGTCCCCAGGACAGAACAACCAGCTCGTGATGAGAGCGGCAATGGACCTTCGGGACTTCCACATATCTTCTGGACTGCAGACATCTCTAGCCAAAGGCCACAGATGACATGTACCCTAGTCCTGCCAAATGCTCGTCCGTCCCAGACTCAGCTTCGAGGTTTGATCGATACAGGTGCTGATGTAACGATTATCTCCTTCTCTGCGTGGCCTCCTTCATGGCCTTTAGCTCCCGTGGGATCAGCCATTTCAGGGTTAGGAGGAACCGCACAGAGCTATTTAGGCAAACGACCTGTAATGGTAAAAGACCCAGAGGGACATACAGCTACAATTCGGCCTTATGTTACTAGTGCTCCAATCAACCTCGGGGGACGGGACGTGTTGGCAGCTTGGGGGGTACGAATTGGGAGAAATTTTTGACAGGGATCACTGTGCGTAAGGGCGCACAGGATCCTATGCTGCCTCTGTGGTGGCTAACGAACAGACCTATCTGGAAATCGCAGTGGCCCCTACCAAAGAAGAAATTAGTTGCCCTTTGTCAGCTGGTTAAGGAACAGTTACAACACCTGGTGTTTCGCTAAGTTCTGTTTATGGTACATTGGAAAAATATTTTGAAATGGGTGCTGTAGGACTTTAGCCAATCACCCTAGGAAATAGGTGATCACTGACCAATCGCCCTATGGGGCTAAGGTATAGAAGATGGGGTTATAAATTAATAAAGTGGCTTCTTTTGCCTGCTCTTGCTGAATTTGTGTGTTGCTGCATGACACAGTTTAGGGTCAGTGCAGCCCCTTAGACCTATAACAGACGCTCTCTGTTAACCCCCCTCCCTCCCCAGAGGGGAAAAAAAAAGGGAATAAGGGAGAGAGACTTAGCGATTAGAAAAGGAAACTAGAACAGCTTTAATGAAAATGAAATTAATAATTGTCGGAGACGGTGGGAGAATTACGGCACTCAATGTGAGCAATCAGGCAAATCTCCTTTTATTGTTTATACCAACACTCTTTTATACAGTTATTAATGAGGCTCATACATAGTGCGAAAGCAAGCTCATTATTGGTTAGGCTATAAAAAGTCAGACCTGCCCAGTTGCTTATCTCTGTGGTCTTGCAGCTGGTGCAGCTCCTCATATCTTAGGCCCCAGGCATCTTGTTGTTGTAGAACTCCCATTCTCAAGGAACAATCTGACCTTGCTATTCTGTTACACTATCTGTGTCCTGTGCCTATGCAGCTCCTCGTCAGCAAGTCTCTGCATGGGAACGTGACCCTTACCCTGTAGCCACTCTCCCACACTTTCCCTCTTTAGCGGCCATTGATCAATCCACACAGGAGTAGTCACAGTCCAAGTCAGTGGAATGGGGAAAGTCCATGCAATGGCCGCTATGCTAAAGTGCGTTCATTTGTCAACACCACCCCGAGCTGTGCCAGCAAGTCCCATCCTATTAGGCACTGAACTTTGACGGGCAAGGGAACAAGGGAGACCATACATAATATCGACCTCCCTTCAATGGTAATTAACACTCGCGGAGATTTCTTTCCCAGAGTTAACCCTCCCACCCTGGTGACTGTAACCATACTGGGCAGCATGGGCCAGTTCTTCGGCCAGTGTTTAGTGGCAACAATACTCGAGTCCGCCCCAGTGTCCAAAAGCCTATCCAGCGTAATTTCTTGTCACTGATAGGCGATAGTCACCTTTTGTTTGGGCCGGGTGGTTAAGACCAGGGTAAGCAGAGTAAGTCCTCCGGTCGAACCAAAGCCTTGCTTACCCCTGTCCCTGTTCAATAATGGGGGTAGACCACACGTAAGCTGTGGTAATGGCACCAATTGGGCGATACGCTGTCCCTTCTCAATCCTCAGAGGCGGTGAAATGGTATACACCATCACGAATATTTCCCCAGTGTAGTCCACATCTATAACTCCGGGAAGCACAAATAGTCCCATCATGCTAGCTGACGATCGTCCCAGCACTAGAGCTCCTATCGCCCGATCATTAATGACTAATGGACCATGCACTCCCATTGAAACCCTCTCAGGACATGTTGTTAGCAGGTTGACGTCTACTGTGGCTGCCAGGTCCAGGCCGAGGCTCCCGGCGGTAGTAGGTTGGGGGGGGGCTGTCCTGAGGCGTTGATGGCTGCTACTTGTGTCATCATGCGGCGGCCCAGTGCGCTGGATTTCCCGTTTCCCGATCGCCGATGACTAGCCCCATCTGCATGGCTATCCGACCGGCAGCGTTTGCACCAAACAGGAGGTACTGGGCACTCCCTCCTGACGTGTCCTTCTTTTCCACAGCGGAAACAATTTGTCCTTTTGGTTGCTGGTCGGCTGCCGCCCATGGCCGTTGCTTGTAGGGGTGCAAGAGGAGCTAACACTTGTGTCTGCGCGGCTGCCGCCTGTTCTTTGAGCCCTACCCCAAACTCCTTAACGGCCTGCAAAAAAAAGGCCTGCGACCCGACAGGAATATTGCACATCCCCTCTAACGCTTCCTCTATGGTCCAATTCACCCCCAAGGTATTTACAACTGCTCAGGTGGTTGCAATGCAGTTCTGTAGGGCGCACTGCTTTAACAATGCCCCCCTCGTGTACTCAGGAACCCCAGCCTGCTCGATCGCATTAGCAGCTCTATCTATAAATGTCCCAAACGGTTCATCCCTGCCCTGCTTTATCCCCATGTAACTAGGAATCCCTCCGGGGGCCTTGATTTTATTAAAAGCAGCTCGGACCAATCGCATAGCCTCTTTCAACTTGTCAGCACCGAGTATGGCTTGGGCTTCAACCCCGGAATAGGCTCCCAGACCCATCAGCTCATCGAAAGTCAGCCCATGTAGCAGATCACCTGGCTGTCTCTGCACAGCTACAGATTCTTGGCAATACGCTTGCTACTGCGCATTATAAAGTAGCTGCTGGTGCTGGCTAAGGATGAGCTTCATGATCACTCGACAATCTGAGGGCAACAGAATCTGCGTCCCCCACAGATAGTCGATCATCTGTCTCACAGGCTCACTAGTGAAACCGAACTGGCTGACAGTGGAGCGGAGTTGAGCCAGCCATTTCCAATCGAGTGCTGATATTGTGGCATGCATCCTTCCCCCGGCAACCGCCGTAAATGTTACCGAGCAACCCAACTCTAGGATAGAATTAGCCACTTCGTTATCCCCGGATCCCATAAAATCCCGAGCTAAAGCAGCCCATGCCTCCTATCTTTCTCGGGCAATCGCCGCTTCTAGATCTCTGTCTGCTCCGGGGACGGACTCTTCCCCAGGCGGCGGCGGTTCCGGCCACTGCGATGGCTGCGGATCTAGCCCTTGTGCTGGCAGGGCCGATGGCTGCAGATCCGGCAGAGGGGGCTCTTGGCTAGGAGGTGGTAGCAGGATAGTGGACACAGCGGGGGTAGGGGACAGTCGCTCACTCCCTCTAGCAACCTATTCCTCCCCATAGCTGCCGACGCTTGGTGGGCAGCTTTCTGTTCCGCCTGATGTTGCAAAAGTGCATTATGTACTATCGTCCACTGCTTCCCTAATTTCTTTGTGGTTTTACCCTCATCTAAAATCTCCTCCCGAAGTATATCCATGAATTTACGTCATTTGCTAAGCTCATGGACCGTGTGGGGGTTTGTAAAGCATCCTCGCACGTACCCATAAGCTAACAGCCCAGGGAGATCTTTTCGCAAGTCTATGCCCTTAACCTGTCGCTTCTCTAAGAAGCATTCAAATAAATCATATTCTACTTGCCTCTCCATTTTACCTTCAGCGCGCGCTGTTTTAGCCCTACGAGGTCACCGGCAGCACGTTACGGCCACGGACTCTCCTATGAGACCGCCGGGGGCACTGCTGTATGGCTTCTTGCCGTTTCAGCTTTTACCATCGCTGCTGCGATGGGATCCGTTCCCTCGGCACCGTCTCTTTGTGGCGAAGACGTCCGTTTGGCACGTCGGAGCGTGTTCTGACAAGCAGTATCATGTCGTGGTCGTCATCGGGGTCACCATTTGTCGGAAACGGTGGGAGAATTACATCACTCAATGTGAGCAATCAGGCAATTCTCCTTTTATTGTTAAGACCAACACTCTTTTATACAGTTATTAATGAGGCTCATACATAGTGCAAAAGCAAGCTCATTATTGTTTAGGCTATAAAAGTCAGACCTGCCCAGTTGCTTATCTCAGTGGTTGTGCAGCTGGTGCAGCTCCTCATATCTTAAACCTCAGGCATCTTGTTGTTGTAGAACTCCCATTCTCAAGGAACAATCTGACCTTGCTATTCTGTTACACTATCTGTGTCCTGTGCCTGTGCAGCTCCTCGTCAGCAAGTCTCTGCATGGGAACGTGACCCTTACCCTGTAGCCACTCTTCCACAATAATTATAAAAAATGGAATATATATACAAATATATACAAAACCAGTATTGAACCCAACCCCCCTGATGGTAATTACATCACCGTCAGCACTGATGCTGTGGAGCAGGCACCAGGGAAATCCCAGACTGGGCCCTGCAGCAGACGGGAGCTGTGTTCAGGATCTGGATTCTGGTACCAGGTTCAGGAACACGCACATCGGATCGCAGGCAGAACGGATAGAGTCCTCCTTGGGTGCTCCGAGGAAGGAACCGAAAGAGGACCCAAGCCAAGGCAAGCAAAAGCTGGCAAGGCAGTCCAAGAGGGGAGAGAAGAGCCCAGAGACCCTTTGGGTCCCTCAGCTCTAGACCAAATATGGCGTATATGGGATGGAATACCTCGTTGGTCAGTTTAGAGTTACCCGTCCTGTCAGCTCCTACCTGAAGGTGCAGCCTTTCACTTTCTGCAACCCCCAGTGTGGTACACAAGACCCAACAGTGGCCTTGGTCTGCATACCAATCTTTGGTTAATAACTCTAAACATGAGGTGTTATCACTGCTAGAAGCAGACAAAGCCTGTGAAAACAGGCTGCTAACTTCAGAAAGTGCAGTTACTTAGAAGAACTGAGATGAAAAGTAAAATTACTGAACAGAATTAGTTCTGTTTTCACTCAAACCAGGACTCTGCATCTCTCTGCTCCCGGTATGAACAGCGACAAGTACACAAGAAAAAAATGACATTTATTTCCAAACAGTATTGTAAAAATGTTAGGAAAAAAATGAACAAAAATACCCAACAACAGAAAACAAACCCAAAATAGCTATGGAAAAAAGGTGATGGGCTTGTATTCTCATGAGTTACAGTACGAGTGACTTGCAGAAGGAGACAAGAATTCTATTGCATCTGAAAATTATCCAGTCATCAGTTTCCTCAGTGTATCCTTGATCTCCTGGTTCCTCATGCTGTAGATGAGGGGGTTCACTGCTGGAGGAACCACCAAGTACAGAAGAGACACCACAAGATCTAGATGTGGGGAGGAGATGGAGGGGGGCTTCAGGTAGGCAAACATGGCAGTGCTAATAATGAGGGAGAGCACGGCCAGGTGAGGGAGGCAGGTGGAAAAGGCTTTGTGCCGTCCCTGCTCAGAGGGGATCCTCATCATGCCCTGAAGATCTCCACATAGGATACCACAATAAACACAAAACAACCAAATGCTAAACAGAAACCAAGTACAAGAAGCCCAATTTCCCTGAGGTAGGAGTGTGAGCAGGAGAGCCTGAGGACCTGGGGGATCTCACAGAAGAATTGGTGCAGGGCATTGCCCTGGCAGAGGGGCAGGGAAAATGTATTGGCCGTGTGCAGCAGAGCATAGAGAAACCCAGTGGCCCAGGCAGCTGCTGCCATGTGGACACAAGCTCTGCTGCCCAGGAGGGTCCCATAGTGCAGGGGTTTGCAGATGGCCACGAAGTGGTTGTAGGACATGATGGTGAGGAGACAAAACTCTGCTGTGATCAAGAAGAGAAACAAAAAGATCTATGCAACACATCCTGTGTAGGAGATGTCCCTGGTGCCCCAAAGGGAATTGGCAATGGCTTTGGGCACAGTTGTGGAGATACATCACAGGTCGATGAAGGAGAGATTGAGGAGGAAGAAGTACATGGGGGTGTGGAGGTGGTGGTCCCAGGCTATGGTGGTGATGATGAGGCCGTTGCCCAGGAGGGCAGCCAGGTAGATGCCCAGGAAGAGCCAGAAGGTCAAGAGCTGCAGCTCCCGTGTGTGTGCAAATGGCAGGAGGAGGAAGTGGGTGATGGAGCTGCTGT
>JANVCC010010506.1:1305-24887 GCA_025345505.1 Todiramphus chloris collaris
AGTGATCACCCATCTCCTAGGGTGATTGGCTAAAGTCCTACAACACCTATTTCAAAATATTTTTCCAATGTACCATAAACAGAACTTAGCAAAACAGCAGGTGTTAGTCTAGCTTAGAAAGACGATCCTACTGTTTCTCATAACATGTGTGAGAAAGGCAGGATTTTCACTGAATATTGTGAGAACCTGAGAAAATCCCTCTGCTAGCAGCTTTTCAGCATCCATGATGGTATGGATTAATGTGTGGCGAGTATTCTCTTGCAACCATATAGCATTGAGGGAAAAAGCTTTCCAATTTTAGCTTCCTTCTGCCTGCCCATGCTGCGTGCATTGGTGTAGATGCACTTCAGTTGGTCTATTCACCCTGACACCTTTTTGAGGGAAGAAGGCCTAATTCCTACCTGACCATTCCCAGGTGCTTCCGTGATTTCTAGTCCATCAATATCCCTATAGTCTTTTCTATCACATGACACTCCATCCCCTTCCACCACTGGGATGGCAGACCTAAGGACCTTGCTAGCACAGTGTCCCACAAACACTGATGTGCCACCCCCAGGCTTATCTACATCAAGCCTGGTTTTATCCCTTTCCCCCTTCAAATCTAGTTTAAAGCTCTTTCAATGAGCCCTGCCGACTCCTGTGAAAGAACCTTTTCCCCCTTTGAGACAGGTGCACCCTGTCTGTCACTAGGAGGCCTAATGTTGTATAAACAAACCCATGATCAAAAAAATTGAAGTCCTGTCAGTGACACCAGGCTCGGACACAGGTATTGATCTGATGGGTCTTCCTGTTTCTTCTCTCATTCTTACCTGCAACTAGAGGGACAGAGAACACTACTTGTGCTGCTCCCTTGACCGGTTGCCCCAAGGCTCTGAAGTCTCTCTGGATTGCACTAGGATTTCTTGTTGTGAGTTCATCACTGACTATCTAGAAAGTAAAAAATGGATTATAATATGAGGGCCACACCAGGCTGGGAAGTTTTCTCACCACATATATTTAACCCAGGCCCCAGGGAGACAATAGACTTCCCTATGTACTGTGTCTGGGTACCTAGTTTATATGCAGGCTAAACATACATATTCATTATATTTCCTAGAAAGGGCAGTCTTATGCTAATGGATTCCTGGAACTCATTTACATAGTCTGAGCATGAGTAATAAAATTAGGGTTAGGGTCTTCTCTCCCTCTGGTGGTCTTTTACTTCATCTTCTTAGAATCACAGAATCATAGAATCATTCAGGTTGGAAAAAACCCTTGGGATCATCGTGTCCAACCATTAACACTACTCTACAAAGTTCACCCTTAAACCATGTCCCCCAACACCACATCTAAACGACCCTTAAACACATCCAGGGATGGCGACTCAACCACCTCCCTGGGCAGCCCATTCCAATATCTCACCACTCTTTCTGTGAAAAACTTTTCCCCAATGTCCAGTCTAAACCTACCCTCATACAGCTTGAATCCATTCCCTTTTGTTCTAGCAATAATTACCTGTGAGAAGACACCAGCACCAACCTCTCTACAATGTCCTTTCAGGAAGTTGTAGAGAGTGAAGAGGTCTCCCCTTATCATCCTCCTCTTCCTCAAACTAAACAGTCCCAGCTCCTTCAATCGCTCTTCATAAGATTTATTCTCCAGGCCCTTGACCAGCTTCGTTGCTTCGTTGCCAATGCCATTGGCTTTCTTGGCCACCAGGGCACACTGCTGGCTCGTATTCAGCCACTTGTCAATTAGAATCCCCAGGTCCTTTTCTACCAGACAGCTTTCCAGACACACTTCCCCAATTTCATGCAAAGTCTTTTAGAAATAATATAGAATACTACTAGTTAGGTCAAATCTAATCTATTTTTGATCTCTTCTTTTAACATAATAGTCCTGTCTTGTGATTTATGCTTTAACTTTCTAAGCCTACCTGTACCAAGCAGTTTGGTTCTTGACCTGAGCCTCTGCACTTCTTAAATTTTCTGGTTTTTACTATTTCCCCTTGTTTATATACTTCTCAGTATTATTCCAAATTATGCTGCATTTAGAGCTAAGTCGCAATAATCCATGATTTTATAGAGGCTAAGGTACACTGCAACTAGAAAGAATAGAAAACCTTTAAAGGAAGGAAACTTTGATATTCCTTGGATGTGTCACACAGGTTTAATTATACAAACTATTAAACATTTTCTAACTAGGATAGGAAATCAAATGTTAAAAAACAAACAAAGGAAACTAGGCGCCAAATACAGTTTATAACGGAGGCATAATGAAAGTTAAATTATCATTAAATCTATAGGTGCAGGTGATGGACATAGCATCAAAGCATGCATATGATGAAAAAGCAACACAATTCAATAGGAAACTAGTATTTCTTATCGGGCAAAGAAGAATTTATACAACCCCACACTCCTTCCTGAAAAGTAAATGCAATTAAGCAGAAGTCTACAGAATAAGAGTTTCTAGCAGACACAAACCAGCATTTTCAGCACTTCTCTTCTTCATCACTGTGTTCTTTTGGTCACCCAAAGCCTAAAGTTCTTATTCTTGCCACAAAACCGGTTCTTGTCTGTTCAGCATGCTTGGGTGCCTCGAGACGTCCTGTTTGCCTGTTCCCGGTGAAGCACTCGAATTTTTTTATGAAGTCAGTAAAGATGATACTAGTTGGGGATTCATGGAACTTTGGGAAAGATTGTCTTCTTGACCTCCAAACTTAGCTTGCTTGAGACAACTCTTTGCATTCATAGTAGGATTTTCTATTTTGGTTGCTTTAACTTGTATAATTATTCAATGTATCCTTTGGTGTTGCAAGAAAAATTTAAATAATTATGAAGACTGGAAACGCAATAGAATTAAACACCAGGTAGAAACTGGAAAATATTTTTAAAAGACATTAAACATTAATGGAGTTTTATAATCATAGCAAAAGAATTTGCTCTGTACATAGAAAAGGGGGGAATTGAAGGCAGGAGACGGGATGTCTGGTGGAGTTTTACTAATCTTTGAACAAGCAACAACAATAGATGGGTAGTTGTATAGTAGGGACATACTGGGAAATTCATAACCTTGTAGATAGTGATTGTCTCCAGGAACAGGACAACAAGACATCTCGAGGCACACGAGCATGCTGAACAGACAAGAACCGGTTTTGTGGCAAAAATAAAGTGTCTGGTGACAGAGTATCACTATAAACTATTGGAATACCGAGGAAGCGCTTTCTTTATTTGTGTACAAATAAATAAACAAACGTAGCTGCTCCAATATGGGAGCCTTGTTCTCCAGTGTACCTTGCTATAACTGGTGCTTGAGGGACTAAGAACAAAGCTGAAAAAAAAAGAAAGCTCTGTAAGTATTTGAATTATTCTACCTATTTTCAAGAAGCTTTAAATAGAAAACAATACACGAGATAACCAAACAGTCATAGGTTTCTGTATGCATAAGCTTACAGGAGGCAGTTACTCCAACATTTGCATATTTTTTTCCAGCTAATTAGATACACATTTTCATTCTTTCAGAGATTTGCTATAGATCAGAAAAAAATAAAACTTTAAAAAAAATTCAGTTGTAGTTGTTCTGATTTATTTTTAATTGATCATTTAAAAGAACTCTTTCATGTATGAGACTGCATGGAAGGAGTTGTGCAATCATGTGACTTAATCAAGGTTAATGTAGTTTTCAACACTGCCTGACAGTATAGAATACAAGCATACCTGTTTTTAAAACAGTGATACTCTATGTTTTTGTCCGAGAGACACTGTAGGCTGCAGTACTCATGTCAGAGCCTGGAGTAAGCTGCAGCTCCAAGGGGCTCTGTCATTCATCTTGAGAATTAAAGGGAAGCTGTGTTTCCAAGGACACTATTGAAAGGAAAGTCCATTGTACCACCCTTAGCTGTTAGATATCGGATAGATTTTCAATTTAGGCACAGTATGTTTATATATGCACACTTGACTTCTTAATTTAAATTAAGTTAATATTACACCTTAAATCTGAAAACAAGAAGCATCTTTACAATGCTTTATCTTAGACATGTACAGAACCTACTCCAAGTGAAAGAAAATACTGCATAAGCCCAATAATGTAATGATTTTAAAATAATCTTTAAAACTGACTGTTTTCCAAAGGGATACTTCCCTTTAATTCAGGCAAATAGCCTTCTATGTGCACTAAAATATTTCTTGAATCAGGTCTGTAGAATCATGACGATAGATAGTTGACTGTGTACTAGCACCAACTGATCACTGATCTTGTTCAAATTTGATCATTCCTTTCTTATTCTTCTCTGAAAGGTATTTAGACTTGTAGTGGGTCTGTCTGAGCTGCTTTTCCCCATCCAGCCCCTCATGCTACAGCACTGGGAGCTGGAGGGTGTTGATAACACACCCGTGTTATGACTGCCAGTACTCACACGGCACCAGAGGATGGGGGGGCAAGATGGGGGAGAGGATACAGCCTCCAGTGGGATATTCCATACCATATGACGTCAGCTCAACTATAAAGGGAGAGGGCAGGAGGAGGATGGGGGGGGCATTCTGCTTTGTCCTCCAAGAGGCTGCTTCGTGTTCCTGGAGCCCTGCTTCCTGGACTTGGCCCGACATCTCCTGTGGACGGGAAGTAGAAAATAACATCTTATCTATCATAACCCACACCCCTTTGCTTTGCATCTTATTCTCTCCCTGCGTGCCGTGCTGAAGGGGGTCGGGGGGAGTGATCGAAGGGCTTGGTGGGCACCTGGTGCTGTGCCAGGGTCAACCCACCACAAGACTTTATCAGTAAGTATAGTATAAATTTGCAGGAATTCATCAAGACAATATATTTTGTTGTACAGAACAGAATGGCAATGTATTTTGCTTGCAGTGTGGTATGAGTCATAGTCTGATAGAAGCAAAACCTACCTGAAAGAAAAGCAGGTTTTCCTCCAAAACATGAATTAAAATATGTTGGGAAATATGATGAAAGTTTAACAATTAGTAGTGTTGCAGATTTAATATTTAGAAGCACCTGGTGATATAAAAGGCCTGCTAACCAAAATCAGCTGCTGCTTTTTTTTTTTTTTTTTTTTTTCTTCAGTAGTCTGTGCCCTTGATTTCTTGGTAGAGGTCTGAACAGCCATGCTGCAAGCAACTCTATGGTAGTGCCTAACAGTATAGCAGGTGACTGTAGTCCGTCCATTTAAATGACCTTGCCAATGTGTTCTGTTCTGAATACAGTCAGCTCATCAGTTAAAACAAGCTGTGAGTTTGCTTGCCCCAGACCTGCTGAACATCCTATTTTGAGGGAGTTGGAAGGGAGATTTAAGAAGACTTATAGGGATTCTTCACAAGAAGATTATATGGATGTGAGATAAATGGGATTGTTGTTGTTGTTTTTAAGTTTATAAGCATTAGATGAACAGCAGCATCTTCAAGTATATAAGGGGGGTGGGGTGTGGGGGTGTGTCCTCCGCCTCCTTTTCAGCACCGCAGACAGCTCTGTATGTTGCACATTATCCGGAGCGCCCTTGGCTGGGCTGGGACTGTCTCAGAGAACCTGTGCTGCGAGGAGGGCAGCTGCCAACCTCCTCAGCTTCCCTCCTGCAGCACAGTCAGGTGAGTTCTCCTGATGCCTGACGGCACATGTGTAATTTTGGACATATTTTAAGCCTTACATTCTAAACCTATTAGCAAAACAGATTAATTTTTATATTCTGTGAAACAGCTCTGCATTTGACAGACCAAAGTCTCCAGAATGGTATATCTGCAGTATTTAGACAAAAATAACTGTTTTGGCTGCTGTGCAGCTTTGTGAAATATTGGAAATGTTAAAATTCTTTCTTCAAATAGTTTTTCAGTGATTGCAATGTATTAGTTATTCTGTATTATTAGCTATTAGTGTTATTAGTAGTATAATAACAAGTACAATTACTGTTATTATTAGTTATTCTGTATTATTAGTTAGTTATTAGTGTTATTATGTAGTATTAGTTATCCTGTTATTGAAGAAATATTATATTTATTAAATGTGACATAATGTTAATAGCTATCAAATTAAATGAGGTAGCCTACATGTCAAGGTTTAGGGTCAGGGCCATCTGCTAGACCTATAACAGACGTTCTCTGTTAACCCCTCTCCCTCCCCAAAGGGGAAGAGAAAGGAAATAAGGCATAGAGACTTATCGATAAGAAAAAAGGCTAGAACAGGAACTGGATTCAGGAGAATTCAGTTTTTCTACAGAACAGTTACTTTAGTTCATGATTGTGGTTCTCCATCTATCATAGCAGTCTCTCAGGGTGGGAAAGATGTTATCCTATTTGTCGTGATTTGTGCCGACAGGTTGCAGGTTCATCTCAAATTGAGGAGAAACTTCTTTACTGTGAGGGTGACAGAGCACTGGAACAGTCTGCCCAGAGAGGTTGTGGAGTCTCCTTCTCTGGAGATTTTCAAAACCCGCCTGGATACATTCCTCTGTGGCATGCCCTAGGTGATCCTGCTTTGTCAGGGGGGTTGGACTCAATGATCTCCAGAGGTCCCTTCCAACCCCTAACATTTTATGAATCTATGATTCAGGAGGTTACTGGATGCCACTTGATGAAGCTAGCTCCCGTCATCACCACTATGTTGTTCTGAAAGATACTTATTGAACACTGTTAGTATTATGCAATTATCATACAGCTTTAAATCAAGTATTCTCGCCCAGAGTTAAATTTCCTTGAGGTACACGTTGTACTTCACCATCCTTCATCGTCACCCACCAATTGCTTCCATGTCCTTGAGCGAAAGCAGTCCCACAAATGGTTTGCCTTTGCCTGAAGCAGGAAATACCCACACAGTTTTCCCCAATAGATTCTTTTCATATACCACAGGGACTTTATCCCCTTCTGCTGTGTGTAATGGGTCTGACTGAGCAGGACCGGCTCGACTGATGGATTCTCTGGTGTTAACTAACCAGGTAGCTTGGGCTAAATGCTTGTCCCAGTTTTTGAAGGTTTTACCCCCCACTGCTTTCAGGGTAGTTTTTAACAATTCATGTGTCATTCAATTGTGCCGGAGTCTGGTGCATGATAGGGGATGTGATATACCCATTTGATACCATGTTCTTTGGCCCAGTTGTCTATGACATTGTTTTGGAAATGAGTAACCATTGTCAGGCTCAATTCTTTCTGGAGTATAATGTTGCCACAAGATCTGCTTTTCAAGGCCCTGTATAGTATTCTGGGCAGTGACATGGGGTACAGGCTATGTTTCCAACCATCCGGTAGTTGCTTCCACCATTGTAAGCATGCAGCACTTACCTTGGCGGATTTGAGGCAGTGTGATGTAATCAATCTGCCAGGCCTCCTCGTATTTATATTTTGACCATTGCCTCCCATACCACAAAGGTTTTAACCATTTAACTTGTTCGATCGCGGTGCATGCTTCACAGTTGTGGATAACCTGCGCACGGGTCCACAGTTAACTGTCCACAGTTAAATCCACCCCTCGGTTACGAGCCCATCTGCATGTTGCATCTTGTCCCTGATATCCTGAAATGTCATGAGCCCACCGAGATAAAAATATTTCATCCTTATATTCCCAGTCTAAGTCTGTCTGGAACACTTTAGCAGCTTGATCCACTTGCTGATTGTTTCGATGTTCCTCAGTGACCCGACTTTTAGGTATGTGAGCATCTACATAACATACTTTTACAACTAGTTTCTCTATCCGAGCAGCAATGTCTTGCCACAGTGTGGCAGCCCAAATGGGTTTACCTCTGCGCTGCCAGTTATTCTGCTTCTACTGTTTTAACCACCCCCACAAGGCATTTGCTGCCATCCATGAATCAGTGTAGAGATAGAGAACTGTCCACTTTTCTCATTCAGCTATCATAGACTCATAGAATGGTAGGGGTTGGAAGGGACCCCTGGAGATCATTGAGTCCAACCCCCTGACAGAGCAGGATCACCTAGGGCAGACCACACAGGAACATATCCAGGCGGGTTTTGAAAGTCCCTAGAGGACAAGAATCCACAACCTCTCTGGACAGAAAAGTCTGCTCTGGAGGAACCTACTGGACTGCGCATGCCTGGCTGTGTGGCTTTCCCAAAAAATGTCAGCGTAATTGAAGTCCCCCATGATTTTTCCTGTATGTTGGAGGCAAAAGAAAGCCTGGAGGAAATGTGGGCCCGCTGCTGAATGAAGGGGGTGCGCTGGTGATCGAGGATAGAGAGAAGGCTGAATTACTGAATGCCACCTTCGCCTCGGTCTTTACTACTCAGGCCAGCTACCAGGAGTCCCAGTCCTTCAAGACCACAGAGGAAATCTGGAGGGAGGAAGTTTCTACCTCTGTCGAAGAGGCTTGGGTTAGAGATCAGTTGAACAAAATGGATATCCACAAGTCCATGGGCCCCGATGGGATACACCCGCGAGTGATGAGGGAGATGGCAGAGGTCATTGCTAGGCCACTCTCCATAATCTTTGAGAGGTCCTGGAGATCAGGAGAGGTGCCTGAGGACTGGAGGAAGGCCAATGTCATTCCAATATTCAAAAAGGGCAAAAAGGAGGACCCGGGTAACTATAGGCCGGTCAGCCTCACCTCCATCCCTGGAAAGGTGATGGAACAGCTTGTTCTTGCCACCATCTCAAAGAACGTGGAGGAAAGGAGGCTTATCACGAGTAGTCAACATGGATTCCGTAAGGGGAAATCATGCTTGACTAATCTGGTAGCCTTTTATGATGGCACAAGTAGTTGGATAGATGAGGGGAGAGCAGTGGATGTGGTATTTCTTGACTTCAGCAAGGCTTTCGATACTGTCTCCCACGGTATCCTCACGGCCAAGCTTAGGAAGGGTGGATTGGGAGATTGTGCAGTGAGGTGGATTGGGAACCGGCTGAAGGACAGAGCCCAGAGAGTTGTGGTCAGTGGAGCAGAGTCTAGCTGGAGTCCTGTGGGTAGTGGTGTCCCCCAAGGGTCCAATACTGTTCAATATATTCATCAATGATCTGGACGAAGGGATAGAGCGTACCCTCAGCAAGTTTGCTGATGATAGAAAACCGAGAGGAGTGGCTGACACTCCAGAAGGCTGCGGTGCCATCCAGCGTGACCTGGACAGGCTGGAGAGCTGGGCGGGGAGAAATTTAATGCAGTTTAACAAGAGCAAGTGTAAAGTGCTGCATCTGGGGAAGAACAACCCCATGGATCAGTATCGGCTGGGGGCTGATCTGTTGGAAAGCAGCTCTGGGGAAAAAGAGCTAGGGGTCCTGGTGGACCAGAGGATGACCATGAGCCAAAAATGTGCCCTCGCAGCCAAGAAGGCCAATGGCATCCTGGGATGCATTCAGAAGAGTGTGGTCAGCAGGTTGAGGGATGTTCTCCTCCCCCTCTACTCTACGCTGGTGAGGCCCCACCTGGAATACTGTGTCCAGTTCTAGGCACCCCAGTTCAGGAAAGACATTGAGCTACTGGAGAGAGTCCAGCGCAGGGCCACCAAGATTATTAAGGGAGTGGAGCATCTCCCTTATAAGTAGAGTCTGAGTGAGCTGGGTCTCTTTAGCCTGGGGAAGAGGAGGCTGAGAAGGGATCTCATTAATGTCTATAAATATATAAAGGGCGAGTGTAGCGAGGATGGAGCCAGACTCTTCTCGGTGTCATCCAATGTTAGGACAAGGGGCAATGGGAGCAAGTTTGAAACTAAGAGGTTTAGGATAAACATAATTAAAAACTTTTTTACGGTAAGGGTGACAGAACACTGTAATGGGCTGCCCAGGGGGGTTGTGGAATCTCCTTCTGTGGAGGCGTTCAAAACCTGCCTGGACACTTTCCTGTGTGACTTGATCTAGGTGAACCTGATCTGGCAGGGGGGTTGGACTATACGATCTTTCTAGGTCCCTTCCAACCCCTAACAATCTATGAATCTATGAATCTATGATGTCGTGAAGGGTCAAAGACCAACTAGAACTTTATCTAGAGCTATTGCTGTAAAAGAAAATAAAAAAAGTTTCTGTAATTACAGTAGCAACAAAAGGAGCGCTAAGGAGAGTCTCCATCCTCTATTGGTTGTGGGGGGAAACAAAATGACCAAGGATGAGGAAAAGACTGAGGTACTCAATGCTTCCAGTCTTTAATAGGATGACTCTTTTCTGAGAGGATTCATCGCCTGGTGTCCAATTCTCACACACTCAGGAGACACATTGCTTATTAACAGAGAGCGTCTGTCATAGGTCTAAGGGGCTGCCCTGACCCTAAACCGTGACAATGGTCTAGGGGTGAACTTGTAGGATAGGGCTAATGGTTGGACACGATGATCCCAAGGGTCTTTTCCAACCTGAGTGATTCTGTGATTCTGTGAAATATACTCCAACGGAAAAGGAGATACTGGCAGCATATGAAGGAGTTCGAGCTGCCTCAGAAGTGATCGGAACAGAAGCACAGCTCCTCCTGGCACCCCGACTGCCAGTACTGGGATGGATGTTCAAAGGGAGAGTCTCATCTACACACCATGCAACTGAATCCACATGGAGCAAGTGGATTGCATTGATAATGCAACGGGCTCGAATAGGGAACTCCAGTCGCCCAGGGATCCTGTGAATCCGTGAAAGTGATCACGAACTGTCCAGAAGGCAAAGATTTTGGGATGTTGCCAGAGGTAGAGGTGAAACATGCTGAGGAGGCCCCACCATAGAACACATTATCAGATGATGAAAAGCAAAACTCCCTGTTCACTGATGGGTCTTGTCTCATTGTGGGAAAACATCGACGGTGGAAGGCTGCTGTGTGGAGTCCCATACGACAAGTCATTGGAGTTGCTGAAGGACGTATTGTATCCAGTGAGTTTGCAGAAGTGAAAGCCATCCAACTAGCCCTAGATATTGCCGAGCAAGAAAAGTGGCCAGTGCTCTATCTCTACACTGACTCCTGGATGGTGGCAAACACCCTGTGGGGGTGGTTACAGCAATGGAAACGGAGCAACTGGCAACGCAGAAGCAAACCCATCTGGGCTGCTGGGCTGTAGCAAGACATTGCTGCTTGGGTTGATACACGGAAAAACTCCACTACCGAATAAGCAGTAAAGTAGGTATGTTTATTCCAGTGCTGGGACGCATGGGGGATACTTCCTCCAAGGTCATGTGGGCCCCCCGCTGCGTTCAGCTCAGTATATATTGGGTTACATGTTCCATATTCATTAAGTTTCACAATAGGCCTATACATATTCACTACCTAGCCCCGCCCAGCCTCGCTTCATATTTTAATAAACCCAAAAGTCATTTGCATCTGCGTTGTGCTTGCGCAGTGTTGTCTGGTGGTCATGGGTAGGGGTCCCTGGGATGAAGAGTCTTCCTCAGATGAAGTAAAGAGTCCCTGGCCCAAGTTCAAACCTCAAGGCTGGTTTATGTTGTTTTCAGGTTCGAGAACAAGGACCTGGTTCGAGGCTCTCCCCATTATCAGTAACTTCTTAGTCTCTCATCCTGCTTTGGTAGACATAACAGATGTTGAGCTAGCTGTGCATTGCCCTTGGAACGTATCTTCCCAGTAAATCATTTAGTCTCTGTCTCCCCCCCCGATTCAGGGTAGAGAACTTGGTGGTGAAGGTGCACCACGTGGATGCCCTTGTGCCCATAAGCCAGGCCACTGAAGAACATCAGAACAACCAGCGGGCAGACCAGGCTGCCAAGGTGGCAGTGGCTCATGTGGATCTGGATTGGCAACGGAAGGGTGAATTATTTATAGCGCGATGGGCCCATGACACCTCGGGTCATCAAGGAAGAGATGAAACCTATAGATGGGCTCGAGATCGAGGGGTGGACCTGACCATGGAGGCTATCACAGAGGTCATCCACAAATGTGAAACATGTGCTGCAATCAAACAAGCCAAGAGGTTAAAGCCCCAGTGGTATGGAGAACGTTGGCTAAAATATAAATATGGAGAGGCCTGGCAGGTTGACTACATCACTCTCCAACAAACCTGCCAAGGTAAGCACCATGTACTTACAATGGTGGAAGCAAGCACTGGGTGGCTGGAAACGTACCCAGTGCCCCATGCCACTGCCCGGAACACCATCCTGGGCCTTGAAAAGCAGATTTTCTGGTGGCATGGTGTCGCTGTTTATGCCGGGAGCGGAGAGATGCAGCAACATATAAATTCAGCAAGAGCAGGCAAAAGAAGCAACTTTATTAATTTACAACCCCATTTTTATACCCCAGCCCCATAGGGCGATTGGTCAGTAATCACCCATCTCCTAGGGTGATTGGTTAAAGTCCTACAGCACCTATTTCAAAATATTTTTACAATGTACCAGAAACAAAACTTATCGAAACACCATGTGCTAGTCTAGTTTACAAAACCGTCCTACTGTTTCTCATAACATGTGTTAGAAAGGTAGGATTCTCACAGAATATTGTGAGAACCTAGGAAAATTCCTCTGCTAGCAGCTTTTCAGCTACCCGATGCTCCGTATCACATCATGCTCAGAAATAAAAGCTCAGGGAAATGAGAAGGAAGTGAGAAAATTTGTGGCTATGGCATTTGTCTTCCCAAGGAATCATTATGTGTGCTGAGACACTGCATTCCAGGAATTGGCTGGACCTGCCTGCCAATGGGAAGTAATGAATGAATTTCTCTTTTTTTCTTTGCTTGTGTGTGCAGCCTTTGCTTTCCTTATTTAATTGTCATTATCTCCATCCACAAGTCTTCTTGCCTTCCTTCTATTTTCTCCCCATTCTGTGGGAGAGGGGAGCAGGCATTTGACTGTTGGCTGGGGTCAAACACCACAATGACACCAATTTTGAGAGACTTAGCTCCTAATTGTGAGATATTCTGAAAGTAATGTCTTTCACGTGGGAATCCCAGTCCTAATGTCTCTACTGAGCTAAAAACAGACTAGGCGAGTACTTTTACTCAATAGCCAAGGAAAAATCCATGTTCCAGTTCCTCAGAAAACTGTACTAGCCAGCAGATTATAGAATGTTTCTCTCACTAAAATCTAGTCCCAGAATAACCAATATCCTCTTGGTTAAACATTTTCCTAGGATTAAGATGTGTCTTACCTCTCAGAGACAATTTCATAAAAGTAATTTTTAGTAAACAATGAAAGAAAATTAAAATGTCATTGAAATTTATATAATTGTGAAATATACTTTGTGTAGCCTGAAATATTTGTCCTACAGCAAAGGAACATGTCACAGTGCATTTAGCTCATTAAAAAAAAATAAGACAAAAACAAGTAACAAAAACCAAATTTGCACTACATCTCTTCTGCCTCAAATTGCAAAGAAGGAAACACCCCTAGAACACAATTCTGTTACAATATTTATGTTGTATAATACTGCATGTTCAATTACCCAATTAATCTTACAATTAGCAATCCTATAGGAAAGAAGAAAGCATTATGCAAAGATAAACTAATTTGGTAACAATGAAATTGTTATATAGGAATAAAACATATGAATAAACCATAGTATTCATGCACCCGACTGCTTCTTTTGAATGCGGCCAGACCTGCAGTACACAGGCTGTTTGTGCAGCTGCTGTTGGACCTGTAGTCACGGCGATAATTGGCATATCTATTAAGAGATAAGTCCAGCTGCCCCTAGCCCCTCTAATCTCTGAGAACTGGCTAGAAAGCAAGAGGATTCATCTCTTACCAAATTTATTCGTCACTACATGCAACAAACCCTCAAACTCAGAAAAAAACCCCAAACAAATTATTTGCAGCTGTTGTTCAAATCACCAAGTGAACATTCACTTGCCTTGTAAAGCAGCAGAAAAGAAAAAGGATGAGGTTAATTGTTGTTAAACATGACACATTTAAAGAAAAAACACACAAGAGAAACAGAAACCAAAGTAAAACCAGTAAGAATATCTCTTTCTCTCAGAGACTATTGCTGGGACTAACAATACTAGCGTCATTAAGGTTACATGACTGATTTTTCCCATTTCAGAAAACATATTAATTATCCTTTGTGCAAAACTTTGACAAATGCTAATTATTTGGATTAATTTGTTTTTAATTCAGACAATGTTGTTTTTTTTTTCTAGTAGATCTAGATCCTTATGCTATGGACCAGGCTCGGGGATGCAGCTTTTACCAGATCTGTCGAAATTCATTTCTATTTGGTGTTATTTTTTGTGTCCAATAAAAACAGAAACAGTTGTCATATGTTCCATAGAATTGCCCTAGATTTTAAAAACCCAACTGCCTAGCCTTTCCTAACTCCTAGAAACATGTCCAGACCTTACAGAGTAACTTACAGAGTAACATGCTTGTGCTGCATTGACCTTGCTGGCCACCAGGTGCCTACCCATCTGCTCTATCATTCCCCTACCTCAATAGAACATGGGGGAGAAAATGCAACAAAAAGCTCGTGGGTCAAGATAAGGACAGGGAGAGCACTCAACAATTACCATCATGGACAAAACAGACATAACTTGGGAATATTAACTGAATTTATTGGCAATTAAAAATACAGTAGAATAGTGACAAACAAAGACAAAACTAAAAACACCTTCCCCCCACCCCTCCCTTCTTCCCAGGTTCAACTTTACTCCTAACTTACTCCTCTACCTTCCTAACCCACCAAGCAGAACAGTGGGGATGGAGAATAGGTGTTGCAGTCAGTCCATAACATTTCATCTCTGTCACTCCTTCCTCCTCACACTCTTCCCCTGCTCCAGCATGGGGTCTCTCCCACGGGAGACAGTCCTTCATGACCTTCTCCAACAAGCTCATACTCATAAAATTTGTTCTTTATGCCCAAGCTTCTCCAAAATATAAACAATTTTGTTAAGAGACATTATAAGCAGCTGCCATCTCCAGCACCTCCGGGCCCAGGGATTTGTCCTGTCTGGCTGCTGAAGCCCAGACCAGAGGGTCTCTGCCCCAGGCCAACGGATGCGGTTTTCAGGTTCAGCCAGTAGTAAAGCTGAGCATGTAGCTCAGAGACACACACACATGCACAAAGGATACACATAGGACATTGACACGGTCAGCTACACAAACTGCCACAGACGAGGCACTGCCTTCAACAGCACCAACATCTAGGACTCGCATAAAACATATGACAGTGAAGCCCTCTTCCTCTTCTTTGGCTGGTAGAAGGTCACTAGTGAAGGCACACACACAACACACCAGATTTGCAGCCACTGGCACTGAGCCCCTCACTTGCACAGGTTCCTCCCAGTAGCTGGCATGCGGGAAACACACTGGACCCATCTTGGGTGCTGGAGACTTTTACTCCCTCCAGCCACTGACACTGAGACCCCCACTCGCTCCAGATGCTGACACCACAGGCTGGGGTGCCTACACCCTTGGCTTGACTCAAGTTGCTGCCCCCAAATCCACTCATGCCAGTCTCACCATTAGCTGGCACCTCATCCTTACAGCACTCACACACATGGGATAGAGAGTGCAATTACACATAAAGCACACTGGAAACAGATGACAATACAAAAGCCAAGCCAATATCATTTTCCTTAGAGTTACAAACCAAATTAATCTACAGATTCATCAAAATTTATATTCTAGAAACACAGGAGAATAAAACTATACCCTATATAGTACAGGACTGTGGAAGAAACCATTTTACAAAATCTAGGCAGAATTATTTTTGCCTGACTTTGGGTCTGAGCCAAAGCCTGTGGTCAGTGGAAACAATTTCATTGACTGCCTCGGATTTTGGACTAGGCTCATGCCCCATATATGGGCAATGCTAGAGCCATTTATCTTAAATAATGCAAACTATACCTGCTCCCTGAATATATTTGAATATCTTTTATGAAAAAACAAAAGGTTATATTTAGTTTAATGAGTCCATAAGTTACACTGCTTGAAGCTAGACATATTTTACTGAATATTTATAAAGATAATTCCAAACATGAAGTGTATACTTGAGAATCATTCAAAAGGTATGCCAGATTTCATTAACAGTCTGTTACTAATGTATTGGGGACAACTGGTACATTTATTTTTATGACATATGAGGAACTATAAAAACATATCTATATATTGCTATAAATCAAATGAAGCAAAGAAAGCATTTTTATGCATGAAACATTAGAGTGAGGGCTCTAGAAGGTAGGGGGTCTCAAGAGAGCTGGTTGATAGTCAAACACCACTTCCTCCAAGATCAGGACTGGTGCATCCCTAAGAGCAAGAAATCAGGCAAGGGAAGCAGGAGACCTGCATGGTTGAGCAGGAAGCTTCTGAAAAAGCTCAAGTGGAAGAAGGAAGTATACAGTATGTGGAAGAAGGGACTGACCACTGGGGGTACAAGAATGCTGTCAGAACATGCAGGGATGAAACAAGGAAAGCCAAAGCCTCCTTGGAATTAAACCTGGCAAGGGATGTCAAGGTCAACAGGAAGGGTTTCTTCAAGCACATCGGAGGCAAAAGGAAAACTAGAGAAAACATGGGCCCACTGTTGAATGAGACAGGTGCCATGGTGACAGAGGATGCAGAGAAGGGAGAATTACTGAATGCTTTCTTTGCTTCAGTCTTTACTGCTCAGTCCAGCCCTCGGGAATCCCAGAGACTGGAGATAACAGAGAAAGTCTGGAGGAAGTAAGACCTATCCTTGATGAGGAGAATCAAGTTAGAGATCAGTTAAGCAAACTGGATATCCACAAGTCCATGGGTCCTGATGGGATACACCCGTGAGTGCCGAGGTAGCTGGCAGAAGTCATTGCTGGGCCACTCTCCAACATCTTTGAAAGGTTCTGGAGAACAGGCAAGGTGCCTGAGGACTGGAGGAAAGCCAATGTCACTCCAGTCTTCAAAAAGGCCAAGAAGGAAGACCTGGGAAACTACAGGCCAGTCGGGCTCACCTCCATAGAATCATAGAAACATAGAATCATAGAATGTTAGGATTTGAAAGGGACCTAGAAAGATCATCTAGTCCAGCCCCCCTGCCAGAGCAGGATCACCTAGATCAAGTCACACAGGAACGTGTCCAGGCGGGTTTTGAACGCCTCCAGAGAAGGAGACTCCACAACCTCCCTGGGAAGCCCATTCCAGTGCTCCGTCACCCTCACTGTGAAAATGTTTTTACTTATGTTTACCCTAAACCTCTTGTGTTCCAACATACTCCCATTGCCTCTTGTCCTAACATTGGATGACACTGAGAAAAGTCTGGCTCCATCCTCCTTACACTCACCCTTGACACATTTATAGACATTAATGAGGTCCCCCCTCAGTCTCCTCTTCTTCAGTCTAAAGAGACCCATCTCTCTCAGCCTCTGCTCATAAGGGAGATGCTCCACTTCCACTTCCTGGTGGCCCTGCACTGGACTCTCTCCAGTAGCTCTACATCTTTCGTGAACTGGGGTGCCCAGAACTAGACACAGTAACATGTTAACAAAAAAAAAAGAAAAAGCATTTGGAAAAACAGTCTTCAATGCTACAAAAATGCATTGATCTATTTTACTCTCTGAACATGAAATACATACTTTTATAAACAACAGATTTATTAAAATACCTGCTCAAAAAGGGAAACTTCTTGCCAGCATTTGGTTTTAGACATAATCCCAATATATCTGTTTTAGTAGAAGGTAGATATTGAAGCTGCATCACTTCTATGATCAATGGATCATACTGTCATATATGTTGTACATGATGCCCATCCTGAACTTCTCACTCACAGGGAAATTTAAACGGGAGCTTGACACAAATAAAAGTGGCAGGATCAGGAGCTTTTTTACTTCCAATGTATTGAAAATATACAGAAATTTCAATTATCATTTATTGCCCTACTCCCTACCTAACTTGGACCAAATGCAAACAATACGAAAAAAAAATTAATTCATTATATAAGAAGTACAGCCAATATATATATATACTGTATATATATGGTCTAACAATTAAATCAATGGTAACAAAAATTCTTATAATGAAAACTGCACTACATAAATCCACTTAAAGCAATGGAAAACTATGTACCATATGTTATTAGGCTTATAAGAAACAATGTAGAAAACTATGTACAAGAAAAATGCTTTAGGAGACTAGCCACCATCATAATTCTATACCTACAAGTAACTTCATTATGAAGCAAATATCAGAGCTGTAAGTTGGTTATTTGAAGTGGTCCAATTACAAAGACAATCTAGAAGATGTGATATCCTAACATTTAATGACGGACTCTGTTGAGATTTTGAAGAAGAGAATGGCATCACGGTGGAATTGTTTCTCTGTATTTTATTACGTAGCTCTTCATTCTACCTACAGAGGATGAAAGCCTTCCATTCCATTACCATGGAATGAGACACCATGGAATTGTGCAAGTATGCCTATATACTTTAAAAGTTATTAAATAAATATGTCTGTTAGGACTAACACGACATTGAGGATTAATTCCAACAAATTTAATCTCATATCCAGTGAATAAATTCTAAAACACTCACCATGATTCCAGTGAGTAAACAGACTCCTTTACCACAGTATGTATTAGGTACCGTGTCACCATATCCAATGGATAGAAATGTTATTGAAATCAACCACATGGCTCCAAGGAAGTTACTCGTAACATCCTGTTGATCATGGTACCTGAAAAGAAAATGAAAAAAATGTCTTTCTAATGAAAAGCTCTGTTAATTTTTTGTGCTGTCAGAAAGAAATCTCATGAAGTGGTGTGTGGTGGATAGACCTTGGCTAACAGCCAAATGCCCACCCATCTACAACCACCTCCCTGCTCAGCAAGATGGGGAAGGGGGGGAGGAATAGGTTTGTGTAATAAGGAAAAAAAAAAAAAAATCCACTTCCCCCCCAATCCTCCATTTCTCAAGCTCAACTTCACAGATTCACAGAATCACAGAATGGTGGGGGTTGGAAGGGACCTCTGGAGATCTTCTAGTCGAACCCTCCTGCCAAAGCAGGATCCCCTAGAACAGGTTTCCCAGGAATGCATCCAGGTGAGTTTTGAATGTCCAGAGAAGGAGACTTCACAATGTCTCTGGGCAGCCTGTTCCAGTGCTCTGCCACCCTCAAAGTAAAGAAGCTCCTCCACAGGTTTAGGTGGAACTTCCTGTATTCCAGTTTGTGCCTGTTGCCCCTTGTCCTGTCACTGGGCACCACTGACATACTCTTGACTCCCACCTGTAGAGGAAATATTATCCCTAAAGTGCAGTTATATCTCGTTCCTCTTCCCCAGTAGGTCCTGCTTTTTAAAGAGAAGTAACACCCAGGGCAGATTCAAGTCTCCTCCTTGCTATAGGCTGTAGTGTAATGCTAGCGTCATGTAATACAAGACAGCTTGCACTTCATATTAGTAACACCACGTAAAAGCTTACCTGTGATAAAAGTATAGAGTGGCTATTTTGATCAAGCAAGGGCTTATTGCTATAATTTGTGTGATTTTGCTTATAGCTGTTTTGGCATGTGCTTTGCAGTGTATTTCGCGAATGCTACATAAGGCTGTCTTGTCTGTCTGGATTGCTCAAAAGAAAAACGGGGGATTTGTACAGGAGTTTTTGTCTAGCAACGGACGTGTGAGCAATCCAGCCTTCATAAGCTAACAGAATTTATTGCAAGAATGAGGCCTCAAGGTCGGCCACAGCTGCGAGAGAGGAAGATAGCTAAGAGAAGAACAACTCCCTGATGCCAAGAAGGAAGATAAGGGAAAAGACTGCTATGTGCCTGCCGCGTGGACAGACAGAAGTCACCAATCATGTATAATTAAGAGTGCATAGCATTTTACGAAGTGTCCAATCACGTAGAGGTTAGTAGTGTATGTTAGGAATAGTGAGATATATAAGCAACTATGTAACCCATAATAAACGGCATTCGCTTGATCACATTGGTCTGTGTGTGACTGTCCGTTACAGTCTCCCACAGAATCTTCCTTCCAGCTTCTTTGTTGGTCTCTTTCTCTCTTTCTTTCCTGCTTGCTCTCTTTTAAAATCTCTCTCTTTCTCACCCCCTAGTTCTCTTTTCCCCTCTGCGCTGGACTCTCTCCAGTAGCTCTATGTCTGTCTTGAACTGGGGTGCTGTAGTGGGTCTGGCTGGGCTGCTTTTCCCCATCAAGCCCTCATGCTGTAGCACTGGGAGCTAGAGGGTGTCACAGACTGATTCACACTGCACTGGAGGAAGGTGGGGCTCCGGAGCATCTCCAGTACATTGATGACCTCATCGTATGGGGCAACACAGCAGGAGAAGTTTTCGAGAAAGGGAAGAAAATAATTGAAATCCTCCTGAAGGCTGGGTTTGCTGTAAAGCGAAGCAAGGTGAAGGGGCCTGCACAGGAAATCCAGTTCCTTGGAATAAAATGGCAGGATGGGCGTCGACGCATCCCGATGGACGTGATCAATAAGATAACAACAATGTCTCCACCAACCAACAAAAAGGAGACACAGGCTTTCCTGGGTGCTGTGGGTTTCTGGAGAATGCATATTCCAGATTACAGCCTCATTGTGAGCCCGCTCTACCATGTGACCCGGAAGAAGAATGAATTTAACTGGGGCCCTGAACAGCAACAGGCCTTTGAACAAATTAAACAGGAGATTGTGCATGCTGTAGCCCTTGGGCCAGTCCGGACAGGACCAAATATCAAAAACATACTCTACAGCGCAGCTGGGAAGAATGGTCCTACCTGGAGCCTCTGGCAGAGGGCACTTGGGGAGACACGAGGCCGACCCCTGGGTTTTTGGAGTCGAGGATACAGGGGATCTGAGGCCAACTATACTCCAACAGAAAAGGAGATACTGGCAGCATATGAAGGAGTTTGAGCTGCCTCAGAAGTGATTGGAACAGAAGCACAGCTCCTCCTGGCACCCCGACTGCCAGTGCTGGGATGGATGTTCAAAGGGAGAGTCCCAGCTACACACCATGCAACTGATGCCACATGGAGACAGTGGGTTGCATTGATAACACAACGGGCTCGAATAGGAAACCCCAGTCGCCCAGGGATCCTGGAAGTGATCACGAACTGGCCAGAAGGCAAACATTTTGGGATGTCACCAGAGGTAGAGGTGAAACGTGCTGAGGAGGCCCCACCATACAACACATTATCAGATGATGAAAAGCAATACGCCCTGTTCACTGATGGGTCTTGTCGCATTGTGGGAAAACATCGACAGTGGAAGGCTGCTGTGTGGAGTCCCCTACAACAAGTCATTGGAGTTGCTGAAGGACACGGTGAATCCAGTCAGTTTGCAGAAGTGAAAGCCATCCAACTAGCCCTAGATATTGCCGAACGAGAAAAGTGGCCAGTGCTCTATCTCTACACTGACTCCTGGATGGTGGCAAACGCCCTGTGGGGGTGGTTGCAGCAATGGAAACAGAGTAAATGGCAGCGCAAAGGCAAACCCATCTGGGCCGCTGGGCTGTGGCAAGACATTGCTGCTCAGGTAGAGAACCTGGTGGTGAAGGTGCACCACGTGGATGCCCATGTGCCGAGAAGCCGGGCCACTGAAGAACATCAGAACAACCAGCGGGCAGACCAGGCTGCCAAGGTGGCAGTGGCTCAGGTGGATCTGGATTGGCAACGGAAGGGTGAATTATTTATAGCGCGATGGGCCCATGACACCTCGGGTCATCAAGGAAGAGATGCAACCTATAGATGGGCTCGAGATCGAAGGCTGGATCTGACCATGGAGGCTATCACAAAGGTCATCCACAAATGTGAAACATGTGCTGCAATCAAACAAGCCAAGAGGTTAAAGCCCCAGTGGTATGGAGAACGTTGGCTAAAATATAAATATGGAGAGGCCTGGCAGGTTGACTACATCACTCTCCCACAAACCTGCCAAGGTAAGCGCCACGTACTTACAATGGTGGAAGCAACCACTGGGTGGCTGGAAACGTACCCGGTGCCCCATGCCACTGCCCGGAACATCATCCTGTGTCTTGAGAAGCAGATTTTCTGGCAGCATGGTACTCCAGAAAGAATTGAATCAGATAATGGAACTCATTTCCAAAATAGTCTCGTGAATGCCTGGGCCAAGGAGCAGGGCATCGAGTGGGTGTATCACATCCCTTATCATGCACAAGCCTCTGGGAAGATTGAAAGGTACAATGGGCTGTTAAAAACCACATTAAAAGCATTAGGGGGTGGGACCTTTAAACAATGGGACAAACATCTATCAAAGGCCACCTGGTTAGTTAACACCAGAGGATCTGTTAGCCGTCCTGGCCCTGCCCAAACAAAACCCCTGCCTGTTGTGGGAGGAGATAAGGTCCTTGTAGTGCACACCGGGAGGTGGTTGGGGAAGGCAGTGTGGATAGCTCGACCCTTGGGAAAAGGCAAACCCATTCGTGGGATTGTCTTTGCTCAAGGACCTGGATATACCTGGTGGGTAATGCAGGAGGATGGTGAGACCCAGTGTGTACCTCAAGGAGATTTGACCTTGGCAGAAAGATAATCTGGAATGTGAGTTGTATGTTGCAGGAAGTGATGCTGTAGAAGGAGATGGAATAACAGAAAGTGAATTTGGTGAAGGACCAAGATCTAGCCGGTGTTGGTGCCCAACAATCAGACGTACTGCTTCTGTCCAGAACATCCACCTTGACAGATGAGAACCAAGTCATCAACTGAAGGAATCTCATGGAATGAGGGACTCTCTGTTAAAGGACTGGGGATAGTAGTTGATGATAATGAATTGGTTTGCTTTAGAGATGGTTTAAGTATGTATTATGTGGGGCCTGAGCATGACGCAAATGGTATGGAATAAGGGGTGGAGATTGTAGTGGGTCTGGCTGGGCTGCTTTTCCCCATCCAGCCCTCATGCTGTAGCACTGGGAGCTGGAGGGTGTTGATAACACACCCGTGTTATGACTGCCAGTGCTCATACGGCACCAGAGGATAGGGGGCAGGATGGGGGAGAAGATACAACCAACCTGAGCTGACCAGTGGGCTATTCCATACCATATGACGTCAGCTCAACTATAAAGGGAGAGGGCAGGAGGAGGATGGGAGGGCATTCTGCTTTGTCCTCCAAGCGGCTGCTACGTGTTCCTGTGTGGATGCTGAAAAGCTGCTAGCAGAGGAATTTTCCTAGGTTCTCACAATATTCTGTGAGAACCCTGCCTTTCTCACACGTGTTATGAGAAATAGTAGGACGGTTTTGTAAACTAGACTAGCACATGGTGTTTCGATAAGTTTTGTTTATGGTACATTGTAAAAATATTTTGAAATAGGTGCTGTAGGACTTTAACCAATCACCCTAGGAGATGGGTGATTGCTGACCAATCGCCCTATGGGGCTGGGGTATAAAAATGGGGTTGTAAATTAATAAAGTTTAGCTTCTTTTGCCTGCTCTTGCTGAACTTATATGTTGCTGCGTCTCTCCGCTCCCGGCATAAACAGCGACATTCCTGGAGCCCTGCTTCCTGGACTCGGCCCGACATCACCTGTGAACGGGAAGTAGAAAATAACATCTGGTCTAACATAACCCACACCCCTGTGCTTTGCGTCTCATTCTCTCCCTGTTTGCCGTGCTGAAAGGGGTCGGGGGGAGTGATAGAAGGGCTTGGTGGGCACCTGGTGCCGTGCCGGGTTCAACCCACCACAGGTGCCCAGAACTGGACACAGTATTCCAGGTGGGGCCTCACCAGCGCAGAGTAGAGGGGGAGGAGAACGTCCCTCGACCTGCTGACCACACTCTTCTGAATGCATCCCAGGATGCCATTGGCCTTCTTGGCTGCGAGGGCACATT
>JANVCC010010507.1:2815-20777 GCA_025345505.1 Todiramphus chloris collaris
GAAGAGTTGTGGTGACGACTCGGGCTGTAACGTCCCTTTGAAATGAAGAGCAATGAGCAGTAGGGCCCCGTTAAATAAGATCGGGCTGTCGCCGTGGAGCTGGGGCCCTCCGAGGTGCTTGGGATGAGGACAGCGGGGTGATGAGGGGCAGGAGGGTGTGGGGGGAGCCCCGTCCCATCCCCTGGGCAGGAAGGGTGCCGGGGGGGAGCCCTGTCCCATCCCCCGGTCAGGAAGGGTGCGGGGGGGAGCCCTGTCCCATCCCCCGGTCAGGAAGGGTGCGGGGGGGAGCCCCGTCCCATCCCCCGGGCAGGAGGGTGCGGGGGGAGCCCCGTCCCATCCCCCGGGCAGGAGGGTGCGGGGGGGCAGCCCTGTCCCACCCCTCGGGCAGGAAGGGTGCGGGGGGGAGCCCTGTCCCATCCCCCGGGCAGGAGGGTGCGGGGGGGCAGCCCTGTCCCCCGGGCAGGAGGGTGCGGGGCTGCGCGGGGAGCCCCGTCCCCTGGGTAAACACCGGAGCTCCAGGGGCTCTGCGGGGAACCCGCGGCCTTCCTCCCGCCCTGCCCGCTTCGAGAGGAGAGCCGGAGGGATGCGCCCACTCCTCCCGCGCTGTCCCCGCGGTGGGCGGACGGGGAGCGGCGGCGGCATCCCCCGGGCCCGGCCGGTACAGCACGGCCCGGCGGGAGCGGCAGGGCCGGGGCTGGGGCCGGGGGCGTGCATTTAAAGGGAGCCGCGGAGCCAATGCGCAGGAAGGGGCTGAGCATGTGGGGAGGTTGTTTACACCAGCCCGGCCCCGGGAGCTTTAACCCGGCCGGCGGCGAGGCGCGGAGCGGGGTTCGCCGGACGCTGTGAGTAGCGGGGCGGCGGGACCGGGGGCATCTCCTTCCCTTCCCCCTTCTGGCATCGCCCGGGGGGGGCGGGGGGGGGGGGGGGGGGGGGAGCGGAAGAGAAGCCCCAAATTACTAATTAAAAAAAAAAGAAAACCAAACCCAACAAAAACAAAAACGCGCGCGCGGGAGCGGCGGTTCCCGCCCGGCCGGGCCGCGCCTCCCTGGGCCCCGACTCCTCCCCGCCCCTCCCGGCGGGGCTTCAGCCCGGGGCCGCCGCGTACGTGAGCCGGCCGCGGCGGGGACGGGGATTTCAAAACAAGCTGCGGCGGGGGAGGAGGGCGGGGGAAGGCGGGAGCCGCGCCGGAGGTAAGCGCCGAGCCGCGCCGGGCCCGCTCCCCCCCCGTGCAACCCCCCCCCCCCCCCCCCCTTTCCCCCTCCCTCCCCCCCTCCTCTTCCCGTTCCCCCGGCGGGGCAGCCGGTTCTGCCCGTCCTCCCTTCCTCCCCCTCCGCTCCGCGTCTCCCCTGGTGCGCGTACCCCCTCCCCTCGTCCTGCCCTCTCTACGCTCTCCCCGCCGGTGCACACCCCGGTACACGGTTCCCCTCGAGCCCTGCCCGGTGTCTGTGTCGTTCCCCTGCCCCGTGCACGCTTTCCCCCCCTCCGCCCGCCCGCCTCTCTCCCGGGGCCTGCCCGGTGCATGCACAGCCCTGTCCGGTGTCCGTGCGTGTGTCCCCACGGTGCACACACGCCACTCCCCCGGTGCCTGCCCGCCCCTGCCCCGCTGTTTGTGTGTCCGTCCGTCCGTCCCCCCCCCCCCCCCCCCCCCCCCCCCGCCTTTCCCGGTGCACGCCCCGCCTCCCAGCTTGCCCGGTGCGTGGTTGTCCCCTCCGTTCCCCCCGTGCATGTCCCTCGCCCTACGCACACGTGCCCTGCCCGGTGCCGCCCTCCGTGGCAGGCCCGGGCACACGCCGCCTCCAGTCCTCCCCCTGCCCTTCCTCCTGCTCTTCTTCCCCCTGCCATCTTCCCCACGTGCCCTGTCCGCTCTCCGGGCCGCGGGCCCTGCACACGCGTGTCCACACGCGCGTGTCAGGTCCACACACGCGGGTCCACGCACGTTCCCCCTGCATGTCCACGCGCTCACATCCCCCGTGCATGTTCACACGCGTTCCCCCTGCGTGTCCACACGCACGTGTCCACGCGCGCACACCCCCTGCGTGTCCACGCGCCACGCGTGCCCCGTCTCCTCCCGCACGCTCGTCCCGCTTGCCCCGCGCCGCGGCTTTTCAAGTCACGCTCTGCCGGCACCGCTCCCAGAAACCAGCAAACTCCCGCCCTTTCCTTCCTTGGCTGCCCTCGCCGAGGGCACACAGCGACCTGGGGTAGCCGCTTTTCCTGCCCGCGCCAGCAGACCCGGTTTCGGGCAGGCGAGCGCCTTCCAAAAGTGTTTTCTCCCAGCAGCATCTGGCAGGTGGTGGGGGTGAGGGTCGGGGAGCCCTTCCTGGCGCTGCCGGTGCGGCTACGGCGCGGCCCCGCGGCGACGCGTCTGCGGCCGTGACCCCGGCTGTCAGCACCCAGGTGGGATTTGGGGGAATTTGTAGCGTCGTCCCTGAGGTGTTGAGTCACGGGTGGGTTTGGCTCCATCCTGGGGGTCAGGAGATCCTTGTTCCTTCTTTTATTATTACCATTATTTTGCCAATAAAGGCCCGAACTTTCCAAAGCGCCCGGTGAGGATATCGTACCCCCGTCACGCGCACCCGCAGTGGGGTTTGTAAAGGGCTTCGGGGTGTTTTGGGAGGAGAAAGGGCTTTTTGAAAACCGGGGGCCAGGAGAGAAGGTGAAGACCTGGGGTTTGTCGGTTTTTGCGGCATTTGGGGTCTCTTCCCGGGGGAACTTTGCTGTCGGGGTTGCCGATCCGTGGCCGGGTGGTCTGTGGCAGGAGTTAGGCTGGATTTGAGGGGAACCTCCCAGCGTTTATCCCTAAAAAACCAGACTGTGCTGTAATTACACCTCTCTGGAGAGGAGATTTGCGCTGGTGGTCCCGGGGCTGGGCAACACCGTGGCCGCAGGAGCTGCCTTGGCCAAACGGCGACTGGGGCGAGTGCCACGGCCCCCCCGACCTTCCCCGCTCGCCGAACGAATCGTTCCCCGCTCGCCGAACGCGGTGGCCGCTTTTCTCGAAACCTCTTCGCTCTCCGGGCAGCGGTGGTAACGCCGGTAGGCACAAGGGCTGATGGTTTCCTGAGTTGTTGGTTTCCTCCCCCCCGCCAACCCCGGGCGAAACGCTGTCCAAAATACACGCCCGGCATTGAAGCAAGAAATAATTTGGGCTCTGTGCCGGCTCTGACCCCTGCGGCGCGTGATTGGGAACAGCTGGGAGGGCTCGCGGCGGCGGCAGCTTGGCCTCCCGGCACCGCCCGCGCCGCTCACGCCCTCCCGGCTCTCGCTCCTCTTCTTGCTTTTGTGTTTTTGGGGTGTGGAGGGGGGGGGGAGATTTTTTTTGGCGTTGGTGCGTCCCTCTTGGCTATGGGCTGAGCGCTGAAATGGGATCCGCCGTTCAAAGGTCTGCTGGAAACAGATGTGGTTCCAAAACTGGGTTTGGGGAGGGTTTTCCTTCCCCATCGCCCTGCTCTCTTCCTTCCCGTTCCTCTCCCCGGCTCGGAGCTGGGGGGGGGTGGAAGGAAAGGGAAGGCAAAATGAAAGCCTGAAGGAAATGAGAAGCAGCTTCCCACCTTCGGCGCTGCCCTCCCCGCACCTGGCCGCCGGCCAAGCGCTGCCTCGAAACCGGCGTGCGGAGATTCGGCGCCGCTTTCCTCCGCAGCGGCGGCACCGACGTCGCCGCGTCGACCTCCCCCTCTCCACCGAGCCCTCGGAGGGGCAGTTCCTAAATCCTGGCGCCTGAGGTATCCGCGAGTGAAGTTCAGAGGTGACGTGGGGAGGAAATTTGGTCTGGTGGTTGATTCCCACGGTGAGGCGGAGGGGCTTTTGCCGCGGCTTCGCTCTGGGGTTTGCGGCCAACGGCCACGTGGGTGTCCGTCCCCCAGCCCGGTCTTGTTTTGGCTGAGCGGCCCCGTATGGATGGATACAGAGGAGCTCTGGGAGCAGAGCCGCTTGTCCACGTCGCTTGAATTCACGAGGAAACCTTCTTGCGCCATGGCAAAAAGACGTCCTCGAACGGAGCAGGCTCTGGAGCATCCCCCGGCGATGCAAAACCCACCGAACCCGGCGTGTTCCTTGGGCAGGGCGAGATGAGAAGGAAGCCGGCGGAGCAGCTCAGCTCGCCGCGGCCTCTTTGATCCGGCTCTGGAGGGGAGGTGGCGGTGACAGCAGTGGAGTCCCCGTACGCCGCAGGACAGGGACAGGCAGCCCTGGCACCCGGTGCTGTCCCCGGCGTGCTTCTATCCATTTCACACCCTACCCCGCTCTTCCTGCTCTGGTTTTATGGCTCCTGAAGAGCTGTTAATTTTCTACTGGGATTTTGGGGTGGGGGGGGGGAGGACAAAGCAAGCTGAGCGCCGACGGTTATTCATCAAACCGCTTGTAAATCTTGGGCGTCCTTTGAAGCGGGACATGGTTTGGAGTAACCCTTCCCGGGACAGGTGGAGGTTGAGAGGAGCGTTGAGCTTCTCTTTCCCTCCTTGGGAAAATTCTCTCATCCGAGAGAGTTGTGTAACTTGGATATCAAAAATCTCTGGTTTTTTTGATCTGCGGTTAAAACGCCGCCGCTTTGTGACGGGGAACGGAGCATCTCTTGCTGCTGCAAGAGGAGGGGAGGCTCAGGGCGCGAGCGCCCGACGGCTCGGGGTTAATCCTCTCTCTTGCACAAGCAGCAGCAACTTGAACTTGGGCTCTCTGTGGCCAGGTTATATTCCTGACAAACACCTGTAAAGCCCCCAGCGTGGCCGGGTGATGCTCGCTGACTAGCCCAGGCAGGGTGACGGAAGTGACAGCTTTCTTGGTGGCTTTTTTTTTCAGTGCACACCGAGACATGGGGCTGCATCCAACCTCTTGCCTTCTCCCAAACCCTGGGTGCTGTCACCCTTTGGCCTCGCCGCCGTCTTCGTCCTCGCTTCCCGTGCTCCTCGGAGAGGGTGGTGTGGTGGAGGTGGTGTTGGGAGGAGGATGGGACAGAGGAGGATGCTCTCATTTTGTCCCCTGCGAGGGCTGGGTGTGAGCTGCAAGCTTGGGGAAACTTCTCCCAAAAAGCACGAGAGCTCCCAAAAAGCACAAGAGCTCCCGAAAAGGGGAGCATCGAGGTGGCAGCTGAGAAGGGGCACTGGCTCCGGCTGCCGGAGGGTTTTCCTCCCCTGTTGGGTCATGGGCAGGGGAGTTGCAGGACTGTTCTGGGCGTGGGCCCAAGAGGTCAAGGTCAAAGAGCACCGGTGACAGGTTCCAGTGGGATGAGCAGGAATAGTCACACTGGTGGCAGCTCAGGACGGGGGACATATGCTCGCCAGGGGAACATGTGCTCCACAGGCTGTCCTGGCTGTGTCTGTGGGGTTCCCTTTGGGCTGGCTCATCTCTTTGGGGTTTTTTTTCTGCAAGGGTTTAGAAATGACCATAAAGACAAGAGCTGCAGGGTGGGGGGAGCTCAGGCATGCCACCGTCCCCGTGTCCCCAAGGGGATGCTGGAGCAGCAGAGAGATGCTCTCCCAGCACCCAGGGTGGCGATGGGAGGAATACACAGGTTGAACATCACGATCCTTCACCGGAGATAACCTCCCCACGTCTTTCTCTTCGTCAGCCTGTCCGAGATGGCGAGCGTTCTGTCCAGGCGTCTGGGGAAGCGATCCCTGCTGGGCACCCGCGTCTCTGCCCCCGGCGCCTTGGCCGACGGGGTGCTGGTGGCCACCCAGATCCCCGGCTTGCAGAGCGACCTCGGCCAAGCGTCTGCGCACGCGGTGCCGCGAGAGGACGGAGCCTGCGCGCCGCCGGCGGAGGAGAGCGGCCAAGCACCAGGGTTCTCTGGCCACCGGCAGCTCTGTGCTGGGCAGCAAGTACGTAAGGAGGCTCTCGATGTCTCGTGGGTTGTGCTCTGGTTGGGGGAGAAGACTTTTGGGGGTCTCCTAATTGTAAGGTGCAGTGGGGGGGTCTGTAATTACCGAGAGGTGTTAATGGGTGTTTGTGTTGGTAGCACGGGACGTGCCCAGTGGGTTTGGACCATACTGGCTCAAATGGAGATGCGTCTCCAGGAGGTGTCTCCAATCCTAGCCAAAAGTGTGTCACCAAAGACAGTAAGAAGACCCGACACTTCCCTCCAGCGTTCTCTGGTTGCATGAGGTTAACCAAGGTGGTTTCCCTACATTTAGTGACTATCAGTGGACTCCTCTTCCATGAACTTGTCTTGTCTCCTCATAACCCACGGCTGCAGGAAGGGAAGTGGCAAGAAGCCCCTCAGCTTAGCCACTGTGGCCAGAGTTGTCTTCTCCACTGTGGAGCATTTTGCTTCCTCGCTCTTGCTGCTTGGGCCTCAGAGATCAGCCCGCAGTAGGGTTGAAGGTTGATGGTGTGGACGTGTGGTGGAGAAGCTCTTGGGGAAGAGCGAGGTGCGATGGCTCATCCAGAAAGGACAGCTAGTCCTTCTGAACCCCACCCTGGGTTCCTGACGCTTAGGAGGGCCGTGCCTTGGCCAAGATGCTGCCTGCGGCAGGGAGTGGCACTGGTTCTCGATCCCACCAGAATGGTTCCAGTTAATGCCTGGCCAGTGCTGTCCGAGGGGAGCCGCGAGCTGCTGACGTAGAGTTCGTTTCTTGGCTGCTACCTGCAGAGCAGTAAAAACTTCTCTGGGCAGAGTTTGTGAAGCGGCGTGTAAATAAAGGCCCCTTTTTGGGTTTCTGGCTCTTCCTGCCCTCTGTTTATTAACCACAGGACAGTGAGACGTGTTTTCTCCTACGTGCTCCTCTGTGGAAGTTTTTGCTTCTTCTCTTTGCACCTGGGAATGCCATAAAAATAGTGATGAGGTGACTTCACCTCCCAGCGACAGCCAGGGCTTTGTGCTGGTGACAGTGCAAAGCCACGGAGATGCTGGGTCCTCGTGCCATGTGTAGTTAAGGAGATGCCCCCTGTGGTTCTTGCTCCTTCTTTTCAGCCAGCAGGGTCAAAGTCTTCCATGTCCTGATTCTTTCACTGATCTCTTTAGCACAGGTCCTGCCGCAGGTGGCTTTTTCCATCCCAGTGTTTCTGCCGGAGGTCCCACAGAATTCCAGCGTGATAGGGTTGGCAGTGCCCTCTGGAGTTGATCTGGTGCCACCCCCCTGCTCCATCCAGCAGGGGCACCCAGAGCAATGGGCCCAGCAGCGCAGGGTCCAGGCACCTTTGGAATCTCTCCAGACAAGGAGACTCCACAGCCTCTCTGGGCAGCCTGGCACAGGCTCCACCACCCTCACACCAAAGAACTTGCTCCTCCTGCTCAGATGGAACCTCCTGCCTTCCAGTTGGTGCTGCTTGCTGCCCCTTGTCCTGGCAATTCTGGGCACCACTGAGCAGAGTCTGGCCCCAGGCTCTTGCCCCCCGGGGCCCTTTAGCTCTTGCTCAGCATTGCTCAGCTCCCCTCTCAGGCTGCTCTTCTCCAGCTGCACAGCCCCAGGGCTCTCAGCCTTGCCCCAGCACAGAGATGCTCCAGCCCCTCAGCAGCTTTCCAGCCTCTGCTGGACTCTCTCCAGTAGCTTCTTGTCTCTCTTGACTTGGGGAGCCCAGAACTGGGCCCAGTACTCCACCTGAGGCCTCCACAGGTCAGAGTGGAAGGGAAGGAGAACCTTCCTAAACCTGCTGGTCACATCTTCCCACCTGAGATGGTCTTGTAGGCTCTTCCCTAGTCAGGGTGTGGGTGTCCATCCTGTATCAGCTTCTTGCTATGACACCCGTGGCACTTCCATAAAGAGATGTTCCTGTTCCTATAAATAGCTGGAGACACATGTGTCTTTGGACACAGATACATTTCCATTAACAGAAATAGGCTGATGGGCAGTAGTGGTGGAAAACTGCCCATCAGAAGGAGTTTGGGACTCTGAAGGAGAAGGTGAGGTTTGCACAGCTCCCTCCCCTGCCTGAAGGAGCTGGGACTGGAGGAGTCAAGGTGTCAATTCAAGATCTAGAGCACAAGTCTTGTGGAGAGCAGCTGAGGGTTGTTGAGCTGGGAGCAAAGGAGGCTCAGGGGAGATCTTCTCCCTCTTGACAACTCCATGACAGGAGGTTGGAACCAGGTGGGGTTGGGCCCTCCTAGGTTTAGGGCTGCCCTGGCAGTGCTGTGTTAATGGTTGGACTTCATGACCGGTTGGACTTCGTGACCTTAAAGGTGTCTTCCAGCCAAAACCATTCTATGGTCACGCAGGAAACTTGTGGTCTCCTGTCTCAATCCAGCTTTATATCCTTTTACCTACCTTATTTGCCGTGGTGTGTAATCATGGTGGGAGTTCTTGCAGCAGGACAGCATGAGAGCAAAGAGCAGACAGATTCATTGGATAAAAATCCACCCAAAGTCACAACGCTCCGAGAGGTGGCTGATACCAGCTTAGGAAATGCCTCCATTTGGGATAGCCAGAGCCGGGGAGCTTGTGCCCGGGAAGATCTCCTAGTGGTGGGGTTGGGTTGTCCCCTGGCCACCTCTTTGCTTTGCTGTGACAGCAGTTAGAAGCCCAAGCCCTTCAGGACAAGCTCTGCCTTCATCCTAAAGCCCTGTGTGGCCCCGGCCCGTGGCAGGTGGCCCCGACAAACCGCCCCTCGTCCCCTTTTCAGGTCCTCGTCACCTACAACGGGCAGGAGTGTGCCAGCCTCGTGGAGCAGCACAACCCTCTGAGTGACAAGGTGAAGGTGCTGCTGCCAGAGCAGGGGCTGCCAGCGTGCTGGAGAGTGCAGGACGTGCAGCCGGCCGCGCTTCAGCCCCCAGCTCTGCCCGTGGCCAACGGGCCCAGTCCTGGTCCTCCAGAGGCACTGCTGAGATCCGTATCCAGCAATATCGACGTACCCAAGAGGTTTGTGCCTTTGGCTGGTGCTTTCTCAGGTGGGAGGGGGGTTCTTGGTGGTCCCAGCAGTGCTTGCTCTCAGTCTGGAGCCAGCAGAGAGCGAGCGGTGATGCTGGGGTTATAGCCAGCAGTGCGGGATTATACAGAGGATGGTTAAATTTAGGATTAAGGGGATTTGGAATTTGAATTTTTTTTTTTTTTCCCCTCCAAATGGGGAGAAAACATCCTTCTTGGTGACTGAAAATGACTCAAAGTCTACAGAGGCAGGTGGGAGGTGTGAACCCGCTCCTCTACTTTGGGTTGTGCTGCCCGCTGGGTGCCGGCCGGCTCCCCAGCTTGTACTGGGGCTGTTCCTCTGCTTTCTCTCTGCACGTTTCACATCTTTTTTTTTCTTCCTTTTTTCCTCCCTTCAACGGTGCAGAAAAGCCGACGCCGCTGTGGAGATGGACGAGATGGTGGCAGCCATGGTGCTGACGAGCCTCTCCTGCAGCCCCGTGGTCCAGAGCCCTCCCGCCGGCGAGAGCGGCATCCCCCGTGAGTCTGCCTGGAAAAAGAGCCAGAAATATTTAAAACAACAAAAAAAAAAGTGGGAAATGTGTGTGCCCCGATGCTGGCTGCTGGCTGCTCGCCGGGTGCCGGCTGTGCCAAGAGGATGGGGAGGGGGGGGTGGAAAAAAATGGGATAAACGAGCGGTAACCGGGAGCTGGTGCGGAGCAAAAGTGCAAAGGCAGAGGATGAGGAGGTGAAAAGAGGGATAAACAACCAATAACTGGGAGCTGGCGCTGAGTGAAGGTGCAAAAGCTTCACCTTGCCAAGTGTTTGGGTTGGGTTTTTTGTTTTTTTTTAAATAAATAAATAGAAGCAAACTGTTGTTGGGTGTTATCCAGCCTCAGGGCTGGTCTCTGCCCCGAGAAGGGGTTTTGGTTGTCCCCGAGCTGATGGTGGCAGCGTCTGTCCCCTCCCCGCAGCCTCCCGGGCGGCATGCGATCCCTGGAAGGAGAGCGGTGACGTCTCGGACAGCGGCAGCAGCACCACCAGCGGGCACTGGAGCGGGGGCAGTGACATCTCCACCCCTTCACCCCCCCACCCCGCTGGCAGCCCCAAATACTCCAGCGAGGCCCTGAGCTCCCCTCAGGCAGACGACGGCTTCGAGACCGACTCCGACCCCTTTCTCCTCGACGAACCCGCTCCGCGCAAGAGGAAGGTACTGCTGCTGTTGGGGGAGGTGGGTCCCCAGCACCTCACGTCCCTTGGAGGGGATGCTGCCACCAGGCAGGGGGTGACGTGAGCCACCTTTTCCTCCAGAACTCGGTGAAGGTGATGTACAAGTGCCTGTGGCCAAGCTGCGGCAAGGTCCTGCGCTCCATCGTCGGCATCAAGCGGCACGTCAAGACCCAACACCTCGGGTAAGGCAAAGATTCCACCTCCTTCATCCCTGCCCGACCACCAAAACCGCCCGCCCTGCCGCTGTGTAGTTAATTCCTGCGGCGAAATCTCCGGTACCGGAGACACTGACCTCTGTGCGCTGAGTTTTACAGCGCTCAACCAAGCCTGGAGCTTTCTTTGGGGCACGGGAGCCCCGTTTGGGCTTCGGGACTGCCCGGCTCGGGTGTGTATTTTACACTGGGAGGAGTTCAGTTCTTGCTGAAGCCCCAGGCTCCTGGTCCAGAAAGCACCAGCCCGGCTGGGTTTCGCAAGGGCCGGCAGCCCGAAAGCCGCGCTGGCTCCAGCTCACGTGGCTGCCCTGCTGCCATCCTGGCAGGCACTGCCCCTTTGCTTTGTCCCAGTCTCCTGTGATTTCCCCCCCACAAAACAGTGGTGAGGGGTGTGGGTGTGGGGATCAGCTTGGCTCTGCTCTCCTTCCCCCATTGCATTTCTCACCCCCACCTCAGTTTTTCCTCACGCTTTTAGCCGTGTTTCTTTCTCCTGCTCCCTTGCACATGGGAATGCTCTGGGAAAGGCGAGGATGAGCGAGGACGCGGTGGGCAGGGCTGGACTGCCATCCAGTGCCGGATAAATGCACTGGGAAAACAAGCAAATAAAAAGACTTCAGGGATTGTTTCCTGCTGGGTGAACTGCAGGGCTCCAGTGGCAGCCACACTAAATGAACTCGATTAGAAACGAGCAGGGGGTTTTTGGTGGTGCCCGGTCAACGCGCCAGCGTTTTTGAAGTCCCTGGAAGGGGTATTGATCCCTCCACAGAGGGACAAAGTGTTGCTGCAGAGGCAGTGGCTCTGGGTGAGCACAGCCAGTGTGATGCTTTGGAGCCTGGGCGTGGAGCTGCTGTGGCTGGGAGGGCAAGATCCCTCTCCCCTGGGGAAATCAGGGACAAGTCACCTTGATGGAAACAAGATTTTTTTTTTTACCACTCTGTCCCCCTTTTCCTCCCTGGCAGGGACAGTGCAGACTCTGACCAGCGGAAGCGGGAGGAGGATTTCTACTACACCGAAGTGCAGGTGAAGGAAGAGCCGGCGCCGGAGGCGGCTGCCACCACCACCAGCCCCACATCCGTGTCCGCCCCCATCATCATCCAGCAAGCCCTGGCAAAGCCGGAGGCACTGCTGGTGGAGCAGCCGGTGCTGGAGCCCGCCCTGGCCAGCAGCGCCCTGAGCCAGTCTGCCCCCAGCTCCTTCTGGCACATCCAGGCTGATCACGCCTACCAGGTATGCTGGTGGCATCTCCTGGGGACAGGTCACCTCCTGAAACCTTGCCAAAGGGCAGGTTGTGATTGCGTTTGCTCTGCATCAGGGTTGCCTCGTTCGTAGAATTATTTTGGTTGGAAGAGACCTTTAAAAGCATCAACTCCAACCATCACCCCAGCAGTGCCAGGGCACCACTGACCCATGGCCCTCAGCACCACAGCTCCATGGGGGGCTTGGAAACCCCTCCAGGGATCACGGGGACTCCACCACTGCCCTGGGCAGCCTGGCACAGCCCTGGGGAACCCTCCAGGGGCTGCAAGAAATTGTTCCTCAGCTCCAACCTAAACCTGCCCTGGGGCAACTCCAGGCCGGTTCCTCTTGTGCTGGGGCTTGTTCCTTGGGAGCAGAGCCCGACCCCCCTGGCTCCAAGCTCCTGTCAGGAGCTGTCAGAGCCAGAAGGTCTCCCCTCAGCCTCCTCTGCTCCAGGCTCAACAAGCCCAGGGCCCTCAGCTGCTCCTCAGCACCCTTGTGCTGCAGCCCCTTCCCCAGCTCCGTTGCCCTTCTCTGGCCACGCTCCAGCCCCTCAAGGTCCTGCTGGGAGGGAGGGAGGGGCCCAATCCTGACCCCAGGATTCCAGGGGCAGCCTCCCCAGTGCCCAGTGCAGGGGCACAGTCCCTGCCCTGCTCCTGCTGCCCACCCCAGTGCTGACATAGCTAGGATGCTGGTGGCTTCTCGTCCCCCTGGGCACTCTCTGGCTCCATCTTCCCCGTGGGGAGGCTTTGGTGCAGCACCATCCCCTACCCTGGCTGCCCTTCAGCCCTTGAGCAACCACCTGGTTCAGGGACTCGTGTGTGCGATGACCGTTCCGGGCTGGGGGGAGCTGGCTCGGCAGGCTGTGGTTCCCGGTGCTGGTATGTAACACACCCTGCCGCCGGTGATAATGCGGGGCTGGAATGTGGCCGCGCCGGATCCTGCGTCTCCGGATCCTGCACGGGCTTTTGAGGCACAGCAAACCTGGGGAGCTGGAATGGTAGGCCCGCGGGCACCCTGGGCCAGTGGCCTTTGTTTCAGGGGCTACTTGAGAGCTGACCTCTGTTCTGAGCTGCAAACTAGCGTGAGGATGGGGGGTACAGATTCATCAGCTGTGCCTATAGCCATTCCCATTCCTGGGGACGGATGTGACATCAAAAAGCCTACGTAACTAAGAGCAAAAATCCCTATCTATGGGCCAGGATGGTGCCCGTGCTTTGGTTTTGCAACTGAAAGCAGTTGCAGGAGTGAAGAAGCTGCTGTGCCCCGGCAGTGGATGTGCTGCACGTGCTGTTAGCGGGATCTGGCACTGGAGGAGAGGTTGCACTGGGATTTCCATCCCTCTCCCAGTTTGTGGCTACTCCAGGCTGGGAGGTGAATGTTTGTAGGGAACCAGGGCGCTCCCGGGGCTAACGCTGACCCCTCTTCTCTCCCCACAGGCATTGCCCTCAATCCAAATTCCAGTGTCCCCCCACATCTTCACCAGCATCAGCTGGGCCACTGCCACCTCGACTCTCCCGTCCCTGTCACCGGTGAGTCCTGCGTGCGTTTCCCCATCATCCTGTTGGGGTGCAGGGTTGGGCTGGGAGCCAAGGGCACCTCCACTCTGCCTTCTTGCTCCCAAACTTCGCACATCCTGATCTGTGGGGTGGAGGGCACCCATGTCTCCCACTGCAACACCCAGGGGTCCCACTGGAAGTCGACCCTCTTGTCCCACATCCCCTCTGACCCCGGCTTCCCCACAGGTGCGGAGCCGGTCGCTCAGCTTCAGCGAACCCCAGCCGCCGACGCCGATGCTCAAGTCCCACCTGATCGTCGCCTCGCCGCCCAGGGTGGCCATTGGCACTAGGTGAGGGTCCTGCCGCCCGCCCGGGGTGGAGGGTTGGAGCCTGTTGGCAGAAGCAGGGCTGAGATGCAGCGGGGTGATGCTTGGCCGTGGCTCCAGGGTCTTACCCTGGTTCTGCAATAAGTGGATAAGTCACAGAATGGGTTTGGTTGGAAGAGATCTGAAAGATCATCAAGTCCAAGCGTTCCTCCAGCACTGCCAGGGCACCACTGACCCCTGTCCCTCAGCACCACAGCTCCACGGGGGGCTTGGAAACCCCTCCAGGGATCACGGGGACTCCACCCCTGCCCTGGGCAGCCTGGCACAGCCCTGGGGAACCCTCCAGGGGCTGCAAGAAATTGTTCCTCAGCTCCAACCTAAACCTGCCCTGGGGCAACTTGAGGCTGGTTTCTCTTGTCCTGTCACTTGTTCCTTGAGAGAAAAGCCCAACCCCCACCAAGCATTACTTCTTTTTTTTCCCCCCTTTTGCAGGAAAGTCCGCGGGGAAGCCAAGAAGTGCCGCAAGGTGTACGGCATCGAGCACCGGGACCAGTGGTGCACGGCCTGCCGGTGGAAAAAAGCCTGCCAGCGCTTCCTGGACTGAGCACGGCACCGCAGTGCCACCTCCCTCCCCTGCTCCTGCCCACGGAGCACCGGAGTCCCTCACTGCTGCAACCAGGGACCTTGGAGGTACCTCCTGTGAGCCCAGAAGACACCTCCAGAGCTGCGTGTAAATTCCTCCTCCTGTACATTGTACATCTCCTGGGTTTGCTCTTTTCTTAAGAAAAAACTTTCTCCGCCTTTTATTATTTTTTTTTTTTTTAAAAGAAGAATTATCTCCCTTTGTCCAGGAAAAGCTGAGGCTGGGAGGGAAGGAAGCTACTCCCTCAGGGTTCCGGGGGAGATCGTAAGCAATCTGGGGACCAAAGAGCTTCCTCCATTCCCCAGATCAACCTGAAAATCTCCCGAACCCTCGCAGCGGGGCTGGGACGCCGGCGTTGAGGAGCTTCCCGCTCTCCTTTGGCTACCTAGAAAGTGCAAATCCCTTTAAGGTCGTGGGGGGGTGGGAACAATGCCAGCTTTAAAAAAAAAAAAAAAAAAAAGAAAATGATGTTCGTTTTTCGCAAGCCGGGCAAGGCTGATTCTTGGGGCAGGAGTTGGAACTCTCTCTCCCCGCATCGGTGTCGGCTTTGCTGCTCGCGTCGCGTGGCTCCGGTAGCTCCAACCTGCTCCTGCCTCCGGTTGGTTCCAGGGGGAAGGGGACAAAACAAGCAAAGCAACACTCAAAACATTTTCATCGTGCAAACGATGAGAATTTTGAAGGCGAAACCTGTTCCTTCTTGGGGTAGGCTTTGTGGAAAAAAAAAACATCTACGTCGTGGCCCTGGCCGTATCTTTCGAATCTAGGCTGGGTCATTTTGCTTGTTTTAATGAACGATTCCACCAGTCGGGGCAGCTGGGAGGACTGAGAAGGGTTTTCCTGTAACATCACCCTTCAGTGTTGGCTTCCACATCCCATCGAGCCTCCTGGGAATCACTTCTCTGACTTCAGATACCATTGTGGGTTTCTTTTGCTGCGTTTCTGATAATCACAGGCCCGAACCCGCAGCGGCCGAGCCCGGAGCAACCCTTGCTCAGGGGGTTTTTAATGACCTGGCTCTGAAAGTCGACTTGAGAAACTGAATCGAGATTCTGGGATCATCGTGGAAGGGGATGGGAGTGGGCAGGAGAAGCGGGTCAGCATCCTTTATACATATTCCTGGTGCTTGTCGACGTGTTTGGCTAATGTTTCTTTTGGTGTTTCTTTGTGGTTTTGTACATGTAACCAGTTCACCATCCCGCAACCCGAGCTTTTTCCCAGTATCCAACTGGCCAATGCTAAATTCAGCCACTGGAAAAAGCAGGAGCAAAACCCCCAGGGGATTCCACCCCTGGGTCGGCTCCGATCCCCAGAGGTTTTGCTCCTCCAGAGCCGCTCCATCCCTGGTCAGGAAAAGCCTTTTCCTCTCCTGCCACCACCAGAAACTCTTCACCAGTTTCCAGCTCGAGCCTTTTATTGCCAAAAAGCAGTGACTTTCCCAAGCGCGGGGCGGGCTCCACGGCCCTGGTAACAATGAATTGCGTGGTGGGGTTCCAATGCTACTGAAAAATCAGTATTTTGGGGTGGTTTTTTAGCTAAAAATGCTCTTGCTGCTGCCCGAGCTGCGGTGTTTGAGTGGCCAAGCTGGTGTTCCCCATCCTCACCCCTCTCGGTGGGTTTATTCTTTCAGGGCTCCAGGATTTTTCCGTCCCCCACAGAAAAGAAGAATTCAGTTTTTGGCTTGGTTTTTAAAAACAGGGCTCGGAGCAGCACAGAAGGGGAGGGGGAAAAAAAAACCCAAACCAGTCCATTTGTGTTTTCCTCAGACCGTGTGCCTTTGTCCCCAGTGCTCAGAGATTGTTTTGAGGGTTTGTTTTTTCTTTTCCTTCTTTTTTAGGCCCTTTCTGCCCCAAACCCAGCGTCGAGGCAGAGCTGGATCCCCTCCCAGCATAGTCACTCAGGAACAGTCAAACCAAGCCATCGGGGTGCGGGGTTCATCCCACGCCCCCCAGACCTCAGAGATCAGGATATTTTTTTTCCTCTGACAGGCACTTGCATGGCCCAAAACTATATTAAAGAAAGAAAAAAAAGGTGGCTTTGGAACATCCCTCCCCACGCTTGCCGTGCCTCCTGCTCCTCCCTGAACGTAGCACTTACTGCCCGGAGCTGGGGGCAATTCCCTCGCGCAGCAGCGGTACGGACTGACCTTTGAATCGTCCTCCTGCTCCTGGCTCTCCTGTTGTGTTGTTCCTTTTCTTCTTTTTTTTTTTTTAATGGAGAAACTGGTGCAGGGTGCATTGAGAGTTTTTTTTTTTTTATTATTTTTAATTTTTTTCTTCTGGTTTGGGAGTATTTAGGAATTTCCCCCGCTTCACAAGAAAAACCTTGGGCCCTCACTTCAAAAGAAAAATATCTCAGATTGGGTTGGCTGGATAATTTTATATATAAAGATATATTTTATATTTTGGGCCCTTTCCCTATTATTTCCTTTTCCTATTATTTTTTTTTCCTTTAAGCCACCTCCCAACCGCTGGACTTTTCCTCCCCAACTCCTGCTCCGAAGCAAAACTCTGTCCTCAACCGCCGGTAAAATCCAACTCCCGAGAGTTTCTCCTCCTGTCTCCCAGAGCACGTGTATGTATGTACATAGGAACCTCTTCATTGGGCACTAATTAATCAGAGGCTGCTCCCCTCGCTGCTGGCTAATTAGTCGCACCCCGAAAACGAGCTGGTTTAGCGTAGGGTGATTTTTTCCCCGTGTCACGGGGAAGGGGTTGGGGACACCTCTCACCCTGGGGCCGGTGGGGTCGGTCGCACCGAGGGGACTTTTATTTTTTTCTCTTGGTCTCGTTGGAGCTTTTCTCAGCTGTCTTCCAAGTATTATTTTTATTGTTAAAAAAAAAAAGAAAAATAAGAAAAAAAAAAGGGGGGGGGGGGGGAGGGGAGAATAAAGAAAAAAGTTATGGGGAAAAAAAAAAGTGAAATGTTAAATTTTTACAGCAGCAATATGAAATATATTTTATAAGAAATAAAAAAAGAAAAGTTGCCCGATGGCTCGCTGGCTCTGCCTTGTCCTTGGCACCCGTGGCACGGGGGTGCCACCCTGTCCCCCACCCCAGGGTGGGGACCCTCGCCCCGCAGAGGTTTTCTTCCCCGCTCCTTGGCACAACCCTTTCTGGCACCACTAGATAGCAGTGTCTGCACGGCGCTGGCCCCTCCGCTCCTTCCCTTAGCTCCACCTTGGCTTTTCCTTGGGTTTTCCACCCCAAAAAAAACCCCACTGACTTGAGCAAATTATTCCCCCCCCCCCCAGATTACCCCCCACTCAACCCAGCAGGGTTTTTAACCCGTGTCCAGCCGCGGGGTGCTGGAGAAAGTCTTGCTGCAGGTCCAGCCTGGAGCTGAGAAGTTGCCTTTTGACGTAAAACAAAAACCATTCATTTTATAGCTCTGAATATATTTATTTTTTGGCGTGTTGAGATGAAAGAGGACCTGGAAACCGAGGAGAAGGGAAGGGGCTAAACCCAGGAGGTGCCTCCTGCACGGGAGGGAAATCAACGTCCAACTTGTGCCCTGGAAACAGCAAATTGAGGGAATTCCTGCAATTCTCCAACCTGAGCCCGACCCCTCCCTGGAGGACGAAACTCCGCTCCCAATTTGTTGTGGCCAAAGTTTTCCCCTAATTAATAATTATTTAATTGCTGACTGCTGGCCAGAAAAGCAGCAGAAGTCGCCCCTCTGCTGTCACCCGGAGCCCAGTGTTAACTGGGTTTGCGCACTGGGACTTGACTGGGGACACTGGGGGCTAAGAGAGGCAAAGCCCCACGTTTCCAGGGGGGTCACGGAGGGGGGGATGCGGGAAGGTGGGGATGGCAGGGGGATGGGGGCGCTGGAGACTTTGTTATCTCTGTGGGAAAGGGTTTGGGATCCCAGCAGAACTCTCCTCTCTGGAACCCCCCAGTCCCTTTTACGCCCTCCAATAACTCCCCAGTCCATCCCATTTCTGGCTGAGGGGCACACGTGGGATCGAGGGCACCCTCAGCAAGGCTCCGGGTGAGACGGAGCTGAGCCGTGCGGTCAGCGTGCCTGAGGGACGGGATCCATC
>JANVCC010010509.1:1595-12815 GCA_025345505.1 Todiramphus chloris collaris
TGAGGTCCAGTTCATGGTTTGGAGCCTGTCCCCAGTGATAAAGCCAGGTTGCTTTGTCATCACCTCGGACAAGCTGTCGTCCAGGTTGTAGTTTGCAGTCTGTTCACACTGATACAGCAAAGTTGAGGCATACACCACACTGCCCTTGTCACCGTCTCTGACACCTGCCGAGATGCATCCCAGAGTGCTGAGGGAACTGGCTGCTGTGCTTGCCAGGCCACTCCCCATGATATCTGAAGAGTCCTGGAGGTCAGGGGAAGTCCCTGGGACTGGGCAAAGGGAAACATTGGGCCCATTTCTAAAGAGGGTAGAAAGGATGACCCTGGGAACTAGTGACCTGGCAGCCTCCCCTCTGTGCCTGGGAAGATCCTGGAACAGATCACCCCACAACATCTGTTGAGGCACATGAGGACAGGGAGTTGACTGGAGAGAGCCAGCATGGCTTCCCCAAGGGCAAGTCCTGCCTGACCAAACTAGTGGCCTTCTGAGGTGGAGTGAGTCTGTCAGTGCACAAGAGAAGATCTACAGATGTCATCTGAACTTGTGTAAGGCCTTTGGCATGGTCCCACCCAACAGCCTTCTGTCTAAACTGGAGAGAGATGGAATTGATGGGTGGGCTGTTTGGGGAAGAGGAATTGAATGGATGGTGACGTCCAGAGGGCAGTGGTCAATGGCTCAATCTCAGGATGGGCACTGGTGATAAGTTGTGTCCCTGAGGGGTCCTTGCTGGGACCAATGCTGTTTAATGTCTTCATCAATGGCGTGGGCTGTGGGGTCAAGTGCACCCTGATCCCAAACTGAGTGGTGTGGTTGACACTCCTGAAGACATGAAATATCACCCTGAGGGACCGGGAAAATAGGAAATGTCATCCAGAGGAACCAGGACAATCTGGAGATTAGCCTGGCATCCTCAGGGGTTTCTGATGTCACAGCTCCATGGGTAGGAGGTGGGGCAAGGAACTGGCTTGTGCAGGGGTTTGTGATGTCACAGGTGGATGAGTAGCAGATGGGAAGGAGCAGTCCCTGACTTGTGCAGGGGTTTATGATGTCCCAGGTGGATGACTAAGAGAGAAGGCAGGAGCAGGGACCTGGTTTGAAAAGTGTTTTGTGATGTCACAGGTGGGTTAGTAGGAGATGGGGCATGAGCAGGCCCCTGAATTCTTCAGTGAATTGTGATGTCCCAGGTGGTTGAGTAGGAGACAAGGCAGGAGCAGGGTGCTGGCTGAGCAGGGGATTGTGATGTCACAGACGGATAAGAAAGAGCTGCTCCAGGAGCAAGGACCTGGTTTGTACAAGTTGGTATGATGTGACAGGTGGATTGGTAGGACATGGGGCAGGAGGAGGTCCGTGGCTTGTGCAGGGTTGGGTGATGTCACAAGTGGGTTATTAGGAGTTGGGGCAGGAGCTGGGCCATGGCTTGTTGATGGGTTTGAGATGTCACACCTCCATCAGTAGCAGCTGAGGCCAGGAACTGGATTTTGCAGGGCTTTGTGATGTCACAGTGGCATTCATAGAAGATGGAGCAGGAGGAGCCCCCTGGCTGGTGCAGGGCTTTGTGATGTCACAGGTGGATGAGCAGGTGATCAGTGAGGATGATGGACCCAGCTTGTGCAGGGGTTTGTGATGTCACAGACAGATGAGCAGGAGATGAGACAGGAGCATGGACCTGTCTTGTGCAACATTCTATGACGTCACAGGGGTATTGGTAGGATATGGGGCCAAAGGACGCCCCTGCCTCATGCAGTGGTTGTGATGTCATGGGGGGGATCAGTAGCAGGTGGAAAGGTGTAGGCCCTGTCTTGTACAGTGGTTTGTGATGTCACAAGTGGGTCAGTAGGTGATGGGGCAGGAGGAAGGTCGTGTTTTCAGGACCATGTGTTGTCAGATGGGAATGAGGAGGAGATGGGTCAGAAGAAGTCCCCTTGATTTTTTAGTGATTTGTGGTGTCACAGTGGTTGAGTGCAAGACAAGGCAGGAGCAGGGTCTTGGCTGTTCAGGGGATTGTGATGTCACAGCTCTGTGAGTAGGAGACAGGGCAGGACTGGGGACCTGTTTTCTGCAAGTGTGTGTGATGTCACAGGTGGATAAGTAGGAGATGGGGCAGGGTCAGGTCCTTGGGGGACCCAGCTTGTTCAGGGTTCTGTGATGTCACAGATGGATGAGCAGGAGATGGGGCAGGAGCAGGCCTTTGGTTAGTGTGGGGCATTGTGATGTCACAGATAGATTATTAGGAGATGGGAAGGAGTAGGACTCAGCCTTTGCAGGGTTTTGTGATGTCACAGGTGTATGAGTAGGAGATGGGCAAGGACCAGGGTCCCGACCTGTGCAGGGGTTTGTGCTGTTACTTGGGAATGAGTAGGAGAAGGGAGATGTCCAGGCACCCAGCGAGTGCGGGGGTTTGTGATGTCACAGAGTGTGCACAGGAGATGGGGCAGGAGTAGGGGCCTGGCTCCTGAGCACTGCTGGGTGCAGCAGGAACATGCACAGGAGTCAGGAAGTGTTGGGGAATTTTTAGTACCCACCTCCAGGTCAATTAAGCACTTTTGGGTGGACCAGAACCCCAGGATCCAGTTCTGGGCATGTGCAGCTGATGGAGAAATACCATGACCCTCCGATTCTGGTCATCAACATTCCAGAGCATTGCAACACTCGGGTTAGGCCAAAATGGAAAAGCACCTTACCAAGGTCCATCATGCTGGACCCTATTAATAGTGATCCAAAATGAGCCCCTTGGAGCTCTTCTGGATCACAGTGGGCTGTATCCTGCATCTCCTGTTGGGACACGTCACAGGACCACCTAGTGATGAAGTTGATGAAAGACCTGGGAGGCACCACTGCCTCAAGGCTCTGCTCCCACCCAGTCAGAAATGATGATGCCTTGTGAGTATTTACTCTGCCCTTGAAAGGGGAAATATTCACAGCAGGCCAGTGTCTTCTACCCACCTCTCTACCAGCCCAGGTCGTTAGCTGAACGAACTTCTCTTTTTTTGGGTGTGGGCACCTATGTATTTCACTGGCCAAGTGTTGCTGTGTCCGTGTGCTTTGTGTTCATGCAGAGACACCTGGTTGTGTGGGAAACACCTCACAGTGAGTCAGTGTGAATCTTGTCACTATGGGATCTGTTGTTAAGTTGCGGGTTGTATTAGAAAATATTGTCCTGAATCACCTTCTTCGTATCTAATTATTCCTTTGGTCAATGATGAAGTGCTGCTAAAATCCAACATTGTCATCTCCCTCTCACCATCAATAATTCTGAAATTGCTGCAAAGTCATGACTATGCAATAACCTAGTGGCTATAGCATGTCCCAGGTGGCCAAGGACAGTAATGGGGAGACTGGGCAGGTGAGGAGCCAAGTTGTTCATAGAGTGCCAGCCATCAAGGCTGTCAAGCTTCTCCTACCATTCCAGACCTCCTGAGAAGGCACCTGGGATCAAGATCACTTGGAGAATGCCTTTGTCACCTCTGCTCTCAAATGAAAAGTAAAAAATAGTCCCTTTAAAATCAATAACAATTTACAAGAGGTGCACTTTGAAATCTTCCTCTTCCACACTTAGACCCTCAAAAATAGCTGGCTCCAAGGCTTCTGCTTGCTGATTGCTCTGCTCTGGTGTTCACACACACCAACTTGATACATACTCACACCAGGCTCGTGAGTTCTTGGTCCCTCAAAGAACAAAAGACCTGATGATTACAATGGTTGGCACTTGGACCTTCATCCAGACCTCAAGCAGAGAGCTCGTGCACCCCAGAAAGCTGTTAGAAATGAAGGTATAAAGAACACAGGAGAGGCTGTGGTGATCAGGGCATGGCCAGGGAAGTGGACTCACCAGCCACCTGCTTACACATGACCAGCTCCTTTCATCCCCTTTTCTCTCTCCTCTCCCATGCTTCTTCCTCCACAAACCAACCTGATCCCACCCTTCTCCTTCCTTGGGTCCTTTCCCATGACAAGTCTTGCACAGTCCCCAGGTGCTCTTTCTGGGCCTCCTACTATGAGTGTCAGACCCCTGTGGCAGAAATCCCCCATCCTCCTTTGGCAAGGTCGTCCTGGGAGGCTCTCCCAGTGACTCCCCTGGTGAATCTTTAATGCAGAAATGTTGGAATTGTCTTTGAATTACTTTTTTACCATTTGGGTTTTCTTTTCTTTTTCTCCTAAAATATGGCAATTCATGTCCCAGGAATGGAAATTCTTTCTTCTATATGGGACTGTTGGGGACTATGTCACATTAAAATGCCTGCATGGTGTGTGTAGGTATCTGCTGTCCTGTGGGGAAAGAGTTGGTGAGGAGAGATTAAAATCAAAGGATCATAGAATGGTTTGGGTTGGAAGGGATCTACAAGAGCAACCAGTCCAATCCCCTGGCCATAGGCAGGGACATCTTTCAATAGTTCATGTGGCTCAAAGTTCCTGACCTTGGATGCTTCCAGGGATTAAATATTTCCTTCTAGGAACAACCTGTCCCACTGTCCGGCTACCCTCATCATCTTCCTTCCATCCAATCGAAACCTTCCCTCTTTCTGATTAAAAACATTCCCCCTTGTTCTGCCACTACAGGCCATAGTAAATCATCTCATTCCTTATTTCTTGCCCTATGACCCCTATGTTTCATCTTCAAATCCCTTGGGGAGTGCACAGAGATTTCCCAGATGGGGTCTGGAGGCCTCAAGCACAGGAGAAGGGCTGAGGGCCCTGGGCTCAGTGGTGTGGAGACTGAGCACAGTTGAGGAGTAGCCTGAGAGTTCCTGAAGGGCAGTTCTGGACATGGGGAAACTTTTATTCAGAGTGGGAATCAGCCTGCTAAAGAACTAATGCCACAAAATGGACATGGGTAAGTCCAGGCTGGACACAAGGAGAAAGAAATTTCACTCTTAGGGCAGTGTTGTGGTGCGACATGTCCCCAAAAGGAGCCTGGATCAGCCCCAGGCTTTGTGTTTCAAGGCAGAGTCAGGGAGGAAGGAGAGACACCAGGAAAGGAAGGGGATACAATGCGTGGCAGCTGGGTGGGTGTCTACAGCCTGCAGGGAAAGAGGCATGGAGGATGTAACACTGTAGGACAGCCTGTGCTGGAGATGGCAGAGGGAGGTAGAAGAGCAAAAAACCACAGACAGAGCCAATCTCTTGCTGGCACTGTCTCTGGCTGTTGTCTCTGCCACTGCTGCCTGGGAGGAGACAAGTGATCCTTCCAGCCCTGGGGCCTCCTTGCTCCTTGTCCATCTTCAGGAGCCTGAAAATGTCATAGCAGAGCCCTGCCCCTGTCCACCTCCCAGTGCCCCAGGAAGAGCCCTGAGCAATGAGTGAGGGACAGGATATGCCTTGCCAGGGTCCAGGGGTCAGGGCTTGGCCCTTTGGATAAATGAAACACATCCAGGTTCACTCAGCATCAGAGCCACCTTCACCTGCTTTTCCTGATATGTAATTATTGGTTCCAGTTTTCCACACTAACCAGACCCTGGAGAGGCTTTCCCAGTAGGGTCCCTCAGAGGGACCATTAACACTGCAAGAAACTTTGGAGTCTGCAACCAACTTTGACTTCCTGAGACGTTTCTTCAACTTTCAGTCCCTGAGGTTCAAGGAGACTTCAGCAGCCCCACCCAAAGGTTCAATTATATGCCTTGTACTGTTGCTGTGCTGCTGAGCTGGGCTGGGCTCCTGGGCTGGAGGGAGCTCCTGGCAAGCAACAGCAATGCCCAGAGCCAGCTCTGCCCAGGAGCAGCTCCTCTGCCAAGCACAGCAGGGCTGCTGCTGGTCCTGCAGGCACCAAGGGGAGTGGAGTGAGGCAGAGAGAGCTCAAAGGTGGCTCTATGTGGGACAACAGCTGACAACTCACCGGAGGAGAAATGTTCACCGCTATTAACACAGTGAGTCTCTGGGTGCAGGTTAATGCAAGTGCAGGTCTTGACAAGATCTCGTCAAGCTGTTGTAGCCCAGAGCCTCTGAGATGTCTCTGCAGGGCTGAGAAGGAGGAGGAGCTGCAGAGCAGGGCTTCCCTGCTGCAGCATCAGAGGGCCAGGGCATGTGGGCTGCCTTGTGCTGGGCACAGCTGCAGGGTGTGAGTGTGTGTGTGCAGGCAGGGTGGGCAGGGCTGTCCTTGCCAGCAGGGTCCCTGCAGCCCAGGGGCTGTGTGCTGGGGCAGGGACTCTGCCGCCTGCCAAGCTCAGTTCTCAGCCTGCCCGGGGAGCTCCCCACAGAGAAGATGTGAGGAGAAGTTATGGGTGGAAGGAGACATCCCTTGCAGGGCAAGGCAGGGTCCTGCTGCAGTTGAGATGGTGCTGGGTGGGTCAGGGCTGCTCACAGCTCAAGTTCACTGTTATTATTTTCTGAGGGTTCTTTCAGGAAGCACATCAAGGCAGCATTTTCCAGTACAGGAAGGATTCTTTGCTTTATGTTTTTATCCTTTTCTTGGGCCAAGTGGGCAGTGTGAATCTAGAATTTGTTTTGTTGCTCTGGAGAAGGCTCTGAGACCTCAATTTTTGGTAGGACTTTTTTGAGCTCCTCCTGAGTCCCTGCACACCCAGAGCTGCCCATGGCAGGGCAAAGCTGAGCTCACATCCAGTGGGATGTGCTCTGGGAACACTGACAGGGAGGAGACCTGGGCACAGAGAAGCAGCAGAGAAGTGTCCCAAACCCTCCTAATGGCCAGGCTCCAGTCACACCAAGGAGAAAAGTCTCCCTTCAGCACACCCCATTTTAGCACATTGGCTTCTTCCCCTGCAGAGTCCTGCTGGGCTGCAGCTTCCCTCCACAAGGACACAGCTCTCCCGTCACATCTCTGTGTTCTCAAGGAGCCCCGTGGAGAAGACTCCTCAGTGTTAAGGACATGGGAATGCTGCTGGGTGGCTGTGCACAGGCAGCTTCACTGAGCCCTCTGTGTCCGTGGCTGGGAGGGGAGAGCCGAGATCCTACTCAGGTATAATGGGATGGGGTGAGGGGGTTGGAGATCACACTTGGAAACTGCATTTCTCCGCTCACAGCAGTGTCCAGGTTCTTCTCAGTGAAATGTGTGGGTTCAACCATCATGCAGCTGAAAAAGCTGCCAACACAGGGCAGCTGAGACCAGGGCTGGTGGACAGTGCAACTGTCCTCCCTCTGCACGGAGAAACAGGCCCTTTGCCTCTCAGGACCACCAAGGTCTTCCTGGCAGGGAAGCAGAAATGGCAGCACCACTAGAACTTCTTCCTCAGTGTGGTGGGGCAAACAGAACAAAATCCACACAACAAACCCCCTCAGCTCTGCTCTGCTGTGATTTGGAAGGGACAACTCTGCAGTGCTCTTGGCTCTCCCAACTGGGTTTGATCTGAAATCCCCCCATGCTCCTATTTCCCTCTGGCTATGGGGCAGGAGTGACTCCTACAGAGCACCAGCAGAGCCCCTGCTCCTCAGGACACCCTCAGCCAGCCCCAGCCAGAGCCCATGAGAGGGACCTGCCAAAGAACCACCTGACAGGGGAGAGGCAGTTAGGGGATTTCCATGGGAACTGGGATGGGCTTTGTTCAGAAAACTCTGCTCTAACTTCTCACTGCCTTTTCCTCCTTGCACAGCTCCCCATGCCCAGAGGCAGCAAATGTCCAACAGCAGTTCCATCACTCACTTCCTCCTCCTGCCATTCACAGACACACGGCAGCTGCAGCTCTGGACCTTCTGGCTCTTCATGGGCATCTACCTGGCTGCCCTCCTGGGCAACGGCCTCATCATCACCACCATAGCCTGGGACCACCACCTCCACACACCCATGTACTTCTTCCTCCTCAACCTCTCCCTCCTTGACCTGGGATCCATCTCCACCACAGTTCCCAAAGCCATGGCCAATTCCCTATGGGACAACAGGGACATCTCTTACACAGGATGTGCTGCACAGCTCTTTCTCTTTGTGTTCTTTGTTGGAGCAGAGTTTGCCTTTCTCACCATCATGTCCTATGACCGCTACGTGGCCATCTGCAAACCCCTGCACTACGGGACCCTCCTGGGCAGCAGAGTTTGTGTCCACATGGCAGCAGCTGCCTGGGCCAGTGGCTTTCTCAATTCTCTGCTGCACACAGCCAATACATTTTCCCTGCCCCTCTGCCAGGGCAATGCCCTGCACCAGTTCTTCTGTGAGATCCCCCAGGTCCTCAAGCTCTCCTGCTCACACTCCTACCTTAGGGAAATTGGGCTTATAGCACTCAGTGGCTGTTTATATTTTTGTTGTTTTATTTTCATAGTGTGGTCCTATGTGGAGATCTTCAGGGCTGTGCTGAGGATCCCTTCTGAGCAGGGATGGCACAAAGCCTTTTCCACCTGCCTCCCTCACCTGGCTGTGGTCTCCCTCTTTCTCACCACTGGCATGTTTGCCCACCTGAAGCCCCCCTCCATCTCCTCCCCATCCCTGGACATGGTGGTGTCCGTTCTGTACTCAGTGGTGCCTCCAGCAGTGGACCCCCTCATCTACAGCCTGAGGAACCAGGAGATCAAGCATGCTCTTAGGAAACAGATGACTGGATTATCCTCAAAAGCAGTGAACTGCTTGTCTTCTTCTGCATGTCACTCGTTCTGTATTTCATGATAATACAAGCCTATGATCTCTTTTTTCATAGCTATTTTGTGTTTGTTTCCTGTTGTTGAGGTTTTTGTTCGGTTTTTTCCTAACACTTTTACAATACTATTTTTCAAATAAATGTCATTATTTGTCTTGTTTACTGATGTCTGCCTCCAGCTTCTCTGTGACACAGAGTCTGAATAATTAACAAACCTTTTTTTTCCTTTTTGTTTAAATTAAAAAAACAACTCTCTTTTTTCTTGTTTCCCTTATCTCCTTTCTCTCTGTCTTGTCTGGTGCTGCTGGGGCAGGCCCTGTGTCAGAGGTGGAGGGGAAAGGAGTCCCAGCCCAGCAGCACTGCCAGGGAGCACAAGCACTTGCCCTGTCCTCAGCTGCTCGCTCTTCCCTCCCAGCCTCTCCTGCTCAGCCCCTGGGCTGGGCTAAGGCCTGAGTGCTCTGGCAGCTTGGTCCCAGTGCTGCTGTGAGCGCAGTCATGGACAGGCCCTGGGCCCTGCGGGACACAGATGCCTCTACAACAGTAGCTCCATCATATAGCAGTTTCCTTGACCAACTAGCACTATATCCAGCACTCTCATGGTGCAGCAGGAGGCATAAGACTGGGAAGGTGGCTGTGAGGTCACATCTTTGTGCAGCAGCTGGTAGGTCAGCCCTTCACTCATGGCTGTGATATGTGCTTCTGGGCTCTACCTCTACCTGCATATCTAGCAGGCCAGGAGAAGACAAGTGGTTGTCAAGCGACTTGTGGGAATCTCTTTCGCTACGTCCCTGGCAGGCCCATCCAGGAAGAGGCCTTGGACATGGGTTGTCCCACCCCTTCCACCTGAGAACCTGGTGGGACCCCAGCAGGGACATAGCTTGATTGTGTGTGCTGGAGAAACTGAAAGGCCATCAGCGGACACATGACCTGGAGGATCATCAGGAGGTTCCATCTGTCTGGTTAGGTAAGAAGCCAAAAGTAGCCTGATGGGGTGGGCCATCATGATGACATAAATTATTTCTGAGAAGCTCATAGTCCAGTAGGAGACACATGGCCATGACACAAAGTGTAAGTTCACTGGAACCTCCAACTTCTTTGAATCATTGCCCATGAGCAGATACCCCATGTCTGGGGTGTTGACTGTGACATCACTTCTACCTTATAATCAGGGAGCCAGCAGCAGAGAGGTGACTTGGTTGTTGTTTTGTAGCTGGAGGTTCTGGTCTCTCCCACCCCTCTCAGAAAGACGCAGCCTCTGTCAGGAACCATCTCCAATGTCATTGGATGGAGTAAACACTGCACAGGGAATGAGGCTAAGTGCACCCAGGGCTGTGTTAGGAGCAGTGTGGCCACCCAGGTGAGGCTGTCATCAGCCCCCTTGACACAACTCTGGTGTGGCCACAACTGGACTAGTGTCTCTGGGTGTGGGCTTTGCTGATCTGACACCCCAAGGGAGTCTGGGTCAGCCCACAGCTTTCTGTTTCAAGCATAAACCCAACAAGGGCAGAGAGACATCAGTGAAAGTACAGAAATGCTGGGGTGGAGCTGGGTGGGAAAGAGAGATGGGTGTCAGGTGCCTGAAGGGCAAGAGGTGCAGGCAGGGGACAGTGTAGGACAGTCTGCAGGAGAGATGGCCAAGGGCTCTGGACAGGATGAAAGACCCCCAGGGACCTGACTACTTGCCCAAGGCCGGTTGTGAGAGCTTGGCCGTTCTGCTTCGTAAACCAAACCCAGGGTTATCTACCCTGCTTTTTGCCTTTATCTGTCTGGAATCCTCCAATGATCTCCTCTAATGAGCCCCTGGGGAGCCATTCTCAGTAACAACCCTCAGAGGGACCCATTAATCTATAAAGAAGGTTTAGCTTTTATTGCTGATTTGGAGTTGTTGAGAGGTTTGTTCCATCTCCTGACAGTCCCTGCCGTCCTGGGACTCAGCCCAAATACTCCACAGGGCTCATTAACACACCAACCAGCCACGTCTCACCCTGTGAGTTCCCTCAAGTCTTCAAGCCTTGCACAGCTCACTGCAGAGGTTTCCTAGTGCAGGGACATCACAGAAAGCTTCTAAAATCAATACTTCCAAGGCCTTGGAGGCTCTGCAGTTTGTTTACATCTCCCCTTGTTTGGAGAGGATGTGAGCTGCCCTAGAATTTTCCTGCCCTTGTCACTGGTCACCCCACACCCACCCTGTCCCCAGGAAGATCCCTGAGCCAGGCTTGAGGGGCAGCATCTGCCATCTGAGGGTCAGGGCTTGGCCTTTGTGCTTCATCAGCCAAACCCAGCGTTTTCTCTCACCTGCATTTTGCCTTAGTCTGCCTGGAATCCTCTAATGATCTGCTCTAACGAGCCCCTGGGGAGCCTTTGTCAGGAACCACCCTCAATGGGGCCAATCAAGGCTTCAAGGCACTTGAGGTTTTCCTTCTGACTTCTTGAGCAGTTTCTTCCATCTTCTCTCAGTCCCTGAGGCTCATGGACTCAGCCCCAATACCCACTGGGGCTCATTAAAATACAGAAACCCTAACGAGCTGTGTCTCTGCCTGGGATTGTCCTCAACTCCTCCAGACTTGTCAGGCTAATTGGAGTTTCTCCCAGTGGAATGAGTTCCAAGTGCTCTCAAGAGCTGTTGATCTTTCTGTGATTTTGTTCAACTCTTCATTTACGCCCAGCTCCTTTGGGGCTGTTTCAGAGAGGAGTTAAGGAGGAAAAA
>JANVCC010010511.1:0-23110 GCA_025345505.1 Todiramphus chloris collaris
GGGCCACCGACTCCTTCCCTTGGCAGGCATTAATCCATCGCTCCGCCCGCGGCCGGGGAGCAGGACTTTGCACTTTTCCCGGCTTAGCGGGGGCTGCCCGCGGTCCCCGCACAGCCCTGGCTCTCCCGGAACTGCCCCGGCAGCGGACCCGCATCCCCGGCGGCTGCCGTGCACAAATAACTCCGCCGCCGCCTCTCCCTCCCCAAGACAATAAACCCAACGAGAACTTTTAATCGAGGAACTCACACGCCGCGGCACCGCCGCACCGGTCCCCGCGCATCCGTCCGTCGCCGCTCCCGCTTTCCCCGGCCGCCGGTTCTCTTCCCCCACCGCCTCTCGCCGCCCCCTTTTTTTTCCAAGCCGCCGGGGATCCCCGGTTAATCCTCTCCGCCGCGGCTCCCCTTGCCAAATAATGCGCTTCTCACACATGGAGTCGCGGCGTCACTCGGCGGAGCATGCGCACGGCGGGTCCCGGGCACACGGGGCGGCCCCCGGGCACACGGGGCGGCCCCCGGCAGACGGGGCGGCCCGTCCTGCGCCGCTGCGGGGACAGCGGCGGCAGGAGCAGCAGCAGCCGCACCGCGCGGGGGCCGGCGCCGCTTCCGGGCAATGGTGGAGCAGGTTTGTGACCCGGGGCACCATTGGCCGAAGGGGGTCGCGGCACATGTCAAACGGGCGGGGATTGGCTGAGGCGCGGGTTGGGGGGCGCCGCCGCGGGGGGCGCGGGTCCCGCCGCTGTGCCCGGGGCCACGTGGAAGCGGCAGCGGCGGGAGGAGCGGCCCCGCCGCGGGCTCCGTGCCCCGGGCCGGGCGGGCATTGTTCTAGGCGCGCCGGGCAAGGGGGGAAGCGGAGCTGCCGGAGGAGCCGCGGAACGGTCCGGCGGCAGGACCTCCGCCGACACGGATTGTTCTGGGGGCCGCTTATCTCTTTCCTTCCTGAGCGTCTGCAGGCGCTGATGGAGGAAACGGATAACGGTGCCCTGATCCCGCGGTGCCGGGCCCCCGGCGCTCCCGCCTGCTGAGAGGTACCGGGCAAAGAGGAGCAACACGGCAACGGGAGCTAGCCCGGGGCAGATCGCATATTCCGCGCAGGGCTACCGCGACTCGGAGCCTGGCTACCGGGACTCGGAGCCTGGCTACCGAGCGCGGACGGGCGGCGGGGAGGCGCAGCTCGGCTGGTTTCTGAAAGCTCTCTGCTTGCGGACGGGAAAGCCTGAGACGATCTGAACTCCTCCGCGGGTTCAGGAGAGACACACCGCGGGCAAGCAACGCCAGAAAGAGCTGGTTTCTGGTGGCTGATACCAGTGACAGCTCCCGGGGGGTCGGCGAGTAGCAGAAAGCAGCCTGAAAATACCGTTAAATCCTCAGAAACCCAACTCGAGCTGAGCCGCGGCGGGAGCGAGGAGCAGGGGCCGAGGCTGCGCAGCAAGCGCTGCCATCCCTGATCCCAGATCCCTCCCCAGCACCGATCTCCTGCTCTCCTGGCCATCTAGAAAACTTCAGAAGGGCTTTTCAAAGCCACGTTCACCAGGTCTTAAATCCAGTAGGTAAATTATTTTGGGCCAAATTAACAGCGGGAGAAATTCTCACTTTTTTTTAATACTTTTTTTAATTACTGATCCCTTTAACACACTTGCAGATCTCTGCTGGGGTTTTCCAACTAGCCATAGTCCTTCCCTGTCCCTCAGCACAGGCTCTCGCTGAACGCTGCTCTCACCTGTCTTTCCCTGGTCTGAGCATCCCCGCCGGGCTGTGACCCCCTGCACAGACCTGTGTATTCCCAGAAATACACACGTACCCCAAAGGAACTTGTTCACCACGCCTTTATGTCAACTGCTGAAGCAAAACTACTCCTAAGCTGCTTTCAGGAGGAAAGTTCTAGGAAACAGCAAGGGAAAAAAAGCTAATTAAGGGAATCTACCCTGCATCTGTCAGACTGAAAGAGCTGTGGTTTGGGGAGGAATTCTGAAAGTTTGTTAATAAAAAAATAAAGCTGACAATACTTAGGTACAACCAAGACAAACCAGACACCTGAAACGGTCATTACTACATGGTATCCTAGTCCTGTTTTACACCTTTGCCAGGGAGAGAGGGTTTGCCAGTAAGAGCGTTGCTAGAACGTAATTCCAGCTGTCCCCTTGCCTATTAAAGCGCACCTCAAATCTTCAGGGCCATCTATCAGCATGCCTTTCATCTGAATATCCTCCTTTTTGGGAGACACCTACCTACCTGGGTGCCAAGCATCACCACATGACACCTCCACTGAAACGGGCGACGTTACAGTAGCCACATTATCAGACTTGAAGCTAAACTACTTCATTTCAAATCAAAATCCAATAGTTTAAAATTAGTGAAGCCATTTCCGTAAGCCAGCAGCCGTACTTCTGCAAACCTTTTCCTCGTTCACAGGTCGGCCAATGCCCAGCCGAGCAATACCAGAGCAGCGTTACCTCACCACCGCTCACCAGGGCCTTGATTAAAGCTCCTCAATTAAGCGGGGAGCACGACGCGTGCGCAGGAAAGCTGCCGCTCGGCCGGCTGCCCGGCCGGAGGCTGGCACGGCTCGGGTGTGTCGCTAAGGTGACACACGGCTCAGAGCAGGGCATCGGCTGCTGACGACACTCCCTGGGTGCTTGGGTGGCTCCCGGGGAGAAGCTGGCACCGGCAGTCCCGGCAGCCTTTCCAGCCGGGCCGCTGGCACGTGGCAGTCACGCGCTTCGGGGGCTTTTATCGGCCTTTTCCATTTTCATAAAGACGGAGCGCAGAGATCCAGCCTAGCAACCGCCTCGGGTGCTCACTTGCGCGTGATTTTCCTTTAAGAATGCGGCGTAAAGCCAGAAAGCCACATAAAATATTTGTTCTGATGACCAGAGCCGACGTTAGGTAGCCTGGGTTCTGCTCCGAACCCGCACATCTCAGCGCAAGAGCAAAACTTGGCTTCCGCCCGATTATGAAGTTGTTCTGACAAAGGTATTTCCCACATTCCACGTGCGAAGGCCATAGATAATACGGATCAAATGCTCCATCCTCCCCGTATATTTTAATAGTACGCTATCTAAAAGTACCACCCAATATAGCATAGACCAGAAAGCTGATTTGATTGCAACAGTAGCAGAATTTGGTATTGGCAGTGAGAAAAAAACCCAAACAATTTAGGAAAAATTCAGAAGCGTCCCTAGAGGGAGAATGAAAAATGAGATTAAGCCTTTTTTCAGTGCGCATCCGAATGTAGGTCAAAGAAGAATGAGTAAAGCTCAAGCCAGACCTGGTAGACTTGGTCATCTTCCTGCCACCAGCAGCAGATGTGAGCCGCACGGGAACATGCTAATATTGGCACACCAAACAGGCCAGACAAGTTCCTCAGCTCAGTAGCCCATACGTGTTCTAGCACAGGCAGAGAACCCGGCTCTGAAGTGGTTTGATGGTCCAGAGGACCGCGGGATCAGGAGCACTGATATCTCTGCAAGCTGCTCCAGATCGGCGCCCAGATCTGTTGTGTTGGCACCGTTCAGAAGCTAAACCAGCTGCTGAGCAGCCTGACCTGGAGGCTGACACTGGGACACGACCTGTCCCTCTGTCCTTCGGGGGGTTTAAACAGCAAACCTCAGCACCTTGGGAGGGAGGGGTTTGGGGTTTTTTATCTCTTACATTGAAGTTTGAAATGATGAGAGTACATCCTTCAATAGCTGGAAGAAAAAAAGGGTCCGACTGTAAGTGTGCTGCGAGAGCACTCGAAGCCTGAAGAATAGAATTGTAAGATGGCTTATGCCAAGAACGACAGGAATTCCATAGGCTTGAGCCCAAGAGATGGTCCTTTTACTTCTTTTCTGGTGAAACTATTTTCATGCAACTGCAAGTCGCAGCTCCCACCAGCTGCTCGAGACGGAATCTCTGGTAAGTAGTTCAGGAACAGGATGAGATGATAAACTGGTGCTTTTTGACAAGAACAATCTGAGACGCTTCAGGGTCGCTGTATAATCTGCCCCGCCGCGTCTGTGCCGCTCTCCCACCCGCCGGCAGCAACGCTAACACGTGAAACATTTTCTGCAGCAAAGCAGGACGCGAGATTGGAAACAGTCAGAATTCCAGGGTCTAAGCGGGGAGGTGAATGACCCGAAATAGAAAGGAAAATCTTTCTGGAACTGACAGAAATTAAAGACCAGTTAAAGCGTGCAAGTACCGCTCGGCCCAGGATGGTGCCTCCAGTGGGACATTATCCGGCCCTGTCCCTTACAAGCACTTTGACGGTTGGAAGAGGACACATTGGGAGCTTTGCTCAGTTCAACCAGCACTTCATGGACTATCGATTTTGCTCGGAAGTGGGAGAGGACAAAGTTCACCCAGCGTTACTATTAGTTAAAACAGCTGCCGAAGAACATCTCAACCTCCCGCAAACTGGTCCACCACAGCCTGTCTCAGAGCCGTTCAGTCGCTTGTGATCTGCCACTTGGGACACAAATGGTGCTGGCAAACAGGGAGTCAGACCCACGGAGCCGTTACTTGAGGGGCTGGCTGTGAACAAGCACCTCTTGCTTGCTTACTGATCGTTGTCACATGGCTCATCAACACTTGACCCTGATTAAAAGAAGAATTAACTCATTGCAGAAAACTCTGCGCAGAGTTCCCGTCAGCCCAGCCACGGAGCCCACAGGCTCCCGCCGATCGGATCAATCACTGAATATTCCCAAGAATCTTTTCCATCTGAGCCTGACAGCCTGTTGTGAACTGTGGCATCTGAACTCTGACATCTGAACTGCGGCATCTGAACTGCGGCATCTGAACTGTGGCATCTGAACTCTGACATCTGAACTGTCACATCTGCACTGTGACATCTGAACTGTCACATCTGCAGCGCCCCAAGCGGGACACACCACAAGAAAAGTGCGAACCTCACCGCTTTTATCCTTCTGGGCAAGAGAGAAGGCTCAGCCTCAGTCTCTTCTCCAGCATGGAATCCTTTCCCAGAACAGACTGGGGGATACTCGGCACTGGGGGAATCTGCTACAAGAGGTCTGCCAGCCTCCTGAAATCAGCCATCAGAGGATTTTATTATTATCTGCTAATTTCCTCTCCTCTCACACACACCTTGTGCTTTGCCTCCTCGGGGTTGGGGGCACCCCGAGTGCTGCTGTGCTAATAAACCGTGTCATTTTAAGAATGAATTACAGTAATGAACACTTCCAGCTGCGTGTATTTTTTTGGTTGTTGTAGACTCCTGAATAAAAAAAATATTTCAATTACTAATGCACACCAGTATCTGTGTCTTATCTACTCCTAAGGACAGGAGAAAAGAGAGTCGATGCATCGCCAGTATGAGGAAATACTCGCAAATTAAAACGAACACGACGTTTCTTCCAGCGTGGAGAGCGGTTTGGTCCTTGCTGCCCTCCAAATTAGAGGTTAAGAGGGGAAATATCAGCATCACCTCAGTAACTTGATAGTTTTTACCAGTCATGGAAGAGAAGTGACCAAAAGTTCTTATGCCATTTTTTTAGAAAACCAGTTTTTATCCCTGAGGGCATCACTGAGGCTGCTGGGTACACTGGGTTGAAATGGTTCCTTTCTTGAGGTTAAACAGCAGCTCTGAAAGTCGTTCGGTGTGGTAGACGCCAGGATGAGAACTTTGCTCTGCCGCACGTGAGACGTCCCCGCGTGGGGCTGTTCTCGGGAGCCGTACAAAGATTTTGGTTTTGAAAGCCAGATTCTGCCGCTCAGCCCAGCTGGCAATCTTCAGGTTCTCAAACTTAAAACTGAAAGGGTTCGGAAGTCTTTTCATTGTGTTTATCCGGCAAAGAGTCGTGGAAATGGCAGGAGGTGGCTGTTACTGACTGCGGGTTGTCGCTGCTAATAACACGTCGTTATTAATCAGATCTGAACAAGCCCCCCCAGCCAGCGTTAACCAGTTGGCAAACTGGGCACAGAAAAGCCCGATTCAGGAAGGATTTGTTTTCACAGTTCAGACCCTGCAAGCCGAGGGTTTCAGAGCGCGCAGGGAATGCCTTTCACAAGGTAAGCGGGTTTGTAGCTGCAGCTTGAAGAACTCCACCTAAATTCCACAGATGTATTTGAGCAATTCCCAGTAGTTTATTCCCTCAATCCAGCATCAGACGAGATTCCTAACGGAGATTAACGCTCGCACAATCAGATATCTGTCCGTACGGCTGCCACGACACCGACGCTCCTCTGCGGTTTAACAGACGAGTTCTGGCTACAGCTCCTCAAGGACTGAGGAACAGTCGGACGGAGCGTGTTCTCTATTAACTCCACGTTCTGCCCATGCAAGACCTTCCTAGTTTTGATGAAAATAGACACAAGAGCCTCCAAAACGCTGTCAGGTTCCTCGTACCTTAGGACCGCTTTAACCATGCAGACAGGCAAGCGATTCATGCTCTCCCTGTTGCTAGAACCCATATGGACACTGAGGCTGGCTGTGTATAAAATCAGCTTTTAACTGAATTACCTTCAGCCTTAGCTGCTGCTTTTTTTTTTTACTGACAGTAAAGTGCTTCTTACCCCGAAGAGGGGCATTACTGGTTGGCTACAGACAAAAGCATCGAGCAAGGCGGTCACAGGAGGTTAAATTTCAGACTGATAAATCTCCAGGACCAAAAGCAAGGTTGGAGGGAGCCAGGGAGAGAACCAAAATCAAATGTCAGATTTTTGCAACTGAGAAATGAACTTGATACAATAGTAGTATAAAAGTAACTGAGGTAAAAGGTAAAGAGCACAAAGTAGGAAAACTCCCACGGAATACTTCAATAAAACGGAGCATTCTGCTCAGAGCCGTGGAGTGCCCGGCTGTCCCTGGTTTCTCAAGGCATCCACCCAGGGACCAGCACTGCCTCCAAAGACAACTGCCTCATTTTGCTACAGGATCACCTCCTGAATGAAATTCATTGTTTTATTTAATTATTACTATTTTATCAAAGCCAAGCAAGCAAGTTTTCTGTACCGCTCACGCAACTTTCTTCCAAACTTTCACGTTTGCCGGTTCCACCTCGGTTTGCTATCGCTTAATTCGCTATTTTTAAGCACCGAACGGCCCAGTCCTTTGTTCCCCACAATTCCCACGGACCCGACTGTCTGTTTGTGAGGTGCCCCCAGCTCCTCGTCACAGAGTGATCGTAGGAGAAGCACGGGCACGGCGAGCCAAAGGGCCGAGAAAGCACAGTCGGGTTTTACAGATCTACATGGAGTCGCCCGGATTGTTACTGGAATGTGCTGCCTTCTGGAAACCTCTGTGCTTTCACCAGGATTATGGAAGTCTTACAGCACATTTACTAGAAGAGCTCACTAACGTTGCTCTTTCGGGCAGTAAGATGTTTATTCCCAGCACGTACACCAGGCCAGTCTTCCCTGAGCTGGTGGGAATTCTAACCCCGGTCCCATGGAGCGTCCTCTCTTCCCCCAGCAGCACTGTACTAGGTCAGCTCCATAACCTGCTTTCCCGATGGAAAGCAAGGCTCACCAATTAGATTCGTTTCTAAATTTAGGATTGATGGGATCAGCCATTACTGGTCTTATTTTTTTCAGGCAGATTTCAAGGGAAGTGTCTTCAGCAAGCCACCAGCACTTCTTGCTTAGAGTCTGGAGAAGTCAAACTATCGCTATCAGCACGACCACCCGCACAGCAACGGCAGAGCTTTTATGGGAAGACCAAGATCAGGGGGTTTCTTCTTCCAAAATACTCTTGTATTTTAATAGTGCTTCACGAGTCGCACGTGCAGCTTCCCCTCGCCTTTGTTAGAAGATACAGGCTGTTCAACGGGGAGAGCTGAGGAAGAAGAGAACACCAACACCGGGGCAGACTTTGGGGAGCTTTTCCAGTCTGAACCTCTCCTGGACAACGACTCCCAAGACTTCTACCGAGAAACGGCAGCGGGGGCAGATCCCTCACGGCTATCGGAACTCGCTGCTGGTTACACTCTGCTCCCAGCACTGCCAAGAGATGGCCCTTGGGGAAAAAAAATCCCAGCCACATGCCCAGGAGCTGGAGCAGCCTTTGCCCTCCTGTGAAGAGGAGGCTGGTCCTTCATCACCACCCGCCAAACCTTGCTCTGGGGCTGCGGGGTGCAGGGGCACGTGGAACCAGGAGGGGAAGTGCCACAGAACCGCATCCCACGGACTCAGGGCTTCACCAACCACCTCCTAGTTTAATAACGGTAAAAAAAAGGGACAGCCCAGTTCTTATCATCGGGCTCTCCAGAGATTTGACATCCTTGGCATTGTATCCTAAGAGGAAGGAAATTTCTCACTTCCCCAGCTATTTCAGTTATATAAATCAATTGTTGAGGGGCAGTGGAACTGCTCTGCGCGTAGGAACCAAGACAGCCGCGTTGGGGCTCAGATGCTCTTTGGAGCTACTTATCCAGAAATTAAAAATATAATCCTTTCTAATTTAGCACTAATTATATGCATGGACATTGAAAAAAAAAAAAAGTGAAATAGGAAAAAAAAAAACCTACCAATTTTTAAGCTTTACCTCTGCTGAAGACCCAGAGTAGCATTTTCTCCTATGACTGAGATGGGTCAATGTGATTTATTTGACTTGGGTAAAAATATTTGTTACCCTATTCTGACAGTAACTTAGGACATCTCTATAGGTAAGCAGCCAGGCAGGTAGGACTGATGGCCTCTGGAGATCTCTCTGGTGCTCCCCCCAGGATGGCAGCTCAGATGCCCTCAGTTTCAGACCTGGGCTACCAAAAACATACCCACCACCCTGCTCCAAAGAAAAGGCCATCTGACAGCAAAAGGGGTATTCTCATAGTGCTGTCTTCTCTCGCTGCTCTTTGGCTGCCACATCCAGGGATATTTTTGGTTACACACCAAAAACATGCTAAAACCGTGTCTGTGACCCATTTGAGTAAGTTGCCACTATTGTTTTTCAATTCCCCACCCACCTTTGGAAGTGGTGACAACACACAAGCCACTCGAGAGAGAGAGAGAGAGACTCAACGGGCTCCCTGAATTCAAGCTGAAGATACCAGGGCAAGCAGTGATCTCCCTTTGGCCTCAGGAGCTGAACTCTTCCCGAGACAGGAGACACTTGGTTATACCTCAATCCAGCAACGGCCTGTGACTTTTTCCTGCAATAAGGAAGTTAAACATTCAATGGTTCTGCCTCTTTTGCACCATCCTTGAAGCACTCAAGTCTGTCATGATGGAAACTGGATAATTAACTTTGGATGAAAGCTAATTCACGTTCTTAAGTAGCTTTCAGAAGCAAAGCTAGCGTGTTTGTGTACTTTGTTTAAACAAAACTGGTAGTCCCCAACTCGTTGCTTCTAGACAAGTTTCTTCCTGCAAGACCCCCTGAAATTGCTCGTGGCAACAGGAAATAAGAAACGATTCAAACGAAGCCAACTGGGAGATATTAAACAGCCTGCGGCATTTTGCTTTGCAGATAGCAGCCCACGGGACAGCAGGAGTCAGGGACCACTGGTACACAGACATAACTTCAGTGCTATTTGTGTGTAACATCACCTGCTTTACTCTCTGGAAGATTTGGTCACACCGGAGCGGCACGTGTACCCAGGTTCACGTCAGACGTGTCATTAAACTCTTGAGAAAGCCTGAAGAAAAGTCATCATCTGTACCATTGAGGTGGAGGAGAAAATCCTCAGCCTACAGCTTAAAAACACTGCCCACCAGAAAGACACATTTTCCTTCTTAAAACTTTGTGCTTGGGGCAGTCATGAGAAAAGTACTGAAGTATTTTCTTTGTAGTTAATAGTGCTTTGCATTCAGCTACTTCAAATAAATACTTGTACCACCGATCCCCCCGTTGTTCAGGAGTTACATTTAAAGGTTTAACTTCTCAAGTTAAAGCAGAAAGAAAAGCTTTTTTCTTCCCTTACACTCTTTTTTTTTTTTTCTCTTGTTTGGAATATGGTCCTAAAATGCTGTGAGAAGTCAAAATTTGTAACGTTAGTCACTTCAAAATACTTAAAACTGAGACTATTCTTTTACCTACAGCAACTGCCAGGGCGTACACAGCTGGCACACGCACTCCCCTCGACTCTCGCTAGCATTTCAGCACACTTATCACAAAGACGGGGGGGAAAAAGAGTGGAAGATAGATAGGAAATTAATAATGAATTAGGTTTTTAAGAAGCTCTCTAGATCCGTTCTGTGAAACATGGCAGAGAGCTGGGGGTGAGGAGAAGGTGGTAGACCACAGACAGGATATAACTTTATTTTGAATAGAGCTTGTCTTGCGTACAAACTCGATCCCCCCCCAGGTCCCCAAAGTAGTACAGAGATAAAACACTGCCAGGAAAAGTAAGCGATCGAGGCAAACGCGTGAAAACGAGCCTGCTTCTCAATCTTTGCACACAGAGCCTCCGCACAGCTCGACACAGGGGTATACGGACTCCTCTTTGGCATCAGCCCCACTAAACACCTCCATCTTAAGTCCTGTCGTGAATTCAACCCATCTGGCACTCTCCAGCAAGCAAACAGTGCTGGGTTTTGTTTTTTTTTTTTTTTGTTCCTGCTTAGCAGGTCCCCTCGGTAAGTGGCCTCACCCTGCCTGTCCTCGCCCTTTCTTCCCAGGGACGCCTCATCCACGGCAGCCCCTCAATTTTGGCCGGCCCGTGGCAGAACTTTGCCCGTTCTCGGAGTGCCACTTTCCCTCGCAGGTGGGCGGCGTGTCGCCCGTGTCCCCTCCCCTGTCCCCCGCCCCCCCCCCCCCCCCCCCCCCCCCCCCGCCCCCTCCAGCGCCGGGCTCTCCCCCCGCCGCGCTCCGCAGCCGGCTACACCCAGCCCGGCCCGGTGGCCCCAAGTTCTTTCCCGGATGCCCCATCTTTAGCATCGGTAGTTCCCTCCCCTCCCCCACTTCCCCTCCCCCGCCTTCCCAAGTCTCTGGGACTAATAATCTGGCTTTGCTGACATGCTCTGGTAGCTGTGCCTACCGGGCAACTCCCAGGATGCACTCTCGCTCCTCCCTGGCCCCCCCTCCCAGGCCCTCTCTTCCCCGGGCCAATTCCCCAGCGGCCCTCCGGGCCCTCCCCTCCCCCGCCGGCTCCGGGCCCTGCCGCCCCGGCCCCGCCGCCCGCGGGGCGCTGGCACCGGTACCCCCGGGGGGAGGGGGGGCTGGGGGGGGGGGGAAAGGGGGGGGGCTTGTGTCCCCCCCTCCTCGAGCGCCCGCCCCCCCGGTCCCCAGGGGCTGCGGGGGGGTGCCGGTGTCACTCACTCTCCTCAGCCCCCTCGGAGCCGCCTCCTCCTCCTCAGCGGGGCCCGGGCCGGACTGGGGCCGTGGGGGGAGGGGAGGCGGCTCCCTCAGGTGGCCACTGACAGGAGGCGGGAGGGCGGGCGGGAGGAGGGGGCTGCGCGCGCAGGGAGACCCGCCTCGCGCCGGGCTCCCTCCCCCCTCCCCCCTCCCCCCCCCCGCACCCCCCTCTCCCCGTGCCGCCCCGCGCGCTGCCGCCGGCGGGCGCGGGGACTCCCGGGGTGGCGCGCGCGCCACCAACCGTCACCTTCCTGGGGACGCTTTTCCCGCCCCCCCCCCGTTGCCAGGCAGATTTTGGGCCGACTACGCCGCGCGCCGCGCCCCGCCTCCCGCGCGGGGCTGCGCGGGGCGGGGGCTCCTTTTCTTAATGGTTTTTTTTGAAACGAGCTACGGACGGCGGCGGCCGCCAATGGCAAGCCGGGGTTGCCCGCCCCTCTGGCCAATTGTAAACCGGGGCCCGCCTTCGTCCCGCCCACCTACTCAGCAGTGAGGAAAAGAGGCGGGGCCGCCTCTTGATTGACGGGTAGCCTGCCCAGTGGACGCCGCGTGGGTGGGCGAACGGAAGCCAATGGGCGGCGCGGCGCGTGGAGAGGGGCGTGGCCGGCGGCCCAGCCGGGCTGTGGGTCGCGGGGCTCGGCGCTGCCCCCCCCCACCCCCGCCTCCCTTTCCCCCTCCCCCCCCCCCCGCCCTCTCCCCGCGGCCGGCACCGCGCCGAGGCCGCCCGAGGTGATGCGGTGCCCGCGGGGAGGGGCCGCGGCCGCGCTCAGGCTCAGGGGCCCCGCCGGGCGGCCCTTATCCGCCCGCGCAGGCCGGCCTGGGGCCGCAGATAGGGGCCGGCGGCGGGGTCGTGAGGGGCGGGGGGTCGGGCCGCGCCCGCCCCGGGGGCTCCGCGGCCTTCGCGGTGCCCGATCCGCCCGTAACGCCGCGGAGCCGTCCCGGGGAGGAGGGTGAGCCGGGGGCAGGGCGCGGGGCCCGCAGCAGCAGCGGCGGGACAAGCCCCGGCCCGCCGCCGGCAGCCCGCGGCGGGTGACTCACGGCGCTTCCCCCGCGGATCTGGGTCAGGGGTGCGCGGCCGCTCTCCCCGCCGCCGACCGCACCTTGGCCGGGCCGCGATGGGATGGTCCCCGCGGGAGCTGCCGAAGGGCTGTTAACCCTTGAGCTGCGGGGTCGGGACCCCGGCGGGTGGGATCGTCTCGGTCCTCCCGGTCCAGGCAACGGTATAGAAACGGGAACAAAGGAATTAATAGATTAAGGTTCTTGGCGAGACTCCCTGAACGACTGTATCCATACCGAAAACGCCTCCTGAGCTGCCGGCGTGCTGCCCGCTGCGAGTGACTCCTTGTGCAGGGGTTTCAGGCACCTGCGAGTGAGCTTGTTCATAGAAGGGGGGAAAAAATAATCATCTTGGGTGAAGCGAGTTTATAATCGAGGGTAAATAAAGTGTCAGGAACTGTGCTTTATTTATAACGCCAGCACCAATCTTTGATCAGCGATTTCCCACACAGGGTTCTAGCCCCAGCCTCCTATCGGGCTCTTTAGGGTGCTTGTTTCCAAAAAAAAAAAAACGAAGTGAGATAATGCTTATCCTTTTCATTCGCAATCGTTAACAAGCGTGAATCGGTGTGCTCCCCGTTTCAGCAGGGAAGGGAAGGCGGCAGGCACGTCAGCAAAGGCTTTTGCAAGAAAAGAGCAGCAGAACCAGAGCTGGAATCCAGGCCTCGTCCCTCCCCCTCCAGCACCCTGCTCCTGGAGCCCGTTCAGCTCTTACGGTCGGGAAAGTTCCAACACACTCAACTTCCCATCGCTGTTTTCCACTGCAGATTGAAGAGTCACCATTTCTGGTAACAACTTCATGCTCGATATTCGTTGTAAGACTGAACACAAGTTTTCCTGTAAAGTACTTTCCTCCTCCCTTTGTACAAAAGACAGTTTTGGCTACGGCTAACGAAGGGTTAACAGCGCAGCTCCCAGCCGGTTGTTACCCTGCCTGTGACTCTCCCAAAGCTCTAAAAGCCACAGGCTGCACCTCGGGCCATTCAGAACTTCAGGGTTAACAACCCAGCGCTGGATCCCTCTGAAGTGATGCTTTAATCCCCACAGGAAGGCACAGAGATGAAGCACCGCAACTTGCTGCGCTTGCTTCGTCACCAGGAGACTTTCAGAACAGGTCTGGCACAAGGTGGATTTTATTACCTAGAATCTGGGCAAAGCCATTTCCTTGTCCTGAGCCAGAGCTTTACCGAGGTGACAGGAGCTTTGCCATCTGCCTCCTGCGGTCCTAAAAAAAACCACCAGCAAAAAAAAATCTTTTTTCTCCCTCACATTTCAAACTAAAAAGTTTTTGGCTTATTCCACATAACCCGAGAGAAGACGACGCGTCGTGCAGCAGCCGGGCACCTTCGTTCTGCTTTGTTGGCTCTGCGCAGTAAAACGGAAAGCGGATCCACTGGGATGCATCTCGGGATCCGTTCACCAAGTACCCAACTTTTGTAGCTCTTGCTGAGGTATTTTTGGTGGACAGGGAGGTGACAGTGACTTGGTTTAAGCCAGACGCGGGTTTTTCCGAGTGAGGAACTGCACATACCCAGGGTAAGTAGGGGTCGGTGAAACCAAGTCTTATTTTTGACAGGAAGGTAGCTGCCATTTGGGTTAAAATTTTCATATAGTAATTTGTTGAAGCAGAACCCACTCGACTTCTGTGATGAAATTCAAGGGACAAGTTCAGCAGCTCAGGTGACATTTTGGAAAGGGACAGTCTGCAGTTCAGTCCTAACATTTTTAGTTCCTTCAAAGTTTCACTTCCGGACAAATTAATTCAGGAGTTTTCTTCTCCCTCTTAAATTTAAGCTGAAAATCCAAATACACCTGCTGGAAAACTGGGGGGACAAACACCACAAAATGCAATCTTCCATTCAACCAGATCCCACTTGTGAAGATCAAATACACGCACTGCCCTTGACTGCAGAGCTGCAGTGAAAACCTCTCCTGTCCTAGACCCGATCAGAACAATTCCAGGCATTTGCCCAATCCCCAACAGCCTCATTTTGTCCCAGGGCTCCAGCTCAGGCTCGCAGCCCCCTCAGCCCTCTCTGAGCAGTCAGGGAGATGTTTTCAAGCTGGAAATTCTGGTTCTCGTTGCAGGCAGGAGCCATCAACCCTCAGCAGGCAGAGCAGCGATTTATCCCTGCTCCCCCCGTGCCTTCCCGTCCCCGTCCCGCAGCCAGGACAGGACTTGGGCACCTTCTAAGCCCGGGCAGGGTGATGGATAAGTCACTGTCACCACACAAAATCTGTCCTTTTAGGCAGGACTGCCTGCAGGTGACTAAAGGAATTAGTGTTCTACAAACTGCTAAAAGAAGTAAAATGAAACTTTATTTAAAAATCCTTCTAATATAGAAAATGAGAGGAAACAAAGGCAGCAAAGCCCCGGTTCCACCTCCTGGCACAAGCTGCTGGTTTACAGCTTGGGAAGGAGCAGCGGCAGAAGGTCCCGGTGCTGGGGGAGCCACACACACCTCGTGAAGGGTTGGCTGCAGATGATGAAACACGCTGGCCAAGACAGCTGGGAGCAGAGGATGGGGGGTACCCCGGGGTCTCTGAGGGTTCTGCACAGCCCAAGCCACCAGCACCATTTCCATAGCCAGGAGAGGTCAGTAACCTCTAAGGTAAAACGGGACTTTACTGATCTCCCCGTCAATGTTTTGCTTTCTGAATTTGGAAAACCTGAATGAAATTCAAGTGGTGCAGGAACACGAACCCCTCGTGTGCCCTCCCCCTGCCCCCGGGCAGCACAGCGACTCCAGGCCCCGGCGTTTTATCCCTGTCCGTTTTTGGCACAGGGAGGGCACAGAGGGGATGAGCTTTGTCATTTTTATTTTCAATGGTTTTTTTCTTTCATTCCCCAGCTGCCAGATGGATCTGGGGTTCCTGTGTCCTGGGCCTTTCTGCCATTCACAGGTAGGAAATGAGACAGACCAGGCAAAGCCTTCTCCAGGCTGTGCTCTCTCTACATACAGATGTTTTTACACTATCTACAGAATTGGATGCTTAAGTTCTTGGTACTCTTAAAAATACTAGAGAAAAAAACCCTGTACCCTTCTCTAAATTACATCTTTAGAAGAATATTTTTGTTTTTAGAAGTTCATAAAAGCCTTCATTTGTTTCTATAGAGAATTAAATGGTCGGATGAGAAAGATTAGAAAGGTGGTGTTCAAAGCAAGACCGAGCACTTAACGTTGTTTGTAAAGTGTAAACTTCTAGTTTTCTGTTCAACTTTACACACGCGGTGGAAAATTAGGAAGAATTTCAGTTACCAGGTCCTTGTTTTAATCTCTGCTACATACAAAAGATACCGAAAAGCAAAAACTATTAAATAATTTAATATACAAGTGTAGTTAAAAAGCACTGTACATTGTAACAAATGTACATTGAATTTTAGAGATAGAAAAATCACCGAGTTATTTTCAAATTTACATGATTTGTTTGAAATTCTGCCCCAGGAAGAGGACGGGAAGCGGAGCAGGGCCCCGGGTTCCAGGCCGTGGCGAGCGTGTTCTTGCAGCAGCGGAGCCCGGGTGAAGCCGGGCGGTCACGCAGGGAGAGCCCAAGGTTGTTCCTCTCTCCGTGAACAGTTCAGCCAACGATTCCTGCCCTGCCTCCAGCGCTGACCTCGGCCGTCGCTCCCTGCGGCTTCCGTCCCTCCCGGGAGCAGGATGAGGGATCCAAGTCGGGGTCGCACCCAGGTACCGGCTGCAAGGCGACGTCCAGCTCTGCAGCTCCCTGAGCAGCCAGGCAGGCAGGGGCAGGAGATGCAGCTCCCCGAGGAGGTGCCAGGGGACACCTCACCTGCTGCAAAACGCTCAGCTCGGCCCAAACCACAGCTCTCTGGAGTCAGGATGTTTAAATATTGCCTTGGAGAGGCAGCGCTTTTTGGGCCGGCATTTAGTGAGTTATTGTCGTTGCGATGGGCATGTCAAATTACAGCTTCAGACTGGGTGACAAGAGACAAAAAGAGAATGCTTGGATGGCCTGGATGGGACTCCAGCAGACTGTCAAGTCCATCTTCTTTAGTCACTAGTCCTCAGCTGCCAACAGCACTGTCGAGAAACGGCCACTGCATTGAGGTGCTTGAAAACGGGCACCGAGGTCTCACAACTCAGTGACTTACGGAGGGAATGGCCACGGAGATCCTGACTCCCGTGCACAAAAAAAAGGGAAAGACTTAAAACCAGTCCCTGGGTGAGCGGTGTTCCCAAGGCGGGGTTTATCTGAGCGTTCCTGATCAACACCTAAGCACACGCAGCCGCTGAGCTCAGGAAGTTGTTCCGACCGGTGCCTGCAGCCTGGCCCAGCCGTCTCAGCCCAAGGGGAGCAGCATGAACCCCTCTCGCCACGAACCAGGGCCCTGCAGAGGTGCTGGCATGGGGACGAGTCCTGCCCTGGTGCTGCCAGCCTAGCAGCTTCCCTGGGAAGGCCCGGAGCCAGGGGGGGAGACACAGAACACGACCTCGGTGAGCAGGAGATGCAGGACGGGGTCCCTTCCGCGCGGATTCTCCCTCCGTTGGGTACCTCCAAACGCCCCGCACACTAATGCACAAATGTCTTTCCTATTCTTTTTGAGTTCTAAGGGAACTTCCTAAAATACTCTCCTCAGAAGGAAGCAACCACAGAAAGCCCTACACAAGTAATTTTTTTTTCTAGCAGATTCCTTTTTCCCTCCCCCTTTTAAGCTGGGAGATAAATATGCAGAGCTACCAAGAGAGAAAAACACCTTTATTCAACCCCAGGAACCTCGCAAGCTTTACACAGCGCTACGTCGGACCCGCACAGATCCTCGCTAGAAAGCTGCAGATGCTTCACGGAATTAACAACTCTCACACTGTTTTCTGCAGAACAAACTTGGGCCTCATCTCTCCTGTTCCCAGACAGCTGCAGAGACACTGGTAAGTGCAGTGAGAATTCACAGCTGAAAGAGTTCAAAAAAAAAAAAAAAAAACTGAGACCGAACCGGAAAACGAACACGTAAAAGTTTGGAAACGTGAAATTTTTGCCAAGGGCAAGACTAACAGCCTAATTTTTATCCTAAGCCTCTGGCTTCTATTGGATCTGGGGTTTAACCACCTCGTTTGACTGGTAAAAATCATTAAGGCACAGATGCTGCCTTCCCTGCGTGAGTGAGGCTGCAGTAGAGACGCAAACGCCGTTTCCCAGTTGCTTGGCCCGACGCGGGGACTTAAACAGGAGGATGAGAACCTTCCTCCTTCCGTGCAAACCACAGCAAAGCAGCAGAGCTGGAAAAGAGCTGTGGTTCTGCCTTCCCTGCCGGGACCGGACATCAGTGCGGGGAGACAGAAGGAAGACCCTCCTAGGGACGAGGTGGTGGCACAGGGTCACACACTCACGGCTGCTCCTCTGACAACAGCGCACGTCAGCTCCGCTCCGCTCAGCCCGGGGGGACACCGACAACAAACACCCTGCCCATTGAATGCAAATCTCATCCTTACCTTCACTGCGAGGCCACAACTGGCACTGGCAGCGACTTGCAGACAACGAGAAGGAAAGAATATTACCTCAGGAGCTAAATTTAGAACTTTAGGGCGCCCTACAATCAATCATGACTTAATCCAATTACTGCCTGGAGTGGAAGGGCGCAGGAAACATTAAAGCCAGCCTGGATGGCACTCCAGGGAAGGGGGAAGGGTTTCCAACACAACTGGGATTCAAAACTTTGCGAGTCCTCTTCATCTCCCGTGACCAGCTTTAAAAAGTAGGTATCTAACAATTTAAGGAACAAGTGTCCTTTGGACTAAACCTCAATTCTCAGGACAAGGAAAGCAGGTTAAAACCAGCAGGTATATACACACTAGCTGTATATTCACACACGTTATGTAAAAGCAGCTTAAAATGCCCTTCTCACTTTGCAAGTCTATGAAATGTTCCTTGTCTTCCTGCCATCTGTTTCCTACAAGGCCCTCACTAGAAGAGGAATTTGCTGCCTTTTCTTTGAAGAAAAGATTTTGCATGGATTTTTTTTCTCCTTTTTTTGGCTTTTTTTTTTTTCCTCTCTGTATTTGAATTTGCTGCTTTTTTTTTTTTTTTTTTTTTTTCTTCCTCTCTCCTCTTTTCTTTTTAAACACACTGTCCTGATAGTGATTCTGTTTCACAGGAGACTGGCCAGGCTGGTGGTGGGTCCGTTCTGTGCCTGGAACTGTACGGGAGGTGGTCCGTCTGTCCACTGAAAGATAACAGAGAGCATGAAAATCCTACAGCCACTGCCCGGGAAGGGGAGGGACAGCAGCCCGGGGAGGATGGAGCGTTCACTGCCTCGAGACAATTGGATTTCCTCACGAGAAGCTGTGTATCAGGTCTGACTTTGGTTTACGCGCGTGGGGCTCCCGTCCCCTGAGCAGTGCTCCTTTTGAAGCCACTCCACGTGCCCATCACTCCAAACCCCGGTCCCGTGCTGAATCCGGTGTCACTGGTAATCCAGGGAAAGTGTTTCCTGCTCTTACAGGTAAGTGTTTGGATGGTAAACTGACTGGGACAAATGAGGGACCTAATTTCACAGGAGTTTTAGCCCGTTATCCCCTGAGCTGTCATGTTCCCAGAGTGAATAAATTCTCTGCTTCTCACTCATGTAATCACTGAAAATATTTTCCTCTCCCAGTAGTCAAAATCTTCTAAAATGGGCAGATTTAATATTTGTTTCTTAATCCTCTTCCCTCTCAAGTGCTTTAATCCACCATAGACCATGGAAAAACCAGCAATGGCAGAGACAGACTCGGGTGGCAGGAGCCCCAGCTCACATCTCTGGGCCTGGCTCACAGAGGCAGGCACCTGGCTGGGGGGGCTCTCCCCAGGGGCTACATCACAAACACTTCTCATTCTCACAAGTCTCAGGATCTTTTTGGGAGCAAAGCCAGAAAACAGCATCTCCCCGTTGGCCTTTTCCCCCCTGCTTTCTTTGCCCCAAAAGGGAACATTGGGAGAAAGATGTTTACTGCATCTCACGTTCCCATGTGGACATTATTTTAGCCCAGGACAGGACATCACCTTATGCCCCCACTGAGCTGCAGCTCAGGACTCTGTTCTGTGGTTTTAACACTGTTAAAAATGTTTCTGACAGGAAGGGCATCAATACTTGAAGTCCAAATAAAGCTGCACCTTAAGGCTCTACAGACATCAAATGGAGCATTAACTGGAAATTCAGATTTATAGGTAAGTGGGAAAAGATATTAAAATAAAAATCGACTACTTAGGAATGCTAAAGTGTCAGTAGAACTGGACTTTGAGAAGGGTACAACAAAGCCCTCCCCAGAACCAGGCAGACTGGATGATTTAAACATTAAAATTCAACCTGAGAAGACAGGAAAGTGTCTTTCAAAAGCAAGAGTTATCACCACAATGAAGTGGCTACCTGCTACAAAAGCCATTTAAAAAAGAAATGAGGAAAAAATAATCAAGAAAACACTTCTAAGACAGACCTGACCCACCAAATAACCCATAAAACAGTAAATGAATTCACAGTGTCATGCTTCCTTTTCCTGCCATCAGTCCCCTTCAAATACCAGAAAGCAGACCGAACGTTGCCGGCTGAGAAGCGCGCTCAGCGGAAGAAAGGAACAGCAGAGGAAAGCAAAGGACGCTGTTTTGCCTCAAAGAGATGAAGGTCACTTACTGTGATGAGATTGTGTTCTGGAAGACTGCAGGCTTCGATGTGGTCCTGGAGGAGCTGCTGGGAGAAGTTCTGATGCATCTGTGCTGCCTCGTGAGCATCCATGGCGTTCCCACAGGCTTTGTTCAGGTCTGAAAGACACGAGCGTCGAGGGGGTCACTGAGAAACGCTGCTTCACCTTGGTTTCAAGCTGCTCCCTGAGCTGAGGAGATTCCCTGGTTTTGGTCAGGGAATCACTTCAACAGCCAATACACCCAATTGTATCACTGCCGAGGGAAAACTGTTTAGAGTGGCCGGGGCACAAAGGGAACCCGAGGCTCCCCCCCCCTTTTCCAGCAGCACTGTCAGCACATGCTGCAAGATCTGCTGTTATTTTAGCTTCCAACAATCACAAATGACATCACGGTAGCTCCGAAAGGAGGAAGCAAACTCCTCACTCCACTAAAAGCCCCTGAGCTGTTTGTCTCTTGAGCTTCCAGCCCCATCTAGTGGGAGCAGCTCAGACTTGCTGGTTTCTCACCACAGTTCCATGATTCTGCAACACGGGTTTCAGAGTCAAATCTTTTTTAGTGTGAATCCTTGGTTCTGGGGGACTACAGAAGCCTGCTGCTACACATACACTGAAGGCTGACCCCGGAGCCTGGCGTTCCGTGAGGTTTACTCGCAGGTGTTAGTCAGATTTAAGACTGCTGACCTAGTGAGACTCACACGATTTCATAGAACCATAGAATGTCAAGGGCTGGAAGGGACCTTGAGAGATCATCCAGTCCAACCCCCCTGCCAGAGCAGGATCACCTAGACCAGGTCACACAGCTATATTTCAGCTATAAATTACCAGCAGCACAACAGGGCAGGGGCCGAGACACTGCATCGATGAGCACGTGGTTGTGTTTTGTTCCTCCTCATCAAGCACCTTTTCCTCAAGAATAAGTAATTAGCTCTACAGAGGAAGCTCTTAGGAAAAAAAATAAATCAAAGCCGAAGGGAAAGGGGCTCTCGCTGTTCTCAGGCTAGTGGATGCCACCAGAGGCAACAGCAGCTGAACACGGGGTGGTTTCCTCTACCCTGGATTCATCATTGTACTATCAGCATGTTTCCTACGTGAGCTACCGCTTGGAAATGAGTAAGGAAAGTATTTCAATTGCCTGGAAGCAGTTTTGTAGCAAAGGCAACACCAAAGCAGAAAAGAAGGCTGGCCGGCCGTGCTGAACGCAGAGCACCCTGCTTAGAGTAAACATGACAATTTAATCTAAATTGAAGCTGCGGGGTAAGTTCTTGGAAAAAGGGGTAGAGTTACTGCTTTATTTTCTAGTGAGAGCAAATTAATCGCAGCGTTCATGCTGACAGCCTGCCAAGAAGCCAGTCAATATTTGAACAAAGCATCCTGGGGCTGTGTAAGTCAGATGAAACAATATTTATGTATGAGGTGATATAATAGTCTCTTATATTTATTAAAGCCCCTACGCAGAAGCAAAGCCTAAGTGAAACTTAATCAAATGTTTACTACCATTGGAGCCGCAGTAGAAGAGCAGCAGAGCAGCAGCAGCAGAGATGCCACCGGGGTGCAAACTGGAGCCCTTCCCACAGGGTGACCAGTTCACAGCCCAGCACCCAGCCCTGGCAGGAACAACCTGGCTGCTGCCCCTCACCACTCACCCAGGGATGCAGAGCTGCCTCACCCGGGGGGTCCTACAGCCCCTCCAACCCCACTGGAGTTCCCGAGGGCAGCGCTGGGACTGCAGGGCGGTAACCAGAGGAACCAGTGTGAGCTCCCAGCAGCATTCTGAGGCAGGAGCAGCCTCTCAGTGAGCTCTGGAATTGCCATCCATCCCCACGCTCAACCCCCAGTCAGCAGCAGCGGGCTCTTGGCCGCTGTTTTTAAGCACAAGACCTTTTCCTAACTTACCTCTCAAGAGGGCCGAGGACCAGAGCTGCACAGACATGTCTGGGATCTTGCTGGCGAGCTGCATGGCCGGTACTACCATGTTGTTACTTTCCTGGTGAAGAGCAGACATCAAAGTAAAATAAACAGGGTTTTTTTTCCCCTCTTGTGAAGACACATTGCAGAGACTTCACGTTTGTGACAAAAATCCATCTACTTTAACTGCTGCCACGCTCTACCTAATGAGGGGAAGTGCTTAACAGGACAATAACCCAAACACATCAGATCTAAAGCTGTCTGGAATTTTGCTGTCCCAGGAATTATGGTGTCTGTGTTGTGCAAGATAATAGAAATATTTCATGTGCTCTGGCATATGGTGAGAATTAAGGAGCTTGTAGCCACAATTCCTTCCAAAACAATCCCATTGATGTTATTTGTTCTTTATTCAGCTCCTTTTTTCAAGTGATTTCAGGCACTGGAGAAACACACGATTCTAGAACAGGCTTCAAATGCTACAGTTTGCTAAACATCCAGATTACAGCTACAGAATTAGACACCTCCATAAGCTGCCAACTTTAACCCCAATAAACAAGTGTTCTTAAAGTAATACCGATTTCACAAAACGTTCTGACTTTGTGTCAGAAGACAAGTCCAACAGTCACGTGCTGCCAGCGGGGTGGGGAAGGCTTACCCTGTGATTCCCTAACACGTAGAATATGTGACCCAGGAGTACGAGAGAGCAGGCCGTTAATCGATTCAAGTCTTCGGCGTTTGACATTTTCAGCGTCTCTCGCAAAAATCGTCTGCCAAAAGGAAGGAAAAAACGGTGTTCTTAAAACTTTACTTACCCTCCAGTATGTAAGAAACACCATTAAGAAGCAAATTAATCCAACCGGCAAATATTAGCGCTCAGGAGTAAGTGTGTGACCTTAAACAAAGCCCTTAATTCCCAGCCCTCACCTTTCATTTACAAAAATCATAGAGTCGTTTCACTCGGCAGAGCCCTTTCAGCTCAGGGAGTCCAACCCTTCCCCCAGCACTGCCAGGGCACCACTGACCCATGGCCCTCAGCACCACAGCTCCACAGGGGGCTTGGAAACCCCTCCAGGGATCACGGGGACTCCACTGCTGCCCCAGGGCACAGAATCACTCAGGTTGGAAAAGCCCCTTGGGATCACCGTGTCCAACCATTAGCCCTACTCTACAAGTTCACCCCTAGACCATGTCCCCCAACACCACATCCAAGCGATGCTGAAACACATCCAGGGATGGGGCCTCACCCACCTCCCTGGGCAGCCCATTCCAATCTCTCACCCACCTCC